>OZ020532.1:25332300-25932300 GCA_963971445.1 Ornithomya chloropus | reverse complement strand
TTAACGGCTGCACGGATTTTGTTCAAACTTGTTGTAAAAGCTTGCAAATTAGTTCAGCTTTCAAACGAAATATATAATGTGGGCGTGACACCACCCATTTAGTTAAAAAACGAGAAAAATGATTTAAAAATCATTTTCTAAGAAAATGGGCGGTGCCACGCCCATCAAGTTATTAATCTCCGCAAAGCTAGAGAAATTTCCAAACGTTTGCAAAAAATTTGGCCAAAATCGAAGCAGTAGTTTTCTAGTTATAGGCCAAGAAAGTTCACCTTCATTTTTGTGGTCATAATTTTGAAAATCATGCAAGTTTGAACATGTTAGCAAAATACCAGGCGCCCAGCATACACAGCAAGCAAATTTTGATTTTAGGAATTTTTTTAAAGTCGCATAACTTTTTAACGGCTGCATGGATTTTGTTCAAACTTGTTGTAAAAGCTTGCAAATTAGTTCAGCTTTCAAACGAAATATATAATATGGGCGTGGCACCACCCATTTAGTTAAAAAACGAGAAAAATGATTTAAAAATCATTTTCTAAGAAAATGGGCGGTGCCACGCCCATCAAGTTATTAATCTCCGCAAAGCTAGAGAAATTTCCAAACGTTTGCAAAAAATTTGGCCAAAATCGGAGCAGTAGTTTTCTAGTTATAGGCCAAGAAAGTTCACCTTCATTTTTGTGGTCATAATTTTGAAAATCATGCAAGTATGAACATGTTAGCAAAATACCAGGCACCCAGCATACCCAGCAAGCAAATCTTGTTTTTAGAAATTTTTTTAAAATCATATAACTTTTTAACGGCTGCACGGATTTTACTTAAACTTTTTGTAAAAGCTTGCAAATTAGTTCAGCTTTCAAACGAAATATATAATATGGGCGTGGCACCACCCATTTAGTTAAAAAACGAGAAAAATGATTTAAAAATCATTTTCTAAGAAAATGGGCGGTGCCACGCCCATCAAGTTATTAATCTCCGCAAAGCTAGAGAAATTTCCAAACGTTTGCAAAAAATTTGACCAAAATCGGAGCAGTAGTTTTCTAGTTATAGGCCAAGAAAGTTCACCTTCATTTTTGTGGTCATAATTTTGAAAATCATGCAAGTATGAACATGTTAGCAAAATACCAGGCACCCAGCATACCCAGCAAGCAAATTTTGATTTTAGGAATTTTTTTAAAGTCGCATAACTTTTTAACGGCTGCATGGATTTTGTTCAAACTTGTTGTAAAAGCTTGCAAATTAGTTCAGCTTTCAAACGAAATATATAATATGGGCGTGGCACCACCCATTTAGTTAAAAAACGAGAAAAATGATTTAAAAATCATTTTCTAAGAAAATGGGCGGTGCCACGCCCATCAAGTTATTAATCTCCGCAAAGCTAGAGAAATTTCCAAACGTTTGCAAAAAATTTGGCCAAAATCGAAGCAGTAGTTTTCTAGTTATAGGCCAAGAAAGTTCACCTTCATTTTTGTGGTCATAATTTTGAAAATCATGCAAGTTTGAACATGTTAGCAAAATACCAGGCGCCCAGCATACACAGCAAGCAAATTTTGATTTTAGGAATTTTTTTAAAGTCGCATAACTTTTTAACGGCTGCATGGATTTTGTTCAAACTTGTTGTAAAAGCTTGCAAATTAGTTCAGCTTTCAAACGAAATATATAATATGGGCGTGGCACCACCCATTTAGTTAAAAAACGAGAAAAATGATTTAAAAATCATTTTCTAAGAAAATGGGCGGTGCCACGCCCATCAAGTTATTAATCTCCGCAAAGCTAGAGAAATTTCCAAACGTTTGCAAAAAATTTGGCCAAAATCGGAGCAGTAGTTTTCTAGTTATAGGCCAAGAAAGTTCACCTTCATTTTTGTGGTCATAATTTTGAAAATCATGCAAGTATGAACATGTTAGCAAAATACCAGGCGCCCAGCATACACAGCAAGCAAATTTTGATTTTAGGAATTTTTTTAAAGTCGCATAACTTTTTAACGGCTGCACGGATTTTACTTAAACTTTTTGTAAAAGCTTGCAAATTAATTCAGCTTTCAAACGAAATATATAATATGGGCGTGGCACCACCCATTTAGTTAAAAAACGAGAAAAATGATTTAAAAATCATTTTCTAAGAAAATGGGCGGTGCCACGCCCATCAAGTTATTAATCTCCGCAAAGCTAGAGAAATTTCCAAACGTTTGCAAAAAATTTGACCAAAATCGGAGCAGTAGTTTTCTAGTTATAGGCCAAGAAAGTTCACCTTCATTTTTGTGGTCATAATTTTGAAAATCATGCAAGTTTGAACATGTTAGCAAAATACCAGGCGCCCAGCATACACAGCAAGCAAATTTTGATTTTAGGAATTTTTTTAAAGTCGCATAACTTTTTAACGGCTGCACGGATTTTACTTAAACTTTTTGTAAAAGCTTGCAAATTAGTTCAGCTTTCAAACGAAGTATATTATGTGGGCGTGACACCACCCATTTAGTTAAAAAGCGAGAAAAATTATTTAAAAATCATTTTCTAAGAAAATGGGCGGTGCCACGCCCATCAAGTTATTAATCTCCGCAAAGCTAGAGAAATTTTCAAACGTTTGCAAAAAATTTGACCAAAATCGGAGCAGTAGTTTTCTAGTTATAGGCCAAGAAAGTTCACCTTCATTTTTGTGGTCATAATTTTGAAAATCATGCAAGTTTGAACATGTTAGCAAAATACCAGGCGCCCAGCATACACAGCAAGCAAATTTTGATTTTAGGAATTTTTTTAAAGTCGCATAACTTTTTAACGGCTGCACGGATTTTACTTAAACTTTTTGTAAAAGCTTGCAAATTAATTCAGCTTTCAAACGAAGTATATTATGTGGGCGTGGCACCACCCATTTAGTTAAAAAACGAGACAAATGATTTAAAAATCATTTTCTAAGAAAATGGGCGGTGCCACGCCCATCAAGTTATTAATCTCCGCAAAGCTAGAGAAATTTCCAAACGTTTGCAAAAAATTTGGCCAAAATCGAAGCAGTAGTTTTCTAGTTATAGGCCAAGAAAGTTCACCTTCATTTTTGTGGTCATAATTTTGAAAATCATGCAAGTTTGAACATGTTAGCAAAATACCAGGCGCCCAGCATACACAGCAAGCAAATTTTGATTTTAGGAATTTTTTTAAAGTCGCATAACTTTTTAACGGCTGCACGGATTTTACTTAAACTTTTTGTAAAAGCTTGCAAATTAATTCAGCTTTCAAACGAAGTATATTATGTGGGCGTGGCACCACCCATTTAGTTAAAAAACGAGACAAATGATTTAAAAATCATTTTCTAAGAAAATAGGTGGTGCCACGCCCATCAATTTATCAATCTCCGCAAAGCTAGAGAAATTTTCAAACGTTTGCAAAAAATTTGACCAAAATCGGAGCAGTAGTTTTCTAGTTATAGGCCAAGAAAGTTCACCTTCATTTTTGTGGTCATAATTTTGAAAATCATGCAAGTATGAACATGTTAGCAAAATACCAGGCGCCCAGCATACACAGCAAGCAAATTTTGATTTTAGGAATTTTTTTAAAGTCGCATAACTTTTTAACGGCTGCACGGATTTTACTTAAACTTTTTGTAAAAGCTTGCAAATTAATTCAGCTTTCAAACGAAGTATATTATGTGGGCGTGGCACCACCCATTTAGTAAATAAACGAGAAATACAATTTAAAAGTCATTTCCTAAGAAAATGGGCAGGGCCACGCCCATTAAAATTATTTCCCCGCAAAGCTACAGAAATGTCCAAACGTTTGCAAAAAATTTGACCAAAATCGGAGCAGTAGTTTTCTAGTTATAGGCCAAGAAAGTTCACCTTCATTTTTGTGGTCATAATTTTGAAAATCATGCAAGTATGAACATGTTAGCAAAATACCAGGCGCCCAGCATACACAGCAAGCAAATTTTGATTTTAGGAATTTTTTTAAAGTCGCATAACTTTTTAACGGCTGCACGGATTTTACTTAAACTTTTTGTAAAAGCTTGCAAATTAATTCAGCTTTCAAACGAAGTATATTATGTGGGCGTGGCACCACCCATTTAGTTAAAAAACGAGACAAATGATTTAAAAATCATTTTCTAAGAAAATGGGCGGTGCCACGCCCATCAAGTTATTAATCTCCGCAAAGCTAGAGAAATTTCCAAACGTTTGCAAAAAATTTGGCCAAAATCGAAGCAGTAGTTTTCTAGTTATAGGCCAAGAAAGTTCACCTTCATTTTTGTGGTCATAATTTTGAAAATCATGCAAGTTTGAACATGTTAGCAAAATACCAGGCGCCCAGCATACACAGCAAGCAAATTTTGATTTTAGGAATTTTTTTAAAGTCGCATAACTTTTTAACGGCTGCACGGATTTTGTTCAAACTTGTTGTAAAAGCTTGCAAATTAGTTCAGCTTTCAAACGAAATATATAATGTGGGCGTGACACCACCCATTTAGTTAAAAAACGAGAAAAATGATTTAAAAATCATTTTCTAAGAAAATGGACGGTGCCACGCCCATCAAGTTATTAATCTCCGCAAAGCTAGAGAAATTTCCAAACGTTTGCAAAAAATTTGACCAAAATCGGAGCAGTAGTTTTCTAGTTATAGGCCAAGAAAGTTCACCTTCATTTTTGTGGTCATAATTTTGAAAATCATGCAAGTTTGAACATGTTAGCAAAATACCAGGCGCCCAGCATACACAGCAAGCAAATTTTGATTTTAGGAATTTTTTTAAAGTCGCATAACTTTTTAACGGCTGCACGGATTTTGTTCAAACTTGTTGTAAAAGCTTGCAAATTAGTTCAGCTTTCAAACGAAATATATAATGTGGGCGTGACACCACCCATTTAGTTAAAAAACGAGAAAAATGATTTAAAAATCATTTTCTAAGAAAATGGGCGGTGCCACGCCCATCAAGTTATTAATCTCCGCAAAGCTAGAGAAATTTCCAAACGTTTGCAAAAAATTTGGCCAAAATCGAAGCAGTAGTTTTCTAGTTATAGGCCAAGAAAGTTCACCTTCATTTTTGTGGTCATAATTTTGAAAATCATGCAAGTTTGAACATGTTAGCAAAATACCAGGCGCCCAGCATACACAGCAAGAAAATTTTGATTTTAGGAATTTTTTTTAAAGTCGCATAACTTTTTAACGGCTACACGGATTTTATTCAAACTTATTGTAAAAGCTTGCAAATTAGTTCAGCTTTCAAACGAAATATATAATGTGGGCGTGACACCACCCATTTAGTTAAAAAACGAGAAAAATGATTTAAAAATCATTTTCTAAGAAAATGGGCGGTGCCACGCCCATCAAGTTATTAATCTCCGCAAAGCTAGAGAAATTTCCAAACGTTTGCAAAAAATTTGGCCAAAATCGAAGCAGTAGTTTTCTACTTATAGGCCAAGAAAGTTCACCTTCATTTTTGTGGTCATAATTTTGAAAATCATGCAAGTTTGAACATGTTAGCAAAATACCAGGCACCCAGCATACCCAGCAAGCAAATCTTGTTTTTAGAAATTTTTTTAAAATCATATAACTTTTTAAAGGCTGCATGGATTTTGTTCAAACTTGTTGTAAAAGCTTGCAAATTAGTTCAGCTTTCAAACGAAATATATAATATGGGCGTGGCACCACCCATTTAGTTAAAAAACGAGAAAAATGATTTAAAAATCATTTTCTAAGAAAATGGGCGGTGCCACGCCCATCAAGTTATTAATCTCCGCAAAGCTAGAGAAATTTCCAAACGTTTGCAAAAAATTTGACCAAAATCGAAGCAGTAGTTTTCTAGTTATAGGCCAAGAAAGTTCACCTTCATTTTTGTGGTCATAATTTTGAAAATCATGCAAGTTTGAACATGTTAGCAAAATACCAGGCGCCCAGCATACACAGCAAGCAAATTTTGATTTTAGGAATTTTTTTTAAAGTCGCATAACTTTTTAACGGCTACGCGGATTTTATTCAAACTTATTGTAAAAGCTTGCAAATTAGTTCAGCTTTCAAACGAAATATATAATGTGGGCGTGACACCACCCATTTAGTTAAAAAACGAGAAAAATGATTTAAAAATCATTTTCTAAGAAAATGGGCGGTGCCACGCCCATCAAGTTATTAATCTCCGCAAAGCTAGAGAAATTTCCAAACGTTTGCAAAAAATTTGGCCAAAATCGAAGCAGTAGTTTTCTAGTTATAGGCCAAGAAAGTTCACCTTCATTTTTGTGGTCATAATTTTGAAAATCATGCAAGTTTGAACATGTTAGCAAAATACCAGGCGCCCAGCATACACAGCAAGCAAATTTTGATTTTAGGAATTTTTTTAAAGTCGCATAACTTTTTAACGGCTGCACGGATTTTGTTCAAACTTGTTGTAAAAGCTTGCAAATTAGTTCAGCTTTCAAACGAAATATATAATGTGGGCGTGACACCACCCATTTAGTTAAAAAACGAGAAAAATGATTTAAAAATCATTTTCTAAGAAAATGGGCGGTGCCACGCCCATCAAGTTATTAATCTCCGCAAAGCTAGAGAAATTTCCAAACGTTTGCAAAAAATTTGACCAAAATCGAAGCAGTAGTTTTCTAGTTATAGGCCAAGAAAGTTCACCTTCATTTTTGTGGTCATAATTTTGAAAATCATGCAAGTTTGAACATGTTAGCAAAATACCAGGCGCCCAGCATACACAGCAAACAAATTTTGATTTTAGGAATTTTTTTTAAAGTCGCATAACTTTTTAACGGCTGCACGGATTTTGTTCAAACTTGTTGTAAAAGCTTGCAAATTAGTTCAGCTTTCAAACGAAGTATATTATGTGGGCGTGACACCACCCATTTAGTTAAAAAGCGAGAAAAATTATTTAAAAATCATTTTCTAAGAAAATGGGCGGTGCCACGCCCATCAAGTTATTAATCTCCGCAAAGCTAGAGAAATTTTCAAACGTTTGCAAAAAATTTGACCAAAATCGGAGCAGTAGTTTTCTAGTTATAGGCCAAGAAAGTTCACCTTCATTTTTGTGGTCATAATTTTGAAAATCATGCAAGTTTGAACATGTTAGCAAAATACCAGGCGCCCAGCATACACAGCAAGCAAATTTTGATTTTAGGAATTTTTTTAAAGTCGCATAACTTTTTAACGGCTGCACGGATTTTGTTCAAACTTGTTGTAAAAGCTTGCAAATTAGTTCAGCTTTCAAACGAAATATATAATGTGGGCGTGACACCACCCATTTAGTTAAAAAACGAGAAAAATGATTTAAAAATCATTTTCTAAGAAAATGGGCGGTGCCACGCCCATCAAGTTATTAATCTCCGCAAAGCTAGAGAAATTTCCAAACGTTTGCAAAAAATTTGGCCAAAATCGAAGCAGTAGTTTTCTAGTTATAGGCCAAGAAAGTTCACCTTCATTTTTGTGGTCATAATTTTGAAAATCATGCAAGTTTGAACATGTTAGCAAAATACCAGGCGCCCAGCATACACAGCAAGCAAATTTTGATTTTAGGAATTTTTTTAAAGTCGCATAACTTTTTAACGGCTGCACGGATTTTGTTCAAACTTGTTGTAAAAGCTTGCAAATTAGTTCAGCTTTCAAACGAAATATATAATGTGGGCGTGGCACCACCCATTTAGTTAAAAAACGAGAAAAATGATTTAAAAATCATTTTCTAAGAAAATGGGCGGTGCCACGCCCATCAAGTTATTAATCTCCGCAAAGCTAGAGAAATTTCCAAACGTTTGCAAAAAATTTGACCAAAATCGGAGCAGTAGTTTTCTAGTTATAGGCCAAGAAAGTTCACCTTCATTTTTGTGGTCATAATTTTGAAAATCATGCAAGTATGAACATGTTAGCAAAATACCAGGCGCCCAGCATACACAGCAAGCAAATTTTGATTTTAGGAATTTTTTTAAAGTCGCATAACTTTTTAACGGCTGCACGGATTTTGTTCAAACTTGTTGTAAAAGCTTGCAAATTAGTTCAGCTTTCAAACGAAATATATAATGTGGGCGTGACACCACCCATTTAGTTAAAAAACGAGAAAAATGATTTAAAAATCATTTTCTAAGAAAATGGGCGGTGCCACGCCCATCAAGTTATTAATCTCCGCAAAGCTAGAGAAATTTCCAAACGTTTGCAAAAAATTTGGCCAAAATCGAAGCAGTAGTTTTCTACTTATAGGCCAAGAAAGTTCACCTTCATTTTTGTGGTCATAATTTTGAAAATCATGCAAGTTTGAACATGTTAGCAAAATACCAGGCGCCCAGCATACACAGCAAGCAAATTTTGATTTTAGGAATTTTTTTAAAGTCGCATAACTTTTTAACGGCTGCACGGATTTTGTTCAAACTTGTTGTAAAAGCTTGCAAATTAATTCAGCTTTCAAACGAAGTATATTATGTGGGCGTGACACCACCCATTTAGTTAAAAAGCAAGAAAAATTATTTAAAAATCATTTTCTAAGAAAATGGGTGGTGCCACGCCCATCAAGTTATTAATCTCCGCAAAGCTAGAGAAATTTCCAAACGTTTGCAAAAAATTTGGCCAAAATCGAAGCAGTAGTTTTCTAGTTATAGGCCAAGAAAGTTCACCTTCATTTTTGTGGTCATAATTTTGAAAATCATGCAAGTTTGAACATGTTAGCAAAATACCAGGCGCCCAGCATACACAGCAAGCAAATTTTGATTTTAGAAATTTTTTTAAAATCGTATAACTTTTTAACGGCTGCATGGATTTTGTTCAAACTTGTTGTAAAAGCTTGCAAATTAGTTCAGCTTTCAAACGAAGTATATTATGTGGGCGTGACACCACCCATTTAGTTAAAAAGCGAGAAAAATTATTTAAAAATCATTTTCTAAGAAAATGGGCGGTGCCACGCCCATCAAGTTATTAATCTCCGCAAAGCTAGAGAAATTTCCAAACGTTTGCAAAAAATTTGGCCAAAATCGAAGCAGTAGTTTTCTAGTTATAGGCCAAGAAAGTTCACCTTCATTTTTGTGGTCATAATTTTGAAAATCATGCAAGTTTGAACATGTTAGCAAAATACCAGGCGCCCAGCATACACAGCAAGCAAATTTTGATTTTAGGAATTTTTTTAAAGTCGCATAACTTTTTAACGGCTGCATGGATTTTGTTCAAACTTGTTGTAAAAGCTTGCAAATTAGTTCAGCTTTCAAACGAAATATATAATGTGGGCGTGACACCACCCATTTAGTTAAAAAACGAGAAAAATGATTTAAAAATCATTTTCTAAGAAAATGGGCGGTGCCACGCCCATCAAGTTATTAATCTCCGCAAAGCTAGAGAAATTTCCAAACGTTTGCAAAAAATTTGGCCAAAATCGAAGCAGTAGTTTTCTAGTTATAGGCCAAGAAAGTTCACCTTCATTTTTGTGGTCATAATTTTGAAAATCATGCAAGTATGAACATGTTAGCAAAATACCAGGCGCCCAGCATACCCAGCAAGCAAATCTTGTTTTTAGAAATTTTTTTAAAATCGTATAACTTTTTAACGGCTGCACGGATTTTGTTCAAACTTGTTGTAAAAGCTTGCAAATTAGTTCAGCTTTCAAACGAAGTATATTATGTGGGCGTGACACCACCCATTTAGTTAAAAAACGAGAAAAATGATTTAAAAATCATTTTCTAAGAAAATGGGCGGTGCCACGCCCATCAAGTTATTAATCTCCGCAAAGCTAGAGAAATTTCCAAACGTTTGCAAAAAATTTGACCAAAATCGGAGCAGTAGTTTTCTAGTTATAGGCCAAGAAAGTTCACCTTCATTTTTGTGGTCATAATTTTGAAAATCATGCAAGTTTGAACATGTTAGCAAAATACCAGGCGCCCAGCATACACAGCAAGCAAATTTTGATTTTAGGAATTTTTTTAAAGTCGCATAACTTTTTAACGGCTGCACGGATTTTGTTCAAACTTGTTGTAAAAGCTTGCAAATTAATTCAGCTTTCAAACGAAGTATATTATGTGGGCGTGACACCACCCATTTAGTTAAAAAGCAAGAAAAATTATTTAAAAATCATTTTCTAAGAAAATGGGCGGTGCCACGCCCATCAAGTTATTAATCTCCGCAAAGCTAGAGAAATTTCCAAACGTTTGCAAAAAATTTGGCCAAAATCGAAGCAGTAGTTTTCTACTTATAGGCCAAGAAAGTTCACCTTCATTTTTGTGGTCATAATTTTGAAAATCATGCAAGTTTGAACATGTTAGCAAAATACCAGGCGCCCAGCATACACAGCAAGCAAATTTTGATTTTAGAAATTTTTTTAAAATCGTATAACTTTTTAACGGCTGCATGGATTTTGTTCAAACTTGTTGTAAAAGCTTGCAAATTAGTTCAGCTTTCAAACGAAGTATATTATGTGGGCGTGACACCACCCATTTAGTTAAAAAGCGAGAAAAATTATTTAAAAATCATTTTCTAAGAAAATGGGCGGTGCCACGCCCATCAAGTTATTAATCTCCGCAAAGCTAGAGAAATTTCCAAACGTTTGCAAAAAATTTGGCCAAAATCGAAGCAGTAGTTTTCTAGTTATAGGCCAAGAAAGTTCACCTTCATTTTTGTGGTCATAATTTTGAAAATCATGCAAGTTTGAACATGTTAGCAAAATACCAGGCGCCCAGCATACACAGCAAGCAAATTTTGATTTTAGGAATTTTTTTAAAGTCGCATAACTTTTTAACGGCTGCATGGATTTTGTTCAAACTTGTTGTAAAAGCTTGCAAATTAATTCAGCTTTCAAACGAAGTATATTATGTGGGCGTGGCACCACCCATTTAGTTAAAAAGCGAGAAAAATTATTTAAAAATCAATTTCTAAGAAAATGGGCGGTGCCACGCCCATCAAGTTATTAATCTCCGCAAAGCTAGAGAAATTTCCAAACGTTTGCAAAAAATTTGGCCAAAATCGAAGTAGTAGTTTTCTAGTTATAGGCCAAGAAAGTTCACCTTCATTTTTGTGGTCATAATTTTGAAAATCATGCAAGTATGAACATGTTAGCAAAATACCAGGCGCCCAGCATACCCAGCAAGCAAATCTTGTTTTTAGAAATTTTTTTAAAATCGTATAACTTTTTAACGGCTACACGGATTTTGTTCAAACTTGTTGTAAAAGCTTGCAAATTAGTTCAGCTTTCAAACGAAGTATATTATGTGGGCGTGACACCACCTATTTAGTTAAAAAGCGAGAAAAATTATTTAAAAATCATTTTCTAAGAAAATGGGCGGTGCCACGCCCATCAAGTTATTAATCTCCGCAAAGCTAGAGAAATTTTCAAACGTTTGCAAAAAATTTGACCAAAATCGGAGCAGTAGTTTTCTAGTTATAGGCCAAGAAAGTTCACCTTCATTTTTGTGGTCATAATTTTGAAAATCATGCAAGTTTGAACATGTTAGCAAAATACCAGGCGCCCAGCATACACAGCAAGCAAATTTTGATTTTAGGAATTTTTTTAAAGTCGCATAACTTTTTAACGGCTGCACGGATTTTGTTCAAACTTGTTGTAAAAGCTTGCAAATTAGTTCAGCTTTCAAACGAAATATATAATGTGGGCGTGGCACCACCCATTTAGTTAAAAAACGAGAAAAATGATTTAAAAATCATTTTCTAAGAAAATGGGCGGTGCCACGCCCATCAAGTTATTAATCTCCGCAAAGCTAGAGAAATTTCCAAACGTTTGCAAAAAATTTGGCCAAAATCGAAGCAGTAGTTTTCTACTTATAGGCCAAGAAAGTTCACCTTCATTTTTGTGGTCATAATTTTGAAAATCATGCAAGTATGAACATGTTAGCAAAATACCAGGCGCTCAGCATACCCAGCAAGCAAATCTTGTTTTTAGAAATTTTTTTAAAATCGTATAACTTTTTAACGGCTACACGGATTTTGTTCAAACTTGTTGTAAAAGCTTGCAAATTAATTCAGCTTTCAAACGAAGTATATTATGTGGGCGTGACACCACCCATTTAGTTAAAAAGCGAGAAAAATTATTTAAAAATCATTTTCTAAGAAAATGGGCGGTGCCACGCCCATCAAGTTATTAATCTCCGCAAAGCTAGAGAAATTTTCAAACGTTTGCAAAAAATTTGACCAAAATCGGAGCAGTAGTTTTCTAGTTATAGGCCAAGAAAGTTCACCTTCATTTTTGTGGTCATAATTTTGAAAATCATGCAAGTTTGAACATGTTAGCAAAATACCAGGCGCCCAGCATACACAGCAAGCAAATTTTGATTTTAGGAATTTTTTTAAAGTCGCATAACTTTTTAACGGCTGCACGGATTTTGTTCAAACTTGTTGTAAAAGCTTGCAAATTAGTTCAGCTTTCAAACGAAATATATAATGTGGGCGTGGCACCACCCATTTAGTTAAAAAACGAGAAAAATGATTTAAAAATCATTTTCTAAGAAAATGGGCGGTGCCACGCCCATCAAGTTATTAATCTCCGCAAAGCTAGAGAAATTTCCAAACGTTTGCAAAAAATTTGGCCAAAATCGAAGCAGTAGTTTTCTACTTATAGGCCAAGAAAGTTCACCTTCATTTTTGTGGTCATAATTTTGAAAATCATGCAAGTATGAACATGTTAGCAAAATACCAGGCGCTCAGCATACCCAGCAAGCAAATCTTGTTTTTAGAAATTTTTTTAAAATCGTATAACTTTTTAACGGCTACACGGATTTTGTTCAAACTTGTTGTAAAAGCTTGCAAATTAGTTCAGCTTTCAAACGAAGTATATTATGTGGGCGTGACACCACCCATTTAGTTAAAAAGCGAGAAAAATTATTTAAAAATCATTTTCTAAGAAAATGGGCGGTGCCACGCCCATCAAGTTATTAATCTCCGCAAAGCTAGAGAAATTTCCAAACGTTTGCAAAAAATTTGGCCAAAATCGAAGCAGTAGTTTTCTAGTTATAGGCCAAGAAAGTTCACCTTCATTTTTGTGGTCATAATTTTGAAAATCATGCAAGTTTGAACATGTTAGCAAAATACCAGGCGCCCAGCATACCCAGCAAGCAAATCTTGTTTTTAGAAATTTTTTTAAAATCGTATAACTTTTTAACGGCTGCATGGATTTTGTTCAAACTTGTTGTAAAAGCTTGCAAATTAATTCAGCTTTCAAACGAAGTATATTATGTGGGCGTGGCACCACCCATTTAGTTAAAAAGCGAGAAAAATTATTTAAAAATCAATTTCTAAGAAAATGGGCGGTGCCACGCCCATCAAGTTATTAATCTCCGCAAAGCTAGAGAAATTTCCAAACGTTTGCAAAAAATTTGGCCAAAATCGAAGTAGTAGTTTTCTAGTTATAGGCCAAGAAAGTTCACCTTCATTTTTGTGGTCATAATTTTGAAAATCATGCAAGTATGAACATGTTAGCAAAATACCAGGCGCCCAGCATACCCAGCAAGCAAATCTTGTTTTTAGAAATTTTTTTAAAATCGTATAACTTTTTAACGGCTACACGGATTTTGTTCAAACTTGTTGTAAAAGCTTGCAAATTAGTTCAGCTTTCAAACGAAGTATATTATGTGGGCGTGACACCACCCATTTAGTTAAAAAGCGAGAAAAATTATTTAAAAATCATTTTCTAAGAAAATGGGCGGTGCCACGCCCATCAAGTTATTAATCTCCGCAAAGCTAGAGAAATTTTCAAACGTTTGCAAAAAATTTGACCAAAATCGGAGCAGTAGTTTTCTAGTTATAGGCCAAGAAAGTTCACCTTCATTTTTGTGGTCATAATTTTGAAAATCATGCAAGTTTGAACATGTTAGCAAAATACCAGGCGCCCAGCATACACAGCAAGCAAATTTTGATTTTAGGAATTTTTTTAAAGTCGCATAACTTTTTAACGGCTGCACGGATTTTGTTCAAACTTGTTGTAAAAGCTTGCAAATTAGTTCAGCTTTCAAACGAAATATATAATGTGGGCGTGGCACCACCCATTTAGTTAAAAAACGAGAAAAATGATTTAAAAATCATTTTCTAAGAAAATGGGCGGTGCCACGCCCATCAAGTTATTAATCTCCGCAAAGCTAGAGAAATTTCCAAACGTTTGCAAAAAATTTGGCCAAAATCGAAGCAGTAGTTTTCTACTTATAGGCCAAGAAAGTTCACCTTCATTTTTGTGGTCATAATTTTGAAAATCATGCAAGTATGAACATGTTAGCAAAATACCAGGCGCTCAGCATACCCAGCAAGCAAATCTTGTTTTTAGAAATTTTTTTAAAATCGTATAACTTTTTAACGGCTACACGGATTTTGTTCAAACTTGTTGTAAAAGCTTGCAAATTAGTTCAGCTTTCAAACGAAGTATATTATGTGGGCGTGACACCACCCATTTAGTTAAAAAGCGAGAAAAATTATTTAAAAATCATTTTCTAAGAAAATGGGCGGTGCCACGCCCATCAAGTTATTAATCTCCGCAAAGCTAGAGAAATTTTCAAACGTTTGCAAAAAATTTGACCAAAATCGGAGCAGTAGTTTTCTAGTTATAGGCCAAGAAAGTTCACCTTCATTTTTGTGGTCATAATTTTGAAAATCATGCAAGTTTGAACATGTTAGCAAAATACCAGGCGCCCAGCATACACAGCAAGCAAATTTTGATTTTAGGAATTTTTTTAAAGTCGCATAACTTTTTAACGGCTGCACGGATTTTGTTCAAACTTGTTGTAAAAGCTTGCAAATTAGTTCAGCTTTCAAACGAAGTATATTATGTGGGCGTGACACCACCCATTTAGTTAAAAAGCGAGAAAAATTATTTAAAAATCATTTTCTAAGAAAATGGGCGGTGCCACGCCCATCAAGTTATTAATCTCCGCAAAGCTAGAGAAATTTCCAAACGTTTGCAAAAAATTTGGCCAAAATCGAAGCAGTAGTTTTCTAGTTATAGGCCAAGAAAGTTCACCTTCATTTTTGTGGTCATAATTTTGAAAATCATGCAAGTTTGAACATGTTAGCAAAATACCAGGCGCCCAGCATACACAGCAAGCAAATCTTGTTTTTAGAAATTTTTTTAAAATCGCATAACTTTTTAACGGCTGCATGGATTTTGTTCAAACTTGTTGTAAAAGCTTGCAAATTAGTTCAGCTTTCAAACGAAATATATAATGTGGGCGTGACACCACCCATTTAGTTAAAAAACGAGAAAAATGATTTAAAAATCATTTTCTAAGAAAATGGGCGGTGCCACGCCCATCAAGTTATTAATCTCCGCAAAGCTAGAGAAATTTCCAAACGTTTGCAAAAAATTTGGCCAAAATCGAAGCAGTAGTTTTCTACTTATAGGCCAAGAAAGTTCACCTTCATTTTTGTGGTCATAATTTTGAAAATCATGCAAGTATGAACATGTTAGCAAAATACCAGGCGCCCAGCATACCCAGCAAGCAAATCTTGTTTTTAGAAATTTTTTTAAAATCGTATAACTTTTTAACGGCTGCATGGATTTTGTTCAAACTTGTTGTAAAAGCTTGCAAATTAGTTCAGCTTTCAAACGAAGTATATTATGTGGGCGTGACACCACCCATTTAGTTAAAAAGCGAGAAAAATTATTTAAAAATCATTTTCTAAGAAAATGGGCGGTGCCACGCCCATCAAGTTATTAATCTCCGCAAAGCTAGAGAAATTTCCAAACGTTTGCAAAAAATTTGGCCAAAATCGAAGCAGTAGTTTTCTAGTTATAGGCCAAGAAAGTTCACCTTCATTTTTGTGGTCATAATTTTGAAAATCATGCAAGTTTGAACATGTTAGCAAAATACCAGGCGCCCAGCATACACAGCAAGCAAATTTTGATTTTAGAAATTTTTTTAAAATCGTATAACTTTTTAACGGCTGCATGGATTTTGTTCAAACTTGTTGTAAAAGCTTGCAAATTAGTTCAGCTTTCAAACGAAGTATATTATGTGGGCGTGACACCACCCATTTAGTTAAAAAGCGAGAAAAATTATTTAAAAATCATTTTCTAAGAAAATGGGCGGTGCCACGCCCATCAAGTTATTAATCTCCGCAAAGCTAGAGAAATTTCCAAACGTTTGCAAAAAATTTGGCCAAAATCGAAGCAGTAGTTTTCTAGTTATAGGCCAAGAAAGTTCACCTTCATTTTTGTGGTCATAATTTTGAAAATCATGCAAGTTTGAACATGTTAGCAAAATACCAGGCGCCCAGCATACACAGCAAGCAAATTTTGATTTTAGGAATTTTTTTAAAGTCGCATAACTTTTTAACGGCTGCATGGATTTTGTTCAAACTTGTTGTAAAAGCTTGCAAATTAGTTCAGCTTTCAAACGAAATATATAATGTGGGCGTGACACCACCCATTTAGTTAAAAAACGAGAAAAATGATTTAAAAATCATTTTCTAAGAAAATGGGCGGTGCCACGCCCATCAAGTTATTAATCTCCGCAAAGCTAGAGAAATTTCCAAACGTTTGCAAAAAATTTGGCCAAAATCGAAGCAGTAGTTTTCTAGTTATAGGCCAAGAAAGTTCACCTTCATTTTTGTGGTCATAATTTTAAAAATCATGCAAGTTTGAACATGTTAGCAAAATACCAGGCGCCCAGCATACACAGCAAGCAAATTTTGATTTTAGGAATTTTTTTAAAGTCGCATAACTTTTTAACGGCTGCATGGATTTTGTTCAAACTTGTTGTAAAAGCTTGCAAATTAGTTCAGCTTTCAAACGAAATATATAATGTGGGCGTGACACCACCCATTTAGTTAAAAAACGAGGAAAATGATTTAAAAATCATTTTCTAAGAAAATGGGCGGTGCCACGCCCATCAAGTTATTAATCTCCGCAAAGCTAGAGAAATTTCCAAACGTTTGCAAAAAATTTGGCCAAAATCGAAGCAGTAGTTTTCTAGTTATAGGCCAAGAAAGTTCACCTTCATTTTTGTGGTCATAATTTTGAAAATCATGCAAGTTTGAACATGTTAGCAAAATACCAGGCGCCCAGCATACACAGCAAGCAAATTTTGATTTTAGGAATTTTTTTTAAAGTCGCATAACTTTTTAACGGCTACACGGATTTTATTCAAACTTATTGTAAAAGCTTGCAAATTAGTTCAGCTTTCAAACGAAATATATAATGTGGGCGTGGCACCACCCATTTAGTTAAAAAACGAGAAAAATGATTTAAAAATCATTTTCTAAGAAAATGGGCGGTGCCACGCCCATCAAGTTATTAATCTCCGCAAAGCTAGAGAAATTTCCAAACGTTTGCAAAAAATTTGACCAAAATCGGAGCAGTAGTTTTCTAGTTATAGGCCAAGAAAGTTCACCTTCATTTTTGTGGTCATAATTTTGAAAATCATGCAAGTTTGAACATGTTAGCAAAATACCAGGCGCCCAGCATACACAGCAAGCAAATTTTGATTTTAGGAATTTTTTTTAAAGTCGCATAACTTTTTAACGGCTACACGGATTTTATTCAAACTTATTGTAAAAGCTTGCAAATTAGTTCAGCTTTCAAACGAAATATATAATGTGGGCGTGGCACCACCCATTTAGTTAAAAAACGAGAAAAATTATTTAAAAATCATTTTCTAAGAAAATGGGCGGTGCCACGCCCATCAAGTTATTAATCTCCACAAAGCTAGAGAAATTTCCAAACGTTTGCAAAAAATTTGGCCAAAATCGAAGCAGTAGTTTTCTAGTTATAGGCCAAGAAAGTTCACCTTCATTTTTGTGGTCATAATTTTGAAAATCATGCAAGTTTGAACATGTTAACAAAATACCAGGCGCCCAGCATACACAGCAAACAAATTTTGATTTTAGGAATTTTTTTTAAAGTCGCATAACTTTTTAACGGCTACACGGATTTTATTCAAACTTATTGTAAAAGCTTGCAAATTATTTCAGCTTTCAAACGAAATATATAATGTGGGCGTGGCACCACCCATTTAGTTAAAAAACGAGAAAAATGATTTAAAAATCACTTTCTAAGAAAATGGGCGGTGCCACGCCCATCAAGTTATTAATCTCCGCAAAGCTAGAGAAATTTCCAAACGTTTGCAAAAAATTTGACCAAAATCGGAGCAGTAGTTTTCTAGTTATAGGCCAAGAAAGTTCACCTTCATTTTTGTGGTCATAATTTTGAAAATCATGCAAGTATGAACATGTTAGCAAAATACCAGGCGCCCAGCATACCCAGCAAGCAAATCTTGTTTTTAGAAATTTTTTTAAAATCGTATAACTTTTTAACGGCTACACGGATTTTGTTCAAACTTGTTGTAAAAGCTTGCAAATTAGTTCAGCTTTCAAACGAAATATATAATGTGGGCGTGGCACCACCCATTTAGTTAAAAAACGAGAAAAATGATTTAAAAATCATTTTCTAAGAAAATGGGCGGTGCCACGCCCATCAAGTTATTAATCTCCGCAAAGCTAGAGAAATTTCCAAACGTTTGCAAAAAATTTGACCAAAATCGAAGCAGTAGTTTTCTAGTTATAGGCCAAGAAAGTTCACCTTCATTTTTGTGGTCATAATTTTGAAAATCATGCAAGTATGAACATGTTAGCAAAATACCAGGCGCCCAGCATACCCAGCAAGCAAATCTTGTTTTTAGAAATTTTTTTAAAATCGTATAACTTTTTAACGGCTGCATGGATTTTGTTCAAACTTGTTGTAAAAGCTTGCAAATTAATTCAGCTTTCAAACGAAGTATATTATGTGGGCGTGACACCACCCATTTAGTTAAAAAACGAGAAAAATTATTTAAAAATCATTTTCTAAGAAAATGGGCGGTGCCACGCCCATCAAGTTATTAATCTCCGCAAAGCTAGAGAAATTTCCAAACGTTTGCAAAAAATTTGGCCAAAATCGAAGCAGTAGTTTTCTACTTATAGGCCAAGAAAGTTCACCTTCATTTTTGTGGTCATAATTTTGAAAATCATGCAAGTTTGAACATGTTAGCAAAATACCAGGCGCCCAGCATACACAGCAAGCAAATTTTGATTTTAGGAATTTTTTTTAAAGTCGCATAACTTTTTAACGGCTACACGGATTTTATTCAAACTTATTGTAAAAGCTTGCAAATTAGTTCAGCTTTCAAACGAAATATATAATGTGGGCGTGGCACCACCCATTTAGTTAAAAAACGAGAAAAATGATTTAAAAATCATTTTCTAAGAAAATGGGCGGTGCCACGCCCATTAAGTTATTAATCTCCGCAAAGCTAGAGAAATTTCCAAACGTTTGCAAAAAATTTGACCAAAATCGGAGCAGTAGTTTTCTAGTTATAGGCCAAGAAAGTTCACCTTCATTTTTGTGGTCATAATTTTGAAAATCATGCAAATATGAACATGTTAGCAAAATACCAGGCGCCCAGCATACCCAGCAAGCAAATCTTGTTTTTAGAAATTTTTTTAAAATCGTATAACTTTTTAACGGCTGCATGGATTTTGTTCAAACTTGTTGTAAAAGCTTGCAAATTAGTTCAGCTTTCAAACGAAGTATATTATGTGGGCGTGACACCACCCATTTAGTTAAAAAGCGAGAAAAATGATTTAAAAATCATTTTCTAAGAAAATGGGCGGTGCCACGCCCATCAAGTTATTAATCTCCGCAAAGCTACAGAAATTTCCAAACGTTTGCAAAAAATTTGGCCAAAATCGAAGCAGTAGTTTTCTAGTTATAGGCCAAGAAAGTTCACCTTCATTTTTGTGGTCATAATTTTGAAAATCATGCAAGTTTGAACATGTTAGCAAAATACCAGGCGCCCAGCATACACAGCAAGCAAATTTTGATTTTAGGAATTTTTTTAAAGTCGCATAACTTTTTAACGGCTGCACGGATTTTGTTCAAACTTGTTGTAAAAGCTTGCAAATTAGTTCAGCTTTCAAACGAAATATATAATGTGGGCGTGGCACCACCCATTTAGTTAAAAAACGAGAAAAATGATTTAAAAATCATTTTCTAAGAAAATGGGCGGTGCCACGCCCATCAATTTATCAATCTCCGCAAAGCTAGAGAAATTTTCAAACGTTTGCAAAAAATTTGACCAAAATCGGAGCAGTAGTTTTCTAGTTATAGGCCAAGAAAGTTCACCTTCATTTTTGTGGTCATAATTTTGAAAATCATGCAAGTATGAACATGTTAGCAAAATACCAGGCGCCCAGCATACCCAGCAAGCAAATCTTGTTTTTAGAAATTTTTTTAAAATCGTATAACTTTTTAACGGCTGCATGGATTTTGTTCAAACTTGTTGTAAAAGCTTGCAAATTAGTTCAGCCTTCAAACGAAATATATAATGTGGGCGTGACACCACCCATTTAGTTAAAAAACGAGAAAAATGATTTTAAAATCATTTTCTAAGAAAATGGGCGGTGCCACGCCCATCAAGTTATTAATCTCCGCAAAGCTAGAAAAATTTCCAAACGTTTGCAAAAAATTTGACCAAAATCGGAGCAGTAGTTTTCTAGTTATAGGCCAAGAAAGTTCACCTTCATTTTTGTGGTCATAATTTTGAAAATCATGCAAGTTTGAACATGTTAGCAAAATACCAGGCGCCCAGCATACACAGCAAGCAAATTTTGATTTTAGGAATTTTTTTTAAAGTCGCATAACTTTTTAACGGCTACACGGATTTTATTCAAACTTATTGTAAAAGCTTGCAAATTAGTTCAGCTTTCAAACGAAATATATAATGTGGGCGTGGCACCACCCATTTAGTTAAAAAACGAGAAAAATGATTTAAAAATCATTTTCTAAGAAAATGGGCGGTGCCACGCCCATCAAGTTATTAATCTCCGCAAAGCTAGAGAAATTTCCAAACGTTTGCAAAAAATTTGACCAAAATCGGAGCAGTAGTTTTCTAGTTATAGGCCAAGAAAGTTCACCTTCATTTTTGTGGTCATAATTTTGAAAATCATGCAAGTTTGAACATGTTAGCAAAATACCAGGCGCCCAGCATACACAGCAAGCAAATTTTGATTTTAGGAATTTTTTTTAAAGTCGCATAACTTTTTAACGGCTACACGGATTTTATTCAAACTTATTGTAAAAGCTTGCAAATTAGTTCAGCTTTCAAACGAAATATATAATGTGGGCGTGGCACCACCCATTTAGTTAAAAAACGAGAAAAATGATTTTAAAATCATTTTCTAAGAAAATGGGCGGTGCCACGCCCATCAAGTTATTAATCTCCGCAAAGCTAGAAAAATTTCCAAACGTTTGCAAAAAATTTGACCAAAATCGGAGCAGTAGTTTTCTAGTTATAGGCCAAGAAAGTTCACCTTCATTTTTGTGGTCATAATTTTGAAAATCATGCAAGTTTGAACATGTTAGCAAAATACCAGGCGCCCAGCATACACAGCAAGCAAATTTTGATTTTAGGAATTTTTTTTAAAGTCGCATAACTTTTTAACGGCTACACGGATTTTATTCAAACTTATTGTAAAAGCTTGCAAATTAGTTCAGCTTTCAAACGAAATATATAATGTGGGCGTGGCACCACCCATTTAGTTAAAAAACGAGAAAAATGATTTAAAAATCATTTTCTAAGAAAATGGGCGGTGCCACGCCCATCAAGTTATTAATCTCCGCAAAGCTAGAGAAATTTCCAAACGTTTGCAAAAAATTTGGCCAAAATCGAAGCAGTAGTTTTCTAGTTATAGGCCAAGAAAGTTCACCTTCATTTTTGTGGTCATAATTTTGAAAATCATGCAAGTTTGAACATGTTAACAAAATACCAGGCGCCCAGCATACCCAGCAAGCAAATCTTGTTTTTAGAAATTTTTTTAAAGTCGCATAACTTTTTAACGGCTGCACGGATTTTGTTCAAACTTGTTGTAAAAGCTTGCAAATTAGTTCAGCTTTCAAACGAAATATATAATGTGGGCGTGGCACCACCCATTTAGTTAAAAAACGAGAAAAATGATTTAAAAATCATTTTCTAAGAAAATGGGCGATGCCACGCCCATCAATTTATCAATCTCCGCAAAGCTAGAGAAATTTCCAAACGTTTGCAAAAAATTTGGCCAAAATCGAAGCAGTAGTTTTCTACTTATAGGCCAAGAAAGTTCACCTTCATTTTTGTGGTCATAATTTTGAAAATCATGCAAGTTTGAACATGTTAGCAAAATACCAGGCGCCCAGCATACACAGCAAGCAAATTTTGATTTTAGAAATTTTTTTAAAATCGTATAACTTTTTAACGGCTGCATGGATTTTGTTCAAACTTGTTGTAAAAGCTTGCAAATTAGTTCAGCTTTCAAACGAAGTATATTATGTGGGCGTGACACCACCCATTTAGTTAAAAAGCGAGAAAAATTATTTAAAAATCATTTTCTAAGAAAATGGGCGGTGCCACGCCCATCAAGTTATTAATCTCCGCAAAGCTAGAGAAATTTCCAAACGTTTGCAAAAAATTTGGCCAAAATCGAAGCAGTAGTTTTCTAGTTATAGGCCAAGAAAGTTCACCTTCATTTTTGTGGTCATAATTTTGAAAATCATGCAAGTTTGAACATGTTAGCAAAATACCAGGCGCCCAGCATACACAGCAAGCAAATTTTGATTTTAGAAATTTTTTTAAAATCGTATAACTTTTTAACGGCTGCATGGATTTTGTTCAAACTTGTTGTAAAAGCTTGCAAATTAGTTCAGCTTTCAAACGAAGTATATTATGTGGGCGTGACACCACCCATTTAGTTAAAAAGCGAGAAAAATTATTTAAAAATCATTTTCTAAGAAAATGGGCGGTGCCACGCCCATCAAGTTATTAATCTCCGCAAAGCTAGAGAAATTTCCAAACGTTTGCAAAAAATTTGGCCAAAATCGAAGCAGTAGTTTTCTAGTTATAGGCCAAGAAAGTTCACCTTCATTTTTGTGGTCATAATTTTGAAAATCATGCAAGTTTGAACATGTTAGCAAAATACCAGGCGCCCAGCATACACAGCAAGCAAATTTTGATTTTAGGAATTTTTTTAAAGTCGCATAACTTTTTAACGGCTGCATGGATTTTGTTCAAACTTGTTGTAAAAGCTTGCAAATTAGTTCAGCTTTCAAACGAAATATATAATGTGGGCGTGACACCACCCATTTAGTTAAAAAACGAGAAAAATGATTTAAAAATCATTTTCTAAGAAAATGGGCGGTGCCACGCCCATCAAGTTATTAATCTCCGCAAAGCTAGAGAAATTTCCAAACGTTTGCAAAAAATTTGGCCAAAATCGAAGCAGTAGTTTTCTAGTTATAGGCCAAGAAAGTTCACCTTCATTTTTGTGGTCATAATTTTAAAAATCATGCAAGTTTGAACATGTTAGCAAAATACCAGGCGCCCAGCATACACAGCAAGCAAATTTTGATTTTAGGAATTTTTTTAAAGTCGCATAACTTTTTAACGGCTGCATGGATTTTGTTCAAACTTGTTGTAAAAGCTTGCAAATTAGTTCAGCTTTCAAACGAAATATATAATGTGGGCGTGACACCACCCATTTAGTTAAAAAACGAGGAAAATGATTTAAAAATCATTTTCTAAGAAAATGGGCGGTGCCACGCCCATCAAGTTATTAATCTCCGCAAAGCTAGAGAAATTTCCAAACGTTTGCAAAAAATTTGGCCAAAATCGAAGCAGTAGTTTTCTAGTTATAGGCCAAGAAAGTTCACCTTCATTTTTGTGGTCATAATTTTGAAAATCATGCAAGTTTGAACATGTTAGCAAAATACCAGGCGCCCAGCATACACAGCAAGCAAATTTTGATTTTAGGAATTTTTTTTAAAGTCGCATAACTTTTTAACGGCTACACGGATTTTATTCAAACTTATTGTAAAAGCTTGCAAATTAGTTCAGCTTTCAAACGAAATATATAATGTGGGCGTGGCACCACCCATTTAGTTAAAAAACGAGAAAAATGATTTAAAAATCATTTTCTAAGAAAATGGGCGGTGCCACGCCCATCAAGTTATTAATCTCCGCAAAGCTAGAGAAATTTCCAAACGTTTGCAAAAAATTTGACCAAAATCGGAGCAGTAGTTTTCTAGTTATAGGCCAAGAAAGTTCACCTTCATTTTTGTGGTCATAATTTTGAAAATCATGCAAGTTTGAACATGTTAGCAAAATACCAGGCGCCCAGCATACACAGCAAGCAAATTTTGATTTTAGGAATTTTTTTTAAAGTCGCATAACTTTTTAACGGCTACACGGATTTTATTCAAACTTATTGTAAAAGCTTGCAAATTAGTTCAGCTTTCAAACGAAATATATAATGTGGGCGTGGCACCACCCATTTAGTTAAAAAACGAGAAAAATTATTTAAAAATCATTTTCTAAGAAAATGGGCGGTGCCACGCCCATCAAGTTATTAATCTCCACAAAGCTAGAGAAATTTCCAAACGTTTGCAAAAAATTTGGCCAAAATCGAAGCAGTAGTTTTCTAGTTATAGGCCAAGAAAGTTCACCTTCATTTTTGTGGTCATAATTTTGAAAATCATGCAAGTTTGAACATGTTAACAAAATACCAGGCGCCCAGCATACACAGCAAACAAATTTTGATTTTAGGAATTTTTTTTAAAGTCGCATAACTTTTTAACGGCTACACGGATTTTATTCAAACTTATTGTAAAAGCTTGCAAATTATTTCAGCTTTCAAACGAAATATATAATGTGGGCGTGGCACCACCCATTTAGTTAAAAAACGAGAAAAATGATTTAAAAATCACTTTCTAAGAAAATGGGCGGTGCCACGCCCATCAAGTTATTAATCTCCGCAAAGCTAGAGAAATTTCCAAACGTTTGCAAAAAATTTGACCAAAATCGGAGCAGTAGTTTTCTAGTTATAGGCCAAGAAAGTTCACCTTCATTTTTGTGGTCATAATTTTGAAAATCATGCAAGTATGAACATGTTAGCAAAATACCAGGCGCCCAGCATACCCAGCAAGCAAATCTTGTTTTTAGAAATTTTTTTAAAATCGTATAACTTTTTAACGGCTACACGGATTTTGTTCAAACTTGTTGTAAAAGCTTGCAAATTAGTTCAGCTTTCAAACGAAATATATAATGTGGGCGTGGCACCACCCATTTAGTTAAAAAACGAGAAAAATGATTTAAAAATCATTTTCTAAGAAAATGGGCGGTGCCACGCCCATCAAGTTATTAATCTCCGCAAAGCTAGAGAAATTTCCAAACGTTTGCAAAAAATTTGACCAAAATCGAAGCAGTAGTTTTCTAGTTATAGGCCAAGAAAGTTCACCTTCATTTTTGTGGTCATAATTTTGAAAATCATGCAAGTATGAACATGTTAGCAAAATACCAGGCGCCCAGCATACCCAGCAAGCAAATCTTGTTTTTAGAAATTTTTTTAAAATCGTATAACTTTTTAACGGCTGCATGGATTTTGTTCAAACTTGTTGTAAAAGCTTGCAAATTAATTCAGCTTTCAAACGAAGTATATTATGTGGGCGTGACACCACCCATTTAGTTAAAAAACGAGAAAAATTATTTAAAAATCATTTTCTAAGAAAATGGGCGGTGCCACGCCCATCAAGTTATTAATCTCCGCAAAGCTAGAGAAATTTTCAAACGTTTGCAAAAAATTTGACCAAAATCGGAGCAGTAGTTTTCTAGTTATAGGCCAAGAAAGTTCACCTTCATTTTTGTGGTCATAATTTTGAAAATCATGCAAGTATGAATATGTTAGCAAAATACCAGGCGCCCAGCATACACAGCAAGCAAATTTTGATTTTAGGAATTTTTTTAAAGTCGCATAACTTTTTAACGGCTACACGGATTTTATTCAAACTTATTGTAAAAGCTTGCAAATTAGTTCAGCTTTCAAACGAAGTATATAATGTGGGCGTGGCAACACCCATTTAGTTAAAAAACGAGACAAATGATTTAAAAATCATTTTCTAAGAAAATGGGCGGTGCCACGCCCATCAAGTTATTAATCTCCGCAAAGCTAGAGAAATTTCCAAACGTTTGCAAAAAATTTGGCCAAAATCGAAGCAGTAGTTTTCTAGTTATAGGCCAAGAAAGTTCACCTTCATTTTTGTGGTCATAATTTTGAAAATCATGCAAGTTTGAACATGTTAGCAAAATACCAGGCGCCCAGCATACACAGCAAGCAAATTTTGATTTTAGAAATTTTTTTAAAATCGTATAACTTTTTAACGGCTGCATGGATTTTGTTCAAACTTGTTGTAAAAGCTTGCAAATTAGTTCAGCTTTCAAACGAAGTATATTATGTGGGCGTGACACCACCCATTTAGTTAAAAAGCGAGAAAAATTATTTAAAAATCATTTTCTAAGAAAATGGGCGGTGCCACGCCCATCAAGTTATTAATCTCCGCAAAGCTAGAGAAATTTCCAAACGTTTGCAAAAAATTTGGCCAAAATCGAAGCAGTAGTTTTCTAGTTATAGGCCAAGAAAGTTCACCTTCATTTTTGTGGTCATAATTTTGAAAATCATGCAAGTTTGAACATGTTAGCAAAATACCAGGCGCCCAGCATACACAGCAAGCAAATTTTGATTTTAGGAATTTTTTTAAAGTCGCATAACTTTTTAACGGCTGCATGGATTTTGTTCAAACTTGTTGTAAAAGCTTGCAAATTAGTTCAGCTTTCAAACGAAATATATAATGTGGGCGTGACACCACCCATTTAGTTAAAAAACGAGAAAAATGATTTAAAAATCATTTTCTAAGAAAATGGGCGGTGCCACGCCCATCAATTTATCAATCTCCGCAAAGCTAGAGAAATTTTCAAACGTTTGCAAAAAATTTGACCAAAATCGGAGCAGTAGTTTTCTAGTTATAGGCCAAGAAAGTTCACCTTCATTTTTGTGGTCATAATTTTGAAAATCATGCAAGTATGAACATGTTAGCAAAATACCAGGCGCCCAGCATACCCAGCAAGCAAATCTTGTTTTTAGAAATTTTTTTAAAATCGTATAACTTTTTAACGGCTGCATGGATTTTGTTCAAACTTGTTGTAAAAGCTTGCAAATTAGTTCAGCTTTCAAACGAAGTATATTATGTGGGCGTGACACCACCCATTTAGTTAAAAAGCGAGAAAAATTATTTAAAAATCATTTTCTAAGAAAATGGGCGGTGCCACGCCCATCAAGTTATTAATCTCCGCAAAGCTAGAGAAATTTCCAAACGTTTGCAAAAAATTTGGCCAAAATCGAAGCAGTAGTTTTCTACTTATAGGCCAAGAAAGTTCACCTTCATTTTTGTGGTCATAATTTTGAAAATCATGCAAGTTTGAACATGTTAGCAAAATACCAGGCGCCCAGCATACACAGCAAGCAAATTTTGATTTTAGGAATTTTTTTTAAAGTCGCATAACTTTTTAACGGCTACACGGATTTTATTCAAACTTATTGTAAAAGCTTGCAAATTAGTTCAGCTTTCAAACGAAATATATAATGTGGGCGTGGCACCACCCATTTAGTTAAAAAACGAGAAAAATGATTTAAAAATCATTTTCTAAGAAAATGGGCGGTGCCACGCCCATTAAGTTATTAATCTCCGCAAAGCTAGAGAAATTTCCAAACGTTTGCAAAAAATTTGACCAAAATCGGAGCAGTAGTTTTCTAGTTATAGGCCAAGAAAGTTCACCTTCATTTTTGTGGTCATAATTTTGAAAATCATGCAAATATGAACATGTTAGCAAAATACCAGGCGCCCAGCATACCCAGCAAGCAAATCTTGTTTTTAGAAATTTTTTTAAAATCGTATAACTTTTTAACGGCTGCATGGATTTTGTTCAAACTTGTTGTAAAAGCTTGCAAATTAATTCAGCTTTCAAACGAAGTATATTATGTGGGCGTGACACCACCCATTTAGTTAAAAAGCGAGAAAAATGATTTAAAAATCATTTTCTAAGAAAATGGGCGGTGCCACGCCCATCAAGTTATTAATCTCCGCAAAGCTACAGAAATTTCCAAACGTTTGCAAAAAATTTGGCCAAAATCGAAGCAGTAGTTTTCTAGTTATAGGCCAAGAAAGTTCACCTTCATTTTTGTGGTCATAATTTTGAAAATCATGCAAGTTTGAACATGTTAGCAAAATACCAGGCGCCCAGCATACACAGCAAGCAAATTTTGATTTTAGGAATTTTTTTAAAGTCGCATAACTTTTTAACGGCTGCACGGATTTTGTTCAAACTTGTTGTAAAAGCTTGCAAATTAGTTCAGCTTTCAAACGAAATATATAATGTGGGCGTGGCACCACCCATTTAGTTAAAAAACGAGAAAAATGATTTAAAAATCATTTTCTAAGAAAATGGGCGGTGCCACGCCCATCAATTTATCAATCTCCGCAAAGCTAGAGAAATTTTCAAACGTTTGCAAAAAATTTGACCAAAATCGGAGCAGTAGTTTTCTAGTTATAGGCCAAGAAAGTTCACCTTCATTTTTGTGGTCATAATTTTGAAAATCATGCAAGTATGAACATGTTAGCAAAATACCAGGCGCCCAGCATACCCAGCAAGCAAATCTTGTTTTTAGAAATTTTTTTAAAATCGTATAACTTTTTAACGGCTGCATGGATTTTGTTCAAACTTGTTGTAAAAGCTTGCAAATTAGTTCAGCCTTCAAACGAAATATATAATGTGGGCGTGACACCACCCATTTAGTTAAAAAACGAGAAAAATGATTTTAAAATCATTTTCTAAGAAAATGGGCGGTGCCACGCCCATCAAGTTATTAATCTCCGCAAAGCTAGAAAAATTTCCAAACGTTTGCAAAAAATTTGACCAAAATCGGAGCAGTAGTTTTCTAGTTATAGGCCAAGAAAGTTCACCTTCATTTTTGTGGTCATAATTTTGAAAATCATGCAAGTTTGAACATGTTAGCAAAATACCAGGCGCCCAGCATACACAGCAAGCAAATTTTGATTTTAGGAATTTTTTTTAAAGTCGCATAACTTTTTAACGGCTACACGGATTTTATTCAAACTTATTGTAAAAGCTTGCAAATTAGTTCAGCTTTCAAACGAAATATATAATGTGGGCGTGGCACCACCCATTTAGTTAAAAAACGAGAAAAATGATTTAAAAATCATTTTCTAAGAAAATGGGCGGTGCCACGCCCATCAAGTTATTAATCTCCGCAAAGCTAGAGAAATTTCCAAACGTTTGCAAAAAATTTGGCCAAAATCGAAGCAGTAGTTTTCTAGTTATAGGCCAAGAAAGTTCACCTTCATTTTTGTGGTCATAATTTTGAAAATCATGCAAGTTTGAACATGTTAACAAAATACCAGGCGCCCAGCATACCCAGCAAGCAAATCTTGTTTTTAGAAATTTTTTTAAAGTCGCATAACTTTTTAACGGCTGCACGGATTTTGTTCAAACTTGTTGTAAAAGCTTGCAAATTAGTTCAGCTTTCAAACGAAATATATAATGTGGGCGTGGCACCACCCATTTAGTTAAAAAACGAGAAAAATGATTTAAAAATCATTTTCTAAGAAAATGGGCGATGCCACGCCCATCAATTTATCAATCTCCGCAAAGCTAGAGAAATTTTCAAACGTTTGCAAAAAATTTGACCAAAATCGGAGCAGTAGTTTTCTAGTTATAGGCCAAGAAAGTTCACCTTCATTTTTGTGGTCATAATTTTGAAAATCATGCAAGTATGAATATGTTAGCAAAATACCAGGCGCCCAGCATACACAGCAAGCAAATTTTGATTTTAGGAATTTTTTTAAAGTCGCATAACTTTTTAACGGCTACACGGATTTTATTCAAACTTATTGTAAAAGCTTGCAAATTAGTTCAGCTTTCAAACGAAGTATATAATGTGGGCGTGGCAACACCCATTTAGTTAAAAAACGAGACAAATGATTTAAAAATCATTTTCTAAGAAAATGGGTGGTGCCACGCCCATCAATTTATCAACCTTCGCAAAGCTAGAGAAATTTTCAAACGTTTGCAAAAAATTTGACCAAAATCGGAGCAGTAGTTTTCTAGTTATAGGCCAAGAAAGTTCACCTTCATTTTTGTGGTCATAATTTTGAAAATCATGCAAGTATGAACATGTTAGCAAAATACCAGGCGCCCAGCATACCCAGCAAGCAAATTTTGATTTTAGGAATTTTTTTAAAGTCGCATAACTTTTTAACGGCTGCACGGATTTTGTTCAAACTTGTTGTAAAAGCTTGCAAATTAGTTCAGCTTTCAAACGAAATATATAATGTGGGCGTGGCACCACCCATTTAGTTAAAAAGCGAGAAAAATTCTTTAAAAATCATTTTCTAAGAAAATGTCATCGACTTTTTTGGATATAATGGCCTTAAAAATATGGCATACAAAACTATGTACATATGTAACAATAGTATTGCTAGCAGCGATCATATAAACAACAGCAAAATACGACAGTCAATCATCATGAATAAAAGCAAAAAACTAACAGAGTTTCAATTGTAATGTACGGCGCGTTTCTCTAAGCTTGAAGAGAATTTTTACACAAATATAAATAGTTATCCTTAATGATTGAAAAAGCACTTTCCAATTTTTGTTAATATTTAAAGAATTAATTTAAAAAATTTATATCCCTACGCTTGCGTAAAATTAAATACATTTTTAGAAAATTTCTTCTCTTACTTTTCATATTATAGTGAGAGAGCACCAATTTATTTCGATCGTTTTAGCAACGATCATGTTACACATAGTACACACAGTTTATGAATATTCTTCTCCTTATAAACTGAATGAATAAAAATGAGGAGTGCCAATCGTTAGATTGGATTAAAATGGTTATACTTTGGTTCGATTATATTTTTAAGCTTTCAATTTATTTAAATAATTTATTTTAATATATGTATATATATACAAGCGCTCTACATAGAAGAATAATGTTTAATAATTCGCCAAGCCAGATTTTTCTTCAATCCAATCCAAATACGAGGTGACACGGGTAAATACACCAGGCCAACCTTTCTCGCAGCCAAGAATAATACCGAACGAAGTAGCTCCAATCACATAGTTAGTGTCACCATCTTTGTAAACCAATGGACCACCCGAATCCCCATTACAAGTGGATTTGCCATTCTTGCCACTGATACAGATCATGTTGTCGGTGATGGATCCCATATAAAATTTACCACATTGCTCTTTAGATATGATTGGCACTTCAATGTAGCGCAAAAATTGAGAAACATTAGGATTTTTGTCACTGTCCCTACCCCAGCCAGAAGCCCACACTTGTTTGCCTACATAATCCTCATATTTGCCATCGGCACGCTTCTTCGGCAAGGTAGCAGGCTGAATTAATTCATTACGTTCAATTCTAATGGGCAATTTGATAAGTGAAATGTCATCGCGCAACACTTCAGGATCATATTTCTCATGCACAATAATATTTGATTTATGTACGTAGAGTCTATGTTGGCCGGGTTCTTCGTCATTTTGAATATCAGTAGCACCCAGAAAAACGATGGCTTTATCTACGCCATAAGTGCAATGGGCAGCAGTCAAAATCCAAGAGTCTGAAATCAATGTGCCTCCACACCAATGTCCCTTCTCACCAATAAACAATCTCAAACCGACTTGATAAGGAAATTGACCTTGTTCTGCCAACTCACCATTAGTAATGCGCCCACCATCTAAAGGTGAAGCCAACACTGCGGAAGTGGCCAATAACAATGTTAATGCTACGAACGCGTTCATGCTTGATGAATTCAAAAAAAAAACTATGCGATTTGATACGATTTCAAAGGCTTTATAAATCTCTGCTACAATACTTTACACTTCATTAGATTATCTTATCGATTTTCAAGTTTAAAGGATTATCATTTTAAAGTTTATTGTTAAAGAAAACAAATTTTTAAGCAACCTCCATGGAGAGATAAGAGTACATTCACTTTGTGAAATTGTTTGCAAATACCAAGAGGAAACTTTGAAAACTAACAAAGTATAAACCTTTTCAGTATCGCCTACCAAATTCTTTTAGCTGCGTCAAATATTCCTCAAAATTCACATATTGACCCGAAACTTGGTAGAATAATTGGTACTCATTCCCACCGAAATGATATAAACATTTAGTGAAAAGTAAATTTTCAAGATTTTTTCTTATTACTTATAAATTATTAGGGATTATAAGTTCAAAGTTGACTTATACCTCTTAAAAGAGATTTAACGGTGCTAGATATTCAAAATTTTACCTAAACCGAACAAAGCTTTTTATAACAACCAATTTGAAGTTAAGGAGATATCCCACTTTTAACACCCACAAAGGAACATCGGATTCTCTACAGTATATAAATATTCTTGATCAGTATAAAATTCTGAACCGATTCAAGTATGTCCATATGTCCGTTTATGGTAAACATTCTCCCGGTCGCAAATTGAGGCATTGGCTCCAATCATAGCAAAAATAATGGTTGATTGGTATTGAAATTGGACAAAGTCGGTCGAAGAACATTGCCACAGTTAAATAAAAATTGACAAAGATTTTTAAAGGTCTGTAAGAATGTTTTCACTTAAAAATCGTATTATAGCAAAAGCATCATGGACAGTTTCATTGTAATGCTCCAAGATGGTGGGTATCCAAGATTTGGCCACAGTCAAGCATAACTTTTTTACTCATTTATTTTCTTCTAAAAATTCCTATCTACAAAATTACTATTATATGTATTTATGAGGGTGGATTAACGTTTAATTTTAATGACTGAGTAAATAGGAAATAGCTACCGTTACATATTTTACAATAACTCTCTTTATTGTTCAGTTCCACTAAGGCGATGGTATGACAAAATGCGTTGTAATATTTCCAACAATAACAAACCATTGAGTCGGTCAAGTCCGATCATTTCATACCCTAAACCACTAAATGGCTAAATAAAGAAATATACGTATTGTCGTAGGGGTAGGGATTCTAATTGATTCAAAATTATCATACTAAACAATAGTTATTCAATTATTCTTCTTAAGAATTAAGAATTTCTCAATTGCATCATACAAATTCTTCTCTCAGAATAGGACGTTAAATAAAGAAATATTTTTAAATGATCCGTTTTTGTTTTGTACCCAAATGTTATATAAATGTCTGAACACAAATCTGCATTAATAGGCAGACATATCCTGAATTAGCAGTGTAAATTGACGCGATTTAGCCAAGTCCGTCCCTACGAAACAAGTCCAGATGGGACTGGTCGAACAAATTAAGGCATCGAGTAAAATATTTAGCAAAAGTGTGCACTATACACTGGTCAAAATCAATCAAATGGCATTGCATCGGAAACTATGCATCAAAATTTGAAATAAAGCTTTCGATAAGAAAGCTTTTCTTCATAAAGCATAAAGTATAGAAAGTTGAAAATTAGCACAAAAATAAGTTCTGTTTAGAGTGCTTTGTTTTGAATTGTGTGGTGGTGAATATTTAATATTTATTATTAATACAACCTGATTTAACCGGGTGAGTATAATGGCAAACTTGCGAATAAATCCTGCCATCCTTTTTCGAATATCAAACTAGCAAGCTATACATACCGATTATTCCATGGAATAATAATGAGTGTTAAAGCCTTCTGGTTATTTGATTTTATTGGTTTATCATTGTATATGGTATTCTTAGAGAGACTATATTTTTAGTAATGCAGATTTTTTTTGAGTTAATACGTCGATGATTTTAAAATAATTTTGAGTGAAAATTTAGACTTTAAAGGCTGATTTCATTTTTTACATATTCGCGTATTACGCGTCAATAAAAGAAGTGAGAGAGACAATGTTGTTGAAAAATTGTTTGGAGTTCTTTTATTATTTGTTCAATTTAGCTTTAATTCTTTTTCATTCCAATAGTTAAGCTCGTACACACCTCGGCCTCTTGGTAGTCCGATCGTTTTCACATTTTTCAAAAGTACTGCACTTAACATTGCCACAAAACGTGCCAGAACCACCAGCTGTTGGTTAAAGTAAATGAAACAATTAATAAGATTAGATAGGGCTGCTGTATAAGGAAAAGAAGCGTACCGTTACTATTTTTGCTGAATGGTGAAGAATCACGACCCGTATTACCCAAAAGATTGGGCGAGACACATGAGCGACTATTGCACAAGTTGGGACAACACTTGCCACCAATCGCACTGCATTCTGTATCGTGCAAGCACTTCGGTGTACAGTTTTGCACTTTACTGTACGAAGGACATTCTATGTACGTTTGGATACATGAAAAATTTTAAATATTGTTAATAATAGCAAAGTGTGATATTTTAGTTTTTTGTTTATTATTTACCAACAGCTAACGTTAAGACAATGGCGAGGCTTACAAGGTATACAATAAAAATGCCATTTCTGTTCATTACTGAAAATAAGATAAATAAGACAAAATCAATAAAAAATATGGAATCTGTGATCTTTAGCGTCTAAGCGTCTCTTGTGTTATTGTATGTAAATTTTCGATAATGACGAACCCATTTTGTTTATTTTTGTAATAATAGCGCACGAAGAAAACAAGTTTTTGTTGCTTGCTGTTGGACTCTGCGAATGAAACTGATAATTGCATTTTTTCGATTCTAATATGATCACCGCGTTCAAGGGGGTAATGAAGTTCAAAGCTTTATTAAATCAATTCACGCCGTCATCGAACGGTGTGTACATTCATACTAGATCAGCTTGACGTTGTTTATGCGCTATTTTAACGCATTCCACATAATATGGGAAGAAAACTAAGTTTATTATTCCGTGTGAAATTACTTCAAAAGACTTCAAAAAAATTCAAAAAACATATATATTATTGATCAGCATTAAAATCTGAATCGATTTAGCGAAAAAAGTCCAAGTTCGCACAAGTAAAGATTTTGACCTGTAATGAGGGTTCAGATGAGGGAAGCTTTCTATTTAATATTTGTTAAAAGCTACGACCACAGTTGACAAACATCTCTTATGGCCAGAAATGAACCTCTGAATTGAAATGTGACTCATAATTTAATAATTGGTATAGGACTCCTGCAGTGAGCGCATTAATATGCAGCGTATCTCAGGTTTGGCTTAATCCAAATTTAGTTTTTTACTTGTCTATTATTATTATTGTGATATTTATTATGAGCAATAATTTGCTATATTCCTCATAATAAATTGAAACACTGAGTTATTAAAGTCTCTACGTTGTGAGGGTCAAAACGAATGGAGCACCTAGAAAGAGGCTTCACGCGTCCTACAAAGTATCATAGTGCGAGAGTGAGACTGGCCGTCTGTTTGCCCATATGACCGTAATTAATATATCGATTTGACACTTGGTCCAAATCTTTTTAGATATTTTTTTTATTTAATGAAAAGTGGAGGAGAAACGATTATTGAAAGTTTCTTGGTGGGCATTTAAAATTTGACTCAAGCCAAATATAACTTCTTCGCTTGTTTGTGAATTTAATTTCATTTAACATGATGGCTTGTGTAAGTTTCAATGGAAGTGATCTCATTCATCTCATTCATCTTCTTATGACGAAATAACATATAGCGAATCTTAATGTGTTTTAACCATTAAAGAATCCATATATTGAACAATTCTATTTGTTAATCCATAATTGTAGGTGTCATTTATAAAGTTTGAAATTGAATAATAGCAAAAACAGAAAAATATGAAAAACGAAAAGACGATGTAGATCAAATATAAATAAATGGCCTTAGCATGAACGCATCCGCCTTAAATGTATGTTTAGTTGTAACATCCCGTAGGAAAGTTCTATTTATATTTATTACTTACATAGTTCTGCAACCTCGAAAACATTGCTTCGGCGTCAAAACGAAACAAAAAAAATCGTACATAAATGGTTTTAGCGCATATGTGGCCGCAATGGTGCGAGATATCAGTTGCATTGAGAAACACTGGTATAAGCTACAATGTACATATGGATTGTAAAATAATTAAAGTAATAATGAAAACACTTTTAATAGCAGCCCGAAGCATTTGAGGTGTGCGAGAGATTTTAAATAATAAATCAAAAACAACAACAACAAAACCGAAAGCAAAGCAACTTGTAAGAGATGCAATCAGTAGATAGCCATGTGTATAAAACGAGTGTATAAATGCGTTTTATATATTATTTACATACATTCACACAAACAAATATTTGTAATGCTGCGGTACGGTTATGTGCGTTATTTTCGTGGCTGTCATTATATTCACCACTTCAAACACATATCATCTCGTAATTGTTTATATACACTTGTACATGTGTGTGTTTGCCATGTGCTGTTGTTTGGAGCACAACAAACAGGCAGAGGCGTTTAAATACACTTCCATCAGTATGGTTCGCAAGCTCGCTTGTGTGAATGTTTGTATGTGTGACATGATCATAGTTTTGAATATCGTGTTTTTCTACAATTTTTATCTATGTTAACACAAAGACCTAAAGGAGTTTGTTTTTATTCCCTCCATTTTATTGATGAGTGCATACTAAGTTTCCTCTTCCGTTTGCAACACCATCAGAAAGAGACATCAGAGATCCAGCATAGTGTAAATATTCTCATTCAGCATCAAAAAGTGAGTCGATTTAGACATGTCCGTCCGTCCAGTGAGTTGTGACATTGTGACAATATGAAAAAATGTTAAGGGGTTTAAAAATTTAAATGTACGTTAAAGACATCGTCCAAATGTGTAGTTATTGACAGCAGATGTCTACACTAGCCATGGACTCTTTAACCGTGAAAGATACCTTCTAATGGCAATGGACATAAGACGGGAATCCTCTTCAACACTGTTAATGTATTTTGCTGAACGTTAGCCCTCAATAAAAACAAAGGAAGCTTCATAATTCTGTACCACTATGGACTTCTATTGAGAAACGTTATACTCCAGAACTTTTCAATACAGACGTAATGAAATTACTATTAACAGAAGACATTTTCCGGGCAATTTTATCAAATAGAGCCGGAACTTATCCACAGTAAAGTTGGCGTCCATTTAAAGGTATGATAAGTAGAACTGGAATCTATGTAGCAGTCAGGCTATCGAACATCAGGGTTGTACATTATTGAAGATTTCATTTCCCCAAAATATTTTATACCTTGATCGGCTACGAAATGAAAATCGAAGAAAGTCTCTGTGTTCGTTAAGTCAAAATATTTGCTTAGATATGAAAAAATTAAACTTTTACCCTTAAAAACAAAAATATACGCTTTTAATTGTTTCGATGCTTATAAGAGGTGGAGAGTGTATAGGCTCCGACCTAAGCCGAATTTAGTTTTATTATTTGTTTTTTTTTTTTTACTTTACCGATCGTTGCTAATGTTGTTGTTTGTTTATTTTTCTCTCTCCCCCATATTTAACATTGGAACGTCATGTTTATGTTAATCAAGTGAAAAGGAAAGTGTTTACATGGAATTCTCCCATATATGTATAGTTTGTGCTTCAGTTGGTTTCACAGTTGTTGCTGCTTTTCGATATCATTCGTATCATTATTATTAACCTTAAGGATGTGTTGCATGAACATAAAATAAATATTTTATAGGCACATACGTATGCAATGCCCAAAAGGAAACCCTAAGGATCACATAAAACATACATATCCTTGATTAGAAGCAAATCCTGAATCGATTCGAGTATTTCAAGAGTTTCGTTTTTGATTTTTATTGACATGAAGCAAAGTTCATACACACACACACACACACACACACACACTTTTAGCAAAATAACAACAATAGACAATTTTAACTTTTTCTCATGGATGCAATCAGAAAGTGGTGGTTTTAAATGAATCAAGAAACAACACACGTTCATATCTTATCATAGTTTACAATTTTCGCTTTTTTTACATTTTACACATTTACTCATTAGTACTATACCTCCGCTGGCCTCTACTCTTTATATATAAACAACTGGTGAATAATCCAAACTGCAGCAGTCCGAGTGGTTTTAAGTGTAATACGGAAGCAGTTTTTGGTGTTTTCCTACAATCATGCGCATGAAAGGGTAAGTAAATGAATATTTGAATGTTGTCTTGTTATTGCTGTTGCTGCTTCTATCAGTTGCAAGACGCTTATTTATCTATGTGATTGACGCGCCACTTAGCTTTCATATTCGAGTATATAACCATAGTTTGCAGAACGAAATAACTGGTTAAACCTTTCTTCAGTATCGTATGAAACTTTATTTAAAAAAATATACTTTACGTTACCTTAATTGATTTTTAGTCACATCTAATACATAAGTACTTAACACACGGCTAGTACAAGCATCAAATAATCTTTTGCCACACATAACACGTTTACCGTAAATAAGAAGATTAAGCAGTATTTACACCACAAAAGATATTGAGATCAAGAAACAACTAAAGTGAACTTGTTCCCCACCTCATTTAATGACCAACAAAAGACTAATTTTACTGCCGATTTTTATACACACCACATCAGCGATGGGAGTATACTATGTGTGTCATTCCGTATGGAAATACTGATCAGCATCAAATTTCTAGTCGATCTAGCCATGTCGGTCCTTCTGAGCTTATGCGTCTACACGTTTACAGTAAGTTCTTATAGGTTTTGTTTACTGTTGCAAAAATGGAAATGTTATAGATATGTGGACAGTGAATGCAATTAGTCAGCCATATAAAATAGCTCAACTTGATCTACGGACAGGCCATGCACACCGATGTAGTCGATTTGGAGAGTTGTCTATAATTTAGATCTTTATTGGAACATTTGACCTTTTCATGCATAAGCTACAAAACGTTGATAAATTAATTACTTGTGAAATACAACAGAAGTGCATTTGTTTATTTTCATTAAAAACAATTTAAAGATAAATGTCTGACTAGATATGTACGCGTAAGTGTGTGAACCATGTATGCTTCCTATTCAGTGTAATAACTTATCAGTGCAATAGCAGCTCTTGTCAAATACACAACAACCACAACCACAACTCAACTTCATAAATAATAATGGGTAATGCCCAGCTCATTTGATGAATCATCAATTTAATTGATTGCCGACTGTTTTCCTTTTATTTATTATTATTTAGCAAATTTATTTGGATTATTCTTTAAAGTTCTCTTGATAGCATCGTCTCTTGTATTAGTGGTTACTAATGCCAAAGGTAAATATGATAAATTAAGGTAAAAACCAATGATAGTAAAAACGTGTCTTATCATCTTGTTTTAGACTGCCCTGCTTCCAATAAAGTAATAGGCTGCACTCCACGCTGTTACAAGGATAGCGATTGCAGCAACATCGGCGGTAAATGTTGCCCTAACTCATGTAATGAACGCTCCTGTGTTGCCCCCCACTTACTTACCAATTCCGACTCTAGTAATACGCGTCCCAATAAATATGGTATCGTATGTGATTTATGTGGTTTTGCATTTATTTATAAAAGCGCTTCATCATGACTTTTAGGCAATGGTTCGTCCAATACAGTATATTGTGGCAATGTAAAGTGTACGGCATTCGAAAGGTGTGAAACTGATCGTCGTACAAAGAAACAAAAATGTGTGAGGGCTTAAAATTCAACTCGGCAACTACATCGGAGCCATTAATACGGAGAGAATTTCTTTCTTATTAATCATGTATGTTATACTCGTATAAGCGAAACGTAAACGTAAAATAAAGATGCATTGATTTTACATACGCGACAACCTTTAAGAACGTATAAACGTCGACACGTTTGCAATATCTAGAAAGTGGTTCGGAGAACCACAAAGTATGTATGTACTATCCATGGATATAACCTTTGGGTGGCCTAGTACTATTATTGCTCCATTCGGTTTCCTAGTTTTTCTGTTCGAGCTGCTTCAGGGTATACACCAACATGGCGTTAATCTCCTATCAATGTGTCCGTCTGTCTGTCTAACTCTACTTCTGTAATCATTCTTCTAGTCGCTTTAAAGTGTATTTATCGATTTCAAACTTGGCGGAAATGGTGCTACAAACAAATAGAAATTTTCATAAATCATAATGTGTAGGAGGTAGAAAGTTGAAAATTGGTATACTCGTATATGATGCATTTTGATGCATCAATGGTGAGCATTCTATAATTAGCTTAAATCAAATTTGTCAAGTTTTTTACTTGTTTGCATTGAACGAATTGTTGCAAAATCAAAGTAAAAATAAATTGGAAATAATCGATGCAAGGCACACAGACATCCGCACAGTGAAGAAATAAAATCTATTAAAGTAGGTTACTGGCGCCTGGCTTGGGCCAACAGATCGTGTCGCCAGATCTTATCGCAAGTTGTTAAAACAGTAACAAGACAAAATAAAATAATCCCTGCAACAAATTACAGCAACAAAACTCCATACATATTTGTTGCCATCAGTGCTGAGTAGCTACTAATAAATTTACTGACAAGCAAATTAGTACAGAAGTTAAATAAAAGCCAGCAACACCCACAATAGCAATAAACGTAACACCCTCTAAATTGTATTTTCATTGTAAAGGCTTGCTCCTAGGGATTGTCACGAAGTTGACCAAGTAACCACCGATTTCTTGAGAGTGAATTGTTTAAAAAAATTACTTCAAAAATTCAAATCCATTGCCTGTGGTGGTAACAAACGTCATAATAAAGTAAATACACCGCCGACCTCTGGGAATGGACATGAAAAGGGTTTTATAAATATAATGATCGTGTGTGTAAATTTCAATTTTACTATTTCCTCTCCAAGAAACAGCAATAGCAACAACTCTAACATAAATGTGTTTGGTTGGTTGGGCAACAACATACGTTTGTCCGAAACGTTTTAGGCTCCAAGCAGATAAAAGTTTTGCATTTACATAAAGAGCTTTTCTTCTTGGAGTCAATTGCTATAATAATTCTCAACGTGTGTGCTTTTGTGGTCTCATAAAGAGGCGGAAGTTTTGCAACTTGTCACGCCCGAAATGCAAAAAAGTTGTACGTTTGTAACTCTCATTGCCTTTAATGTGCTCAACGTAAAGGTGAAGAGCTCAGGCGCTTAAAATGCTTCTATGTGTTTACGCACTCAATCTTAATGGGCTGCCTAGCTTAACTTAAACCCAAGACATCTTGGGTCGATGTTGTTATTTGTTAACTTGCTTGCTCAGCTTGTTGACTGTGACTTTTGGTGACTCAACCGCGTGTTGTTAAAGTGTCAACACAGTTTCAGTGCTGCTCTAAAGAGTAGTTCCTTGTAAGTTTATGTTCGTGTGAGACTTTGTAGCTCAAGTTTATTTTTGGCTTAAACGTGCAATATTGTTTGTGTTCCTTGTCTTGTGAAAAAGGGAAAAAATCACAGACAACAAATAGAAACGATATATTTGGCGGAAGCCAAACTCTGAATACCCTCCACATTTGTACACAGTAGTAGTGGCATGTGCCCCTCCACGATGATTGAATTTTGCTTTAAACACTTTTTTATAACTTGTAGGTAAATATCATCCGACCACACCTACAAATGACACATCGTTGAATAAACTACTTACCCATACCACTAATGGGCATGGTTGCAAGCGACTTTTAAAAAACAACCTCTTTCCACAAAAACTGAACCTCTGTGCGAAATTTCGGCTCAATATCTCAATTTTAACGACCATGATCCACCCAACATAGTTTGTCTAATCAAAACATGTTATGTACTATATATCAGCAATACACATGCACCGCACTATATAATAATAGTGTTTTTCTTCTTGCTAATGCAATCACAACAGTTGTTAATATGTACAATGATTCTTGCCACAGAAACGTTATCGTGTCACGAATTCGTTTAGTTTTGTTTCGCTTTTTATAACCTCCACATCAATGTAGACTAAATTTTTGACTCAGTTCGCAGCTGAGGTATGGAATGATGCAGATTTGACTGCATGGCAAACTAGTATTTTACAGCAATGGGTGCATATTTATACGTAAGAATTATTTAGAGACGCTTTCAAGGAAGTGTAGGAAAAACGACATTAGTTCGTCTAAACTTTGAAGGAAATATAATATAATATAATAATACGAATAGGCTCCATTTTTACATTTACCCTTCCCCAAATTCACAAATCCCTCTCTTTTGGCGAATTTTGATATATTTTTCGAAGTACCGCGTGCACGACAATGCGCAGTCATGTACCTGCCACTTTTTTAATTGATTTCACACAATGTACATGTAGCTGTGTAGGGTATACAAGATTCAGGCGAAGCCGTATATAGCCAATTTACTTGTTTACTTTTACGTATTTTCCTTCTGCAATTGTTATTGTGTTCATTTCCCTATTGTTTGAGTACTGCGGCATGATGATGTGTTGTTGCTTGTGTTTTCCTTTATTGTAACATTCATTTTCTATTGAAATTGAATAATGAAAATGATAAATTATTGCTAGAAGTAATAAAATTTGTTACCTTTATTTGTTAATAGGGTCCTTGTTAAGAAATAATGAAATATACTGAATTGTTGGACGAGATCCGAACAACACATACTCGGGGTCAACTGAAGGTACACGAGTAATATTTTTACACGTTATCTCTTATATTTTAATCGGTTTCCATGATTAAATAAAAATGTACTCCATATTATGGGGAAGGTTGTTATTCAGTTTGCAATTAGCAGAATAACTCCAAAATCGATGGAATCGATGTAGCCATGTCCGTTTGGTGTTCGATTGTGTACTGAAACATTCACGATTCGTTCACGATTGTAAAATTTTCTTATTTATAATTGGGTACATCGATTGACCGCCGCATCCACGATAATCGCTCACAGGCACAAAATAAAAATATGTAAAGTACCCCATCAAGGGGTATGCTTGCAGCTTCCAAAAAACTCAATTAGGTGCAAATTTCAACTCTTGACATAAAGTTTACTTAAATAGTCGTTAAAAGAGTGCGCAATTGTATATATACCACGCCCACAGGTTATGTGCAAATGTAAAGGCTGTCTTGGATTTAACGTAAGCCAATTCGATTAACATAGAATTATTGAATAATGTGGTACTGTCTACTGTCTACAAAAATATATTTATTTGCCACAAAAATTTAGCCATAGAGTTAAAACTTATTATGTATATTTATATGTATCCCATTCATCAAGTTTTCAAGTTTTTTTTTTTATTGTTATCAATTGGTCCCTGAAGCGTACTTCTAAATGCGAATGCAAACGGAATAACAAACTTAGTATAGTCCATCTAATTTGAAGGGTGAAAAAACACAATTTATTCTTAATGAAGGTTTACACTCATTTATGGCTATTAAATCATGCGTTAACGTGTATTAAACACGCATATTAACGGTGAATGGCCAAAATCACATACCCTTGTGGCACCTCTCGCATATTATATTCCCAATAATGGTTTTGTATACTTTGTAGCTTTACAACAAGAAGATCATTATTGGTGTGTGATTGTATACACAACAGACAATTTGCAATATTGTCTTATCCGTTATTTTATCATAATCTGCGAATATTTAATATAATGTTCGAATATCTCTGTCGCTTTCTGTCGATTATAAAGACATATTCGACTCCCCATGCACATGAAATTGTTTGCCGTACGTAAATAGGTTCTAATCGACCAGTAATGATGAATGATGACGATTTATAATTAACCCATTCATCGATGGGCGGGGCGGTTATCCGCCATGATTATTCCAACATTTTTTGTTCTACTTTAGACTGAATAGTCCAAAGTCTTAACTCCACCTTCCAGCTTCTGCTTCCTTCGAATAGCGTTTTTGTCAATACTTACAAATCCGCTTGTTATCAAATCGTTTCATATTTTATTTCCTGTGCTTTTAATTATGAGTAATACAAGTACGAGTATATGTGTAGCTATGAATATTTAACTATTGTTCTCGGCTTTATTGCATATGCATAACACAACTGGTAGGTTTTTGTTTTTTTTTTAAATCGCTCTTATTGGTGACCTCTTGACTGTTTTTACATAAATTTATTGAAAAAAGCTTAATGTAGGTAGTCTGGTCTGATCTCCTGTAATGTGCTGATACAGCTACAGCTTAATGATACACACACTTTAACATTTCTGTCCAAGGCAAAGTTCGTGATTTCTCAAAGAGGCAGCCTGAGAATTTAACTATAGAAGCCACCGTCTTACTGTGAGATATAAATCTTATAAATCTTTGCCTCAATTTTCTCCACATGGCAAAGTGCTTCCTACACAAACGCATACAGTTTCCGATTTTCATACGGCGCGTTTCAATCAGATAAAGTCAAATCAAAATTCCATTCATTTGTGTCATAAAATATCGCCAACCTGAGAACAATATTCCCAGCAGATATCAGTTTTAATTATAAGTTATCTTTGTTAAATATCCATAACGTCCAACAATAAGAAAAATGCACATTCATAGGGAAATTATTTATAATGGGGCGGTGGGCCTTCTTTGCATGTTACCTCAAAGGCCGTACTCTTCACCAAAGAGGCTTAACAGATAACAGATACGCCTATATTTTATAAAACATCCTCTGTAGAAGTAGTTCTATTTTGTGACCAGTAAATGTATTTCAAAAAGAATGGTAGTTGCAAAGGGTACGACACTCCAGTGTGAAGGGTGTAACAATAGTACGCAAAGCTCACAAATTTATGCAAAAACACATTAAAATGATTAATGAACTGACATTCACGATTGGACTAAAGGTACACCAGTTATACGTAATAGCAACCAAGGAATAGTATTGTAGGTACTAAGAGGAATAACAACAACGATAACAAGATTGTGCTTTGGAACTGTTTTAGCTTTATATGGACAAGACTGAATAGATATCATTATGATTATTAATGTTGTTGTATAGGGAGTGGGTGCGCGTTTGATTTTTCTACAAAAAAAAAACGCGCCGCATGAGCTGTTGAGTGCATGTACTGGTTGATAGTTTGTATGATGTTTGAGATAGAAAGAAAAACGGAGGGGGTTGCATACTTAGTTAGGCATTAAATAACTTAATTATTATTATAACAACGGGCGATCTTATGGGGTAAGAAAGTCACACAAACATCATCCATTCATCCACCATTGTAAGTATAAGTGGAGATTATTTAAGATTTAGTTTTTTTACTTGTGATTAACTTAAGAACTCAAACAAGTAAGAAAACTAAATTTGGCTTAAACCAATTCTTAAATACCCTCCACCTCTACAACAAAGGGCGTGGCAAATATATAAATATATTGCGCCTTCTAATAGTGTACATATTACGTATCAGGATGCAAGTCTACTTTTACGTTAAATAGGGTTTTTTTTAAATTGTGGGCGTGTCTGTTATCCGACCGCACCCATTTTTGGCACATCGGTAGATGGGATAACTATGTATATGCGTACTAAATTTCAGGTTCCTAGGTCAACTTTTGTGGCAGATATAAAGATTTTTGTCTATTGTGGGCGTGGCTCTTGATCGATTTTGCCCATTTTAAATAGCGATCTGCGTGCAAAAACTAAAAGTGCCTATACAAAATTTCAGCTTAATATCTCAAAATTTACGGCCATGAGAGTGCCAACAACAGTAGTATACCCTCATCACTGAGGTGGAGGGTATAATAACTAAATTTAGTAGGGGGTTGAAAGGATTGAAAATTTTTACATTTAAAAATGTTTGTTAATAAAAAGTGATTGTGTGTTTGTAGGAGCTTTTAGGGTTTTCTCTATGTTCTATATTACGTATCTAAATCCATTTTATAACCACAATATTGCGTCAGGTTGAATATACGTTTTGTTTATATGATATTTTATGTTTAATTTTATTGCGCCAAAATGAGGCATGTATCCATACACACATACTTGGGCACATATCATATGTTGTAACAACCAGTTAATTTATGAGGGTATTTGCAGTTCACACAAGTCCCTATTCCGCAGAGTCGTCTTTAGATATTAAGTATTATGGTTCTTAAAAATATGCTTAAACGTCATTTTTTCAACAAATTATACATTTTCGTTGTATACTCACTTTTTAAACTGAGTGTAATTTATTTTAATTTATATATTTATTACGGAAAATGGTCGAGTACACTGCATAAGAGAGTTACATAATACAACTGATTTGAATAAAAATTTCTGCCATAAAAATGATTAAAGTAAGCAACGGATAGCATAATATATAACTGCCCTCAAACACGTACTACTTGTATAATCGGGTCAACACAATAAATGAAACTTGAAGCAACAAATATCCAGGTATACATATGTACTGCAACACACGTTGTAGAGATGAACTGTATGAACCCTTTTATTGAACGGATTGAGAGATTAATCAAAAAAGATTCAACTGAACATTCATAAGCATGTTAAATAATGTACTAAGGCCAGTACATATATAGCTTTAAGCACTGCTTATTATTTGTATATGTATATGATAAATCCATTGATGTGCCAAAAAAGTACGGAATCAGATAACAGACACGTCCAGTTAGAAGATTATAAAGTTTAGAATACGGATTACATGGATTTCATATTATGACATATAAAGTTTACGCATAAATGTACAGCGTATCCAAGGTTTTGGCCCAAGCCAAATATACGATATATTTATATCGATATATTGCACCCTGTATATTAAGTTTGTACGTATGTTTGTGACTCCTAAACGATACCTGCCTTCAATTGTACCAGATCGAATCAGAATCACTGTCTGAATCAATTTAACTATGTCTGTCTTGTAGGGTCTCTGATATATCCTTCTGAGTGTGGCATACGTTTAGACAAAATGAGGGCAGCCTTCACAAGATTGGTTTAAAGTATTGTCCATACCATCTATTATACAAAAAAGTGTACTTTAGTATAACAAAGAAAAAAAGTGATTGACATGTTAACAGTAAATACTGTTAATAGCAGCTCACCACACCAACAACTTTTAAAAGCTCTGTATACTGGTTTGTGGTATGAAACATCTCTCCACAAACCAAAGTGCCCTCTATATTATCAAAAAAAACTATAATTTTATAAACGATTATATCTGTTAATACACGAAGATGTTCCTGAAGACTTCGTGCAAAAAATTCTGGTGGTTCTAAAAATGGTCCAATCCGGTTCATTTTCAATAGAGTTCTTTTTTGAACCAATACATATCCTTGTACCAAATTTCATCAAAGTATCTCAAAAAATGATTCTGAATCGATCGGTATAATTGAAGGTGGGTGTGTGGCATTTGCCATTTAGGAGTTACGAATTTTTTGTATTATAAAAATTTGCAACAACAGTAAAAACAAATCACATTTGGTAACACAAGTCAGTATAACAAATAAAATCTTATGATCCTTGTCATCTATGTACGATATTGGCCTACGATTGAATTTTGACATTCTGCCAGTAAAATTTTAAAGCGCGACACTCCGTCTTTGTATTTTGAGGTATCTGCTTGAGATTTTGTTCAAAAATTTAAAAGCGCGTTCACCCTGTGTTTGACTTTAATAAATTTATCTTTTTTGCTAGATTTTATTACGAGTTTTAAAAGTATATTATATAAAAATTGTCTTAACTAACATTATCTTAAAATTATTTACTTAGTGAAAGATATTGTCAGGCGTATTAAAATAAACAATTCAAAGAGACTCGCAAGTCAGGCTTGGCAATCAATGGTTTAACATGAAATTAATTTATGTGATTTTGAAAATGTCAAGTTTGTTCGTGAGCAACTTAGCTAGTTCCTCTTCTTTTATTCCATTAGTTCCTTGAGCTCACTTCTTAGTTCCCACTACTCTTTCATTCCATCATTTTCCTTATAATTTACAATTCTTTATTAGCACGCTGGCGATTAGGAAAGTATTCATTTGGCGAGAAAAGATTGTCGGTTAGGATGAAATAAAATTCACTTAACTTGGGTTTCTGGTTTGTGCTCGTCAAACTTGAAGCATAACTGTTTTCGAATGCTGTTGTTTTGGTTTAAGTGTAAATCATACATTTTTCATCACCAATGAAAATTCGCGTTTCAACAACGGTGCGACTTCGTAGCGCTTGAAATGGATGTAGGAAACATTTATTCGTGGCGCCAAATGAATCTCTTTCTATTCATGTCAAGCATATAAGAAGAAGCATATTAGCATATTTGTACAGAATCGATCAACAGAAAGTAAAGTGTATTTAAGCCAGGATTTCATATATTATTTTATGTAGAGACTATGGTTATGTTTGGGGTTTAATTATGCGAATACATAGTTAACAGGTGGGGGGGGCTCTTGCAAATGCATTTGCATGTAATTTAATTTATAACTAATAAATTTAACCCATTGCTATAGTTTTCCTCGGAACTTTACTCTTCACCACATCTATATAAAGTTGGTATAAAATTTTATTTCTTCAACAATTGTGCGGATAGTTAGTAAACTTTCTGTCTTTCTCTGTCATACACTTCGTTTTAGTTGATTATTTAATTATACAAATATTATTTTATTTAGTGTCTAAGTATTCGATAGCAGTGCCGGCTGAATAGTTTTGTGCACCATGTAGCCCAGTTGCGAGCTGTCTTTTAAGTTAAAAATCACAATTTTTTTTAATGATTATTACAAAACAAACTTAAGAATATAAATTGTATTGTTATTGTAATTAAAATAAGCGTATGTATGCATACATACCCTCCGTTTAATATTATTGAGAACTATAAAAAAATTTGAACAAAAATCTCACTCCATTAAAAACAACAAACACGACAATGATAATTTTGAAAAAAAGGAAGAATCTGAAGAGGAAAGAAACATTGGAATAGAGTAGACGTTGTTGCCTTAATAAGAAGGCAAACGCCGAATTCATCATCATTCAGCTGACAATTCGTCAAGGCGACAACGCACTGCATGCTCCACAACTTCCAGGCTGGGATAATCCAATTCCTTAACTAAACATAAAGTGGCCGATAAAAGATTGGAACTCTAGAAGAGAAAAATATTAGAGTTCCGTTATAATAATTAACACAAATAATCACTTCTCTTACCCTATTTATGGGTCTTCTATGAAAATTCGCGTAATGATTTAAAACAGCTGTTGAAACCGTGCACGAAGGATCCACATAACGGCCATCTGGCCGCCTAAATAAAATAACAGTTATAAATTGTAAGATACTATGAAGAACACATACAGCAGCCAACTTAAGTCTGAAATGGACTATTTCCAGTTTCCGTAAACAACAAGGAGCCATTTCACAAATAAAGTAAGTAAAACCAAATGAATGTAGTGTTTGACCTATGGGCGCCTTATTGCGAAGTATATTGAGTTCGTGCGGATATTTGTAACTAGCTAGTAACGGTTAGGCTTAAGAATCAGAATCACTCGATTTGATGAATCGATTTAACCATGTCCGCCCATCTTTTTGCTATTTATACAAGGTACTGTTCATGTTTGATAAAATTTAATGTAATGACGTTTTGGTCTATAGGGGAAACCTATTGAAAATGGACCCAATAGGACTATTTGAGGTCTTTATGTAGCGAAAATTCCTAATTCCTAAACTTTATTGCTAAAAATTTGTAGATATCTATTAGTTAGCCTAAATCTTGTCTTAAATTTAGATTGTATCGGAGTAAATTTAGAACCACTTGTCTCATAATGATTTTTCATTAAGTAATTTTTATGACTATGGCCCGCGAATTGTAGCATTTATTTAGGAAGCAAGGGGCTTGGCCGATCATCGATCGACTTATAATTATTTTGTTGAAACAATACATATGAAGTCTTTCAGGACTGACTCCTTAAACTTTATCCGTAGTATACGTTCTATCGTAAGTAAAAATTGTACCATGTGGGTTCTCTGTGTATATGAGATGGCCATTTCTCCCGGAATCTAACATTTTTTTCCAGGTGCTACTTACCGATGTCTTGTTCGCTCCTCATCCCAATCAGGCGCATCACGACCACCATTGCGATAAGAATAACGATCTGTTGGTTCCACTCTCTCGTTGCCAGCACTACGTCTATTGGCAGGCGTATGATGTAACGTAGCTGTACTACCATAAGGATTGTGATTTAAGTGCGGATGCGTTTGTTGTTCCTCCCATTCCGTTAAATCTGTTTGACTATGCCGATAATGGGCAGGATAGGGTGGACGGTCCATTTGATAATATTCCTTCATTTAGACACATGGCGAAAAAACAAAAGCATCAATGAAATCAATGAGTATTCTGTAAAATTCACTCAGAAGCCAACTAGCTTCTGTGTTAATTTGTACGTATAATCATAGGCATAAAAACAATGATAATAAGCAATAGAACAAAGAAATATTCAAGTTGGACTTTTTCCTTTTTATCTACTTACCTTCATGCTATGTGTGGATGCACTGGGTGGTATAGGTACCCGTTCACGATACCTATTTCCACCACTACCGTTACCATCCCCACCACGTGGGCTTTCCTGATCTGTATCAGGAGAACGCTTTTTTGATGATGTTTTTGGTTTTGTTATTATTATTGTTATAACAATGTGTGAGCATGTGTTAGGCGTTAGAGGCGATAGGCGGCGAAAGAACATAACGTTGCGCCATTGATGTGAATCAGCATTATATACAGGCATGCATTTATAGAGGCAGACAAAATAACGCACATACAAACAGATAAACAATTTAATGATTGTGTGTGAGGAATGTTGCAGTTGCATATATTTAAATTATCTTGTAGCTTAAACCGAATCGAATAAAAACGGAATCCGTGGTGAAAATATTTTAGAAAACATATGCGTAATATATTAAAAATAAAAGCAATATGATCCCTTAGCTCTCTTGGCAAACATATGTATATTGATTTCTTATTAAGAGATTGAATTTACTGCTTTGTGGTACAATCCTCTTAATATCATCATAATGAATCACACGCAGTGTTACTAGGCAGTGATATTGGACGATGAAGAGTACAATTGTTCATGTGTGGAAAACCAAGTGTGTTGTGTTCGTAAAACAAAAGCATTTTGAAAACGTTAATAATGTTGAACCAAAACTTAATACAAATTGAACACTAAGCCATTACACTGATATGTGATGAACCGCTCTGAAGCCGAACCCGATTTAAACAATTGTAAGCTTTATGACAGATGACAGATATTATTAACAAGTGGCATTTAAAGGAAAAAAGGAAAACGCATCAAAATTGTTACAGTAGACCCCCCGTAACACGTTAATGCATTCTGTGTCATATGAATCCGTGTTGTACGAGTCAGGTACAAGAGTTCACTTAACGTTCTTAACATACTTTTTATATTTAAAATAACTTTCTTTAATAATCAAGCTTAAGACACTACATGACAGCACTTTATATGGCCGTTTCATAATAAATATATTTTCTTCTCATTCTCTTTTACCGTATTTTACGAATCCGTCTTTTATCAACCTGTGTTATGGAAAGTCTACTATATTTGGCGAATCCAAGCTTCCTTTGTAAAATAATTGTACTTTTGTATCACAAGTAATGAACTCCTCAGAAATATATGCATGTAATATATAATATTATAGATGTGGGATACCTGAGAGGGTGTTGATGCTTTTGAGGAGTTGTTAATATTATTTGTTTCACTAACACTATCGTCGGTGGTGGCAGGACTTGGTTGCTGTGGCTGGGGCTCTTTTACCTATTGTTAGTTTCAAGCAACATTTTGAGTGCATGAGGTTATTCCACCAAGATGATTTATTAGTGAGCATTACGAGAAGGAAGTTAATCGTTTTTTTTTTTATATAACATTCGCAAAACTGCTCAAAGTCTTGCAATTAATTGAAGACATTGGTTAGTGCATCTTACCTCTTTTAATGGGCTGGAACTGCGACGTGTTTGATAATGTGGCTGATGATGAGGGTGATATTGCGATTGTGCTTGGACAGATTGTTGTTGTTGTTGTTGGTGCTGCTGGTGCTGTCTTTGATTTTGATGCTGTTGAACTTCATTTTGCTGTTGCTGTTGATTGTCGTAAGCATCTTCGTAGGGCTCGTCATCCGCCACACCTCCCCCTGTGCTAACAGTACCCTTTAACGCTGCTTCTACTTCTTCAGGTGTTACCTCAACGTTATCTAATTTCTTTAAATTTGGTAGGGAACGCAACACCAATGAACGATAACTGTATAAAGAAGGCAGTATTTCCATATATTTTTAATACTACGTGTGTCTAATTTATTACGCAATACTTGCTGCAGTACATACTTGGGTCCAGCTCGATCGCAGCAGGGATTCTCCTCCAACCATAAATACTTCAAATTTGGCAAATTTTGCAAATAAGCAATTTCGTTTATGTCCTGTATATTATTTTTGCGCAAATACAACTCCTGCAATTTCAAACAGTCCTCAAATGGTTGCAATGTGCTGATCTTATTCACACTACCGAAAGACATATTCCCATAAAATTGTAGTTATTGTAACATTTTTAAAAACAAGTGAGACAAGTGAAAATGTAAATATATGGATTACAGGTATCTTGTCTATCTTTGTATAAAAGTTACATTTGACTTGGGCAAAATCTTGGATAAAGCGCTCCCTAGAGCATTTTTATAAAACTCCTGATCGAAAGCATACATTGTGGGATACCTTGCATCTCCTTTTTGGTGCTTCAAAAGATCCTGGGCGATCTGTGTAACAAAGTCCAATGGGTACTACCTAGTATATATTTAATATTTTCGCAAGCTTCCTATTAAAAGTATAATTTTCTTGTTAAGTGGATCATGTCACATCGCAATAAAGTAAGCGAATCATTGTACCAGTCGAGGCAAAGTGGTGCGTTTACGTAAATTTAATAAGAAAGTTACTTTAAACGAATCGAATTAACTTAAAACATGTTTTTGTAGCATTAGTATTGAACTAAACATTTCAGTGAGGTACACAAGTTCATTGACATTTAATGAGTTTTTTAATGCTATACCACTAGCTGAGTATTTATAGCATAATATTTAAGCATAGTACGTACATGTTCGTATACGTATATGTTCAAGTATAAGTCAAATATAAGTACAATGAGTGGGAAAGCTAAATTTGCCTGCGGCACTGTAGTCCTCCGCGATCGTTACCTAATCCAATACTAACTAACGCATAAAGATTACCAATAGTTTTGTCAAATGTGGGAGACACTCAGACGCCAGGCCGACAGACCTACATTTCGAGAGAGGATGATGATTAGATCGACACTTTTGATACTGAATCTCCGTAGTTTCCTTCGGAATGTTGCAAATGCTTTAACAATGTTATCGTTGGAGTCAACTGTGCGATGGGGATACAAACTAGAAGAAACGTAAAAAAGCTTAGCAGGAAATTGTTTTTTGCTTTGTATGCGGATCAATTAACGACTGCATTCGAACACACATTTATACATCATGTAAAACATTAAAGAGTACAGCGATGACCTTGGCCATAAAATGAAAAATATACAAAAACAGACATTAACGCTTTATAATAAGCGCACAGAGTACTTTTGTTTACGCGGATCTCTTTATAAAGCACCATTATTGCCAAGACAAGAAAGGCTGGTTGCAAAACTGGTTCCATCACTAATTTTGGTCACATTCAGTTTCCACATTTTTCTACCCTACACCTACGCCTTGGTAAAGAGCAAGTTCAGTTTGAGCTACTTGCATTCTGATCAGGTCTGTCTATCTGTACGTACACATTATTCAACCTAAAGATGTTCGTTATGGAAGAAATAAATTTCCAAATCCAACCAAGACATTGTAAATAATACTTTTCAACGGATTCTAAAATACTTTTTACTTAAAGCATATAATTTAAACAACGAGAAGCTTTAATCACACTGAATTAAGAAATGAACCACCTCTTGTGAGGGGAATTATGCACCGAGATACACCTTGTCGTTTCCTCCATACACAACGTTTCTAATATAAAATTCTATGTGATGACATCAATGCTTCTAACAAAGCTCATTTATTAATGTGTGGCATTACAAAATTTACAAAAACAAAAAAATTAAAAAATTGCTAAGTGTGGGCGTAATCAAGCTTTAAGATTTTTCACGTATTTTACTTTTCACACATAAGTTGACATTTGTTGCGAGTTGATCGCCCATTCGATGGGTGTTACCCAATCCTAATATGGAGAGTGGAGGTATTTCCCTTGATCTCAAAACGTAATCAATAGTTAGAAAAGTAACCAGCTTTTAAAAGAAAACTATGTAGTCGAAAAGAGAAGCGACCTATGAGTAAACAATTCATTCAGTAATTGAGATTGGTCTTAAACTGAAGTAATTTTCTCACTTATTTTCATACCTGCACCACGAACGTATACATTCTTGACCAATATCTAATCGAATATTAGTCAAAAAACCACACTCTTCTCTCTGTCCATCTATGGTAAATATTCACTCGAGCACAAAAAGTTGAGAAACGGATTCCACACTTGGCAGAAATATGATTTAACGATATTAAGCTGAAATTTGGTTCAGACATTTTTCATTCAAAATTGGCAAAATCAACACACAAAGGAGACTTCTCAACACTTAACACTTACAAGAATCGTGGTACAAAATCAACAAATTTATTTCGATGTATTAAAAATGGGTGCAACAGACATACTTGAAATTTATAATATTTTTGGCGCAACTATATCCTAATTAAACACATGTACTCTTACTTTAATAATCGTGATTAACGTAACGTAAAGATGGGAAGAGTGTCCAAGATTTTGTCTAAGCAAATTCACACTTTTTTACTTATTTACTTGTCATTTTTTCACTTCAGATGAAAGAATAAATCAAAAAAGTGAAATGATATAGAACGAAACTTACCTTAAGGCCAAAACTTCAACACCACGCATACGCCTAATAATTGAAACATCACTGAGATCACTTCCCCTGTAAAAAGGAGAAGAACATTGAAAATAGAATAAATAAGAAAACCAAATTTAGCTTAGGCCAAATCGTAAGTACGCTCCACATCTGCATACAAACAGTGGGCGTGTCGAGTTTTTCCTTATCTCAAAATTTACGATTGCAGAACTGCCAACAACAGACAGACATACGGACGCATAAGTCTAGATCGATTCAAATGTTGATGCTGATCAAGAATATATATACTTATATTGTATTTAGGTGAAAAAGCCGAAGATCGATTTAAACTTTTAGATAATCGTAAACTGTAGTCTTACATAACGTAAGCAACATCTAATATGTTTGCTGCATTCTTCAAAAAAACTTATTCAAGTGATAACGCTTCTTTGGGAGTCATACATTTCCCATCCGGAGTTGTATATTTCCTAATATTATACTTCTAGTGCAGAAGTTCTTGAAGCTGATATTATGTACCAGCCGTTAACGGGTATTTTCAATTTATCTCTTCCAGTATTTTCGCAGAAATTGTTATAATAAAGGGAGAAATTATCTTTATTTGATGAAATCAGACTTCCAGTTCGTACGTCCCTCTATTATAAACCGATTAACCATTAAATTTGTCGCTCTAATTATAATATATCTGTTTCACTTTGATTGCAAAAGTTTTAATGATTATTGTGATCCTTTTTCGTTGCCTGATCCAAGTCGTATTTGCGATCGTAGGAGAGCTGAAAGCTTCGAATGCAAGGTTTAGGACGCCTTTGTGGGCACATGCTTTGCCAGTTTTTGCTGAATTGCAATAGCGAAACGTAGAGAACCTCGAAGATTGCGTGTCATTATGATGATGAGTATAATATTAATTTCTAATATTATTACATTAGTAATTATTTGAAGCGTTTTGAACATTCGCAGACTATGCAGATTTGTACGGATCATGTGCGATGGTCTCAGCCATGGCTCTAAAAATGGTTTGATCCGGTCCATTGTCAATAGGGTTCCTCTTTGGACCAATGCATGTTCTTGTATAAAATTTCATCGAAATATCTCAAAAAATGCCAGTAGCTTGCGCTCAAATTTACATGGATCGACAGACGGACATGGTTAAATCATGAGATTTTGATTCTAAACCGATCGGTATAATTGAAGGTGGGTGTGACATTTGCAGTTTAGGATTACAAACATCCCCGCAAACTTAATATATCCTTTGAAACAAGTGATGCAGGGTATAAATATAATTATTGAATGAATCTTTTCAAACTGTGCCTTCCATGCATTTTAAGAACGCAATCACAAAATTCTCCCTCTCACACACACACACACACACACAAAATAAACAAAGCAACCATGCGTTGCGTTGGGTGAAGCACACACACACGCTCATCTATTTACTCGATTGACAACAATCTCTCAGTTTTACAATACAATTGCTAACAAAAATCTATGTAAATGATGTAGCGTACTTGTGTAGAAAAGAATAACAACACAACAAGTACAAGTATACATACTTGTTTATGGAATAACAAAGAAGACGGACAGATCGACATTGTAAGCAAAGCAGAGCGTTTTAAATAAATTCCTCCATGGTATGCACATGTGCTTGCATTAATATAAATTAAACCAAACCAGATATCTGTGAATCCGAAACTTACCAACAATTGAGTTTTTTAATAGAACCCAAATCTGACTGCTTTGCACGGGCAATGACCATTTCTTCGGTTAAACGCGACATTTTATTTACTTTTTTAAATATTTTTCATGAATAAATTGCGGCCACTCGTAACCCCTTAAGAATTATATTTATAGTTTTGTTGCGTCTATTGCAATGTTTGCAAATTTTTATGTTACTATTGGAACACAACGATGTGATTAAGGCATGCACAAAGTAAGCCAACAGGTTTTCCTCTTCTACCGAGATCTAACTATATATATAAGTTTAACTTTAAATATAAGTTTTTCTCCTTTGCGTTGTTACTTGTTTCTCCACCCACGCCAGAATATTCGTTTTTTATATATAAAATTAATTTAAATTTGTTTACACATACACCATTAAACAATTTGAACACGACTCTGTGTAAAATTTATATGAATGTGTTTTAGGAATTTTGAATGAAGCACGTTGCGAGAGTATTTTCCAACTTCCCTTTCTAACGCGCGTATTAGGTAATCATCGTATGGATGACTAATCACGATATTAAAGTTATTATACCCACCACCATGAGGTCGGTATTACATACACTTTATCAAAACGTTTGTAACGCCCAGAAAAAAGCATCAAAGGCTCCACGAAGTATCATCATGCAGTTCTAAATTGATGTACTGGTCGCAACGATAGAGATAATCGATCAAAAGACACGCCCCAAACTCAAAAAGCTTTAATTTTTTAAAAGATTTTAAAATATTAAAATATTTGTGCAAAATGTGCACGAACATTTCTTTAAGACACCGTCAACAAAACATAAACATACTTGATATACTAAGTTTGTCATTCCATTTGCAACATCCAGAAGGGGGGTCATGGACCCTACAAACTGTATATATTCTTAATCAACATCAAAAACTGAGTCTCTTCAGACGTGTATGACAGTGCGTCCGTCTCGCGACCTGTGATGTCATTCTCACGGTTGTAAATTTTGATATATTGAGCTGAAATTTTTTTACAAATGCTTTTCGTTTGTGAAAGCAGATCGCTATTAAAATAGGATAAAATCGTTCGCCACGTCCACAATCGACAATCTATTTATCTGACACAAAAATTGAAAAATCCATCCATCGGTGTAGCAAAAATGGGCGTGATTGGATAACAGACACATCCAAAATTTACAAAGAAAACCTTACTCAACCTAAAACTCGACTTGACAGCTGCATACACTTTTATAGAGCGCAAGAATGTACCCGCCACGCCTCCTATTTAAACGTAGAGTGTAGGGTATTTAAGATTTGACCCAAGCCCAATTGAGTTTTTTGTCTCGGTTTAATGTCAAAGGTAGTGGGTATCCAAGATTTGATCTAAGCCAAATATAACTTTTTTGCTTGTTTTACAATCAATTTGCTTTTATTATTATTATTGGTATAATTGTTATTATGCTGTTGCGGCTCTATGTTGTTGTCTCTCTATACACACCAATTACTTCACTTCACATAAACACGTAATCTTTCAGCCTTTCGTAGCTTATCAATTGTTAATCTATGCAGTTAATGTTTTCACGCTCTTTTTTTTTTTTTGCATTTTCCTCCTTCACTTCTCTCTCTTTCTCTAACACTCTCTCTCTCTCTCTTTCTTTTATTGCAATGATATGTAATTGTGTTTATATTTATGCATGTGTGGAGTTTTCTTCACACTTCCCTCTACTGGGAAGTTTGTGAAAAAAATTGTTTTTCTTTAACATGCATCAGATTTGGATTTGTTTGGTTTTTCACACCTCACTTTACCGCTCACATCGATTTTTCACTTCATATGTATAACATACCGTTTTATAATCCAATTCTGTTAATATTTCCTTGACTAATAACGCTCTAAGCCGCTTCCACAATTTATGTCAATTTTATAAAAAAAAATTATTTTCCTACACACTCATCACAGTAAATTTATTTTATTCAAATTACGTTTTTTCATATTACTCCCATTCCACACTTGTAAATCTTTTATAAAAAACTCAATCTAGTAAGTTTGAATTGTGCCACAACGCGTACACATATTTTTGCAATTTCCCATAAAAATCCTTAATTTCATTTCATGTGTCACTAATTGTATTTACGTCCTGCACATATGTTGACACATTCAATATTTTCCTAGATGTAGTTGGACTGGGAGATGTGACAACAAGCAGTGATTTATCCGTTCATTTATTTACCATATGAAAAGAATAATAAAAAGTATTTTTGTGTAATGTCTCAGAGAGTTTAGTTTATCTCTCCTCGTACAATATGCCGCGTACGTGTCTCCACCTTGCTTGACGCGTGAGTACTAATAGCTGAATTTCAGAAATCATTGAATTCAAAAGATAGAAAATTCCTCCACACAACACACATGAAGCCGGGTATATACTATAGACACGCACACATGCAAGCTCAATTTTAAGAGAATGCGAAGGCACCTACTTCACAGTGTATTGGTGTAATTTACTATTTTTTTCTTTTTTATAAAGCTGAAAACAGGCAAGTGTGCATAGACATTTTTCAAGCTGTGCAGGCTTCAACGATTAATTTTGAAAAGTGGATCGTTCTGAAAATGATTTCGTTGAAAGTTAAAGTTAAAGCCGATGTCAAGATCGATGATTAAATTTATCGCATTGATTTCAAAACACAATAATTGTGGGTTCCACAATTTCTTACAGAAAGAAATTTCATCCGTCGCATTGACGTTGGTAATTAGCTCCTCAAGTCAAGAGGTGTGATGCATTTTCGAAGCGAATCATCACTAGGACTAAGAAATGGGTTGGCTGCCAACAATGTTATACGAGGTAAACCCGCTCGAAACAGTTCAAAAACCGTTCTTCCTACAAAATCGCGTCCGTTTATTGGAACATCAAAGATATCGTATGGAAAATTTCACAAAAAGTTGAAACTCTTACATTTTTATCTGACTGCCCACGCAATGCCTTTGAAGTATTCAACTTGAATGTCAAAGTCTGAGCAACTTGACAAGTTTCGCTTTGTATGAGCACAATAATTACAGACTTTACATTACTTCATAGCTCATAGAATTCAACACTCATGAATTTGTTTAAAAATATATTAAATGGGTTGCGGCACTTTACACTTAATCGGCCTAAGTGAAGAATGTTTGCTATCACAGATTTTTACGCAATTTATTTTACCGTTAGTGGAACTTATTTGGATCATCAATAAGATTTTTGTTTGCGTCTTTCGTCCCCTTCGTTACCTTGACACTGAAGAGGTGGAGACTCCAATTCAGTAAAAGCAGTATTTTTACTAAGAATATTTTGAAAAAGAAACTATTAGAACTGTAAAAACTTTAGAAATGTGAAACGTTATGTAATTTGTTAATATAGCGTTCGTAGTATGATTTTGTCGATTTCTGAATATTTCATGAAAAACTCCCTTTAACATTAAAATCGAGATTTATCAAAAAATTGGCGATTATGTTATTCTGCATATATTGAAAGTGTCAAGTTATCGCCTTTCGTTTAATAATTTGACTGAGGTTAAACTTTGGATACCACCTTTCTAATTTTCATTGCACTGTGGGCGTATCGTTTAACCGATTTTGCTCAATTTCAATACCAACATGTTAACGAAAGCTACAAACACTTTGCAAAAATAAATTTGGAAAAGATGTGTAAATTTTTGCGACCAATGTAGGGATTACCGCAGTACACACACCCGGACAGACAGACAGACATGGCTAAAACGCCTATAAGGAGGCATCCCACACCTGATTCTGATTCAGCATCGAACACTGTGTGTGTGCGAGTGTGTGGGTGTGTCTAGAAATCACTCTCCTGGTTGAATATTTGATAATATACAAAAAAGAGTCAAAGGCGTACTGGAGAATATGCGGTATTTTTATCTCATTCTTGGTACCACTTAAATACTTACCTTGTAGTGTTAATAATTCTTTCTCAATAAAAAAAATAAATAAATAATTTAAAATCATCGAAAACACACGCCTTCACAAGTCAACAACGTATGGACAGCTTCTGACAGGTGGGTATGCCCGTGAAATTCCTATCACCAAGACAACCGGTTAGCTTGGTTTAATAAACATGAAAAAGGAAAGCGGAAGGTAAATTTTACTTTCACTAATATTTCATACATGTACGCATATGTCTGTTTCTCTCCATCAAAGCAGTGCCAGAGTTTGTAGTCGAAAAATATAGAAAAGAAGACGTCTAAAAAGTCGGCAGATCGACATAAATTAATATTTTGGAAATATTTGCAAATCTTTTGAAAGAAAAAAAACACTTTACAATATATTTGTTTAATACTTTTCTATCTATCTCAAAAATAAGAAATGGCGTCACCGCGCAATGCAACCTCATCTCTAAATTTAATACCGGAAGAGGAAAAACTGATACCGTAGGTGTTTTCATTGTTGCAAGAAATAAAATGCTTAACAACAAACAAACGAATGTGCAATTTAATAATCTTCTGTTATCTTCTTTCTCGCTTATGCATTTGGGAAGGTCGGCAAAAAAAAGCTGCGAAAGCTTGTGCTCACAGAGCTCCTCCAGGGGTTCAGCCCAAATACTATATCGAGGTAAGCGCTCTATGTTTGGAGGGCGCCAGCGTCAACCAAGCCATATACCAGCCACAAATGAAGTGCGACAACGCGTTCTCTCGGCTCGCCGCCTACGTATGAAAACTTTTCAAAATCAGTTGGCCGATGCACAACAAACCATAACAGTATGTTGTAGTTCTAAGTATCTGCCTCCACTGAATGTTTTCCTTTTGGATTTTTAGGAGTTAGTCCACGAAAATCGTATACTGCGCACTCTGCATAAACGTCAGGATTCCGCTTTGGCTAAATACGAGTCCACAAATGCCGAGCTTCCTCAACTGTTACATTCTCATGCGGAAGAATTAAGAGTATGGCAAACTAAATATCGCAACTTACAGGCAGTCAATAAGGAGTTGGAGCAGAAGATCAAACATAAAGAGGCTCTAATATTATCCCTGTCTGATCAGAACAAATATTACATACAATTAAATAAAGACAAGTAACGTCCCCCTCATACATTTCCTTCTCAATCAATCCAAATCATAAAAGAATAACTTTGCAGAAATCTTGAAGATCGTCAACGCTTAACGGAAAAGCTACAAGCTGTGGAAACTCGCTTACAAGAAAAGGAAAACAGTATCAAGTTAATGGCACGTAAACTACAACTCGAGGGCAAGCAGTTTAAGCATCAATTACAAATCGAGCAGAACAAAAACAAAGCGATTTTGCTTAAATTGGAGCAGGCCCGTATAGAATTGTCCGGTTTTCGCAAACTGGAGGATCTGCACGTAAGTTGTACACGCGTAAGCTTCACACACTATCTGAACGACTTATTAATATGAACATAGATTCAAGAGAGGTTTAATATGCAAATGCGGCGAAATAAAGCGCCAACGGGTGAGCAGCAGATGAAGAAGGCAAATGATGACAAATCTTCAGAAAAGAATCCCTATGCCGATTTAGAAACGGCCGATGAGACCGAGGAAGGAGGGTCACAAAGTCAACGCTCACAGCAAAGCATAAATGATGTGTCACAACGAACAGCAGCCACCATCAAGAAAGTGAGCCACTTAAGTAACGCCTCAGTAGGTAAAGTGGGAAACTCTTCCCCAGGAATATCATCAATAATAAGGGAATCATCGGTAAAGGGGACTAATCTGACATCTCAAAAACCCACAGCCATACTGAGACGTATTGAACGCGGGGATGGCGATGCCCCGACTTCTGTATATAAAATCGCAAAATCAACCCCAAAGCAACATGTGACTGGCCCACTATCATCTCTAAATGTACCACAACCGGAAACAATGAAAAATTGTTATGAAGATGTATCTTCCTATAATGAGAATAGTGATTATGTGACCGACCATGAAGCACCACCAGATTCAATGGACGAGGCAACTGATGAGAATATCCACACCTTAAATCGAGGCAATCAGAACATTGAGAAAAATGATAATATAGGTGAGGATGATGATGATGATGATGATGATGATGTTGACAGCGTTGGCGGTTTTATGGCCAATATTGATGATGAAGAGACCAATGGGGAGGAGATAACTGAATTATGTGAAGAATTGGAAAACGCTGAGGTAGGCTAGATGTCTTCATTAATTGTGACTCCTGCAGTCATCTTCTTTTTATTTCTAAACTAATAATAACTTGTGAAAGTTTTGGAATCGGTTATACCTGATCATTTAATACCCCGCACTACTGAATTACACGTCCTCTGTTACAATTGATTTATATTTATGTTATGTCGCTTTGTCACTTTATGAAATATTGTTGCTTGGAAGTCTTGTGGAAATGGTCCCATCGGGTCTAAATTTGACACAAATAATTTTCACCATTTATATGGGGGGAACTCTAAAAATGATTCCATTCGGTCCACTTTCAATAACGTTACTCTTTGGCGACCTCTAGCTTGCGCTTAAATTTACATAGACAGACGACAAAGAGACGGACATGGTTAAATCGATTCAGAAAGTTATTCTGAAACGAGGGATATAATTGAAAGTGGGCGTGGCACTTGCCGCTTCGGAGACACAGACTTAAGCGACAATTTACATTCGTTTTAGCGCAAAGTACCACTCGTTTTAATTTTTATTAATGTGTTCGATTTTGTAGTTAGCGACCACCAATAGCCAAACTCGCATGAAAGAAGAAATCTCTACCATACGCAAAAAAATATCCAGCGATTATAAGGAGCGCGAAGCATTCCTAGATACATTTTGCCGTCAAGCCTCGACTGGCATAACGCGTGAAGAGGCCACCACTAATGCAACCACCATCAACAGCAAGAAGCGCAGCAATCATGCCATAAAAGAGCCCACAGTACCGTCCAATCGCAAGCACAAACTTTTGGCCGCTCTCAAGGCCATTGACAACAACAAAAATTAAGATTAAAAATAAGATTTGTATACCTCGAAATTTTTATTACCCAACTGTTTCTCTCTCGAAAGTTTTTGGCCACTTACACCAAAAACGTAACACAAAAATATAATGTGAAATAAAAAGGGAGCAACACACTCACGCTCAGCTTTCTTGCTTTTTGTGCATTTTACTTATTGCCCGTGAAACCTTTTTGCGCAATTCCTTTTGTCTTTTCAACTTGGCGGCTTCCTCTGCTCTTTGTTGAGCTTTGAATTTCTTCACACGTTTTTGAGTTTCAATGCGATTTCTCTTAACTTTGTCCCGATAATTCGTTTCAATCATATGCATCAATTTCGCCACTTTTTGTTCATACGGCGAACGCACAACAGCTACACATTCCTTTTCCATTTCCTTTTCTTTTAATGGACCCAATTTCGGTTTGTATTTGTAAGGTAATGCTTTTTGCAGTGCTTTGGGTATAACCAAGGGCCTAAATATTTTAGGTTTTCTCGTGACTTCCGTATACATACTATCCGGTTGCGCCTCATTTCGTATTTGTCGTTCACGTTTCAGCTGACCAAGTGTCTTCATACCTTGCCATTGCAATTTTTCGTCGGAGGGTAACATCAGGGTGGTAACAGGGGCATAAAAGCGATGTAGGTCCACCTGAAACCAGGTTCGACAGAATACAATATCACTTAATAATATCTTGTCCTCAAAAGTGGCACGGAACGAGCCCTCCGGTGTGTGAAGCGCCTTTTTAATTTGGCCACGTACCCCTGAAACCGTTTTAATTTTGGCTCCCTCGAATTTCGCCACTTCCAGATTGCTGGTAAACATTCCCTTAATAAAAGCGGTCTTGCGATAGATCTTAAACGGATAACCCACCAATTTTAATTTTTTCATAATTTGACAAGATTTGTCCAATTCCATAACGCAACCGGTGGCTGCAATGCGAAAACCGATTCTTTTCAACTCTTCGTGGTCATGTTTAACCGTCTGCAAAGCCAAGAAACCGGTATTTTGTGGAGTAATTGGTCCCCAAAATGTCATATTGCATGTGACATGTTCCGGAGTGTATTTCAAGAAGCGATACCTAAAATTATCCTCGACTTTCGAATATATGGCAACCGTTTGAAAACGTCGCCACCCCATGGACACAATAATGGGGTCTGAGGATTTTAAAATCCTCTTGTACCATCGATGCTTCTTCACTTTGCAATTCACATAACCTATGTTTTCTTCGGACATATTAAGGCCGCCCACTAAAACTGGATATGTGGGATCAAAGTTTTGTATGAATTCTGCTGATATGCCTTTGAAGCTTAAGCGTACGTATAAACCAGCGCGATAGCCCTCGATTTGTAAGCGCAAATCATTATCCAAGTCATCAAATTCAGATTTATTTAATTGTGACTGTTTCTGAGCGGCAGCCTTCAAATCTTCGTAGTAATTGTGATCTCCGGTAATGCGGGTATCAAGGCCGTCCTTTTCGCCTTTATTGTCATATTCAGCATCAAATTTTGCTTTCAATTTTAGCTTTTTAGCACGCAGTTCAGCTTTGGTGAGATTGTCTTCTTCTACTCGGCTTATTTTACGCTTTCTATTAACAGTGGAGCCTTCTGCTGGCTTCTCTTCTACTAACTCCGTGGCTTTATCGCATGAATCTTTTTCAATTTCTAAATCTTCAAAGTCTCCGTATATCTCACTTTCGCCATCACTCATATCATCCAAGCGTAACAAAGTTTCAGCATCTTCTGAAGCTGTCCATTTACCAGTAACAAAGCAATTAACCAGAAGTTGTTCATTTTCGTCCTTCAACCAATTCCGCGTTGATTCTAAGGAAACACACAACGAAGAAATGTTTAATAATATTTCAATAAAACCTAACGTGATTAGTGCCCAAATCTTACCACAACTTGGATTGAAAAAGCAATTTTCCTCTTTGTCTTTAATGTCCTTGTCTTTTTGAAGTTGTGTTTGTTGTTTCGCTACTAGTTTAAAAAGACCGCCAATTTCTTCGTCAGAGTCTTTGACTTTCACCTCCTCCTCGTTTTTTGCTTTGGCCCGTTTACGTTCACTTAGCATGTAACAGCCGTACACCAAACGCATAAGATTTGTTGATTCGGTATAACGCTGCAAGTAAGCTTCTCGAGCCTTTTCTGCCAAATTATCTTTCCAACTCATATTATTTGCTGCTTCAACATCTTCTTCGTTACCGTCACTGTCGGTTGCATTTCCATATTCTTTTATTTTGTTTAAAACTTGGTATTCTTCATTGTCATCAGATGATGCTGCAGAACTTTGGTTCTTTACATCGTCATCTTCTTCTTCTGTTGATAATAACTCTTCATCGTTGTCGCTTTGCTCACCACTGGATGTTTCATTAGCATCATCCTCAGGCTGCAGAGTATTATTAATTAATAATTATTACAAATTATTGATAAAAATGTCACAATGTTACAAACCCCTTCACTGCCATCAGTATCAGAATTATATACAACACTTGTATTGTCCTCTTCGATAAATTCGCTGGACTTTATAGGTGCTCCATCGGAAAATACCCGAAACTCCTGTTCATCTATTTGTTGATCCATTGTTTTCTTCTTTTCAATAATCTTCCCCAGCAGTTCGTCCTGTTCCTTGACGAATTCACTTTTCTCCTTATTATGACTGTGAGAGCCTTGCAATTCTATATAAACAGCATCTTTATCGTAAACAATGCCACCAACACCAGACATTGGAGCGTACAGCAGACGCTCTTTCTCCAGCAAAGAGCGTTTCTTTTCAGTACCTGGTAACGGACAGGGATCGGGTATGCTGCTCAACTCATTAATTTGAATATCACCATAGCCAGCAATATGTACACGATTCTCTTGTTTCAGAGGTACCCCTCGTACATAACCGTACAGCACTACCTCACGATCACACTTGGGATTTCGCCGAATCATTTCCGTATTGGTTATATCTTCTACTCGGTCAGCCACCACAAAGCTATGAGCACCACGCCAAGTCAATGGGCGGTATTTCATTACGGAAATAAACCGTCCCAAATTCTTTATTTCGTTACGCAAATATTCTCCATGCAATATGCCCGATAAGTAAAACAATTTAGCGCCATCATATACCTCAGTCCAGAAACGATGTTTCAATTCTTTTTTTTTCTTGCGCAATTGCTTAGGGTTCTTTATCATATCCAAATGGGTTAGCACCCCCATTATTTTGGGCATACCATGCACTTGACATATATTCAAGAATTCAAATATTTCCATTTCGAAACCATAACTCGCATCACACAACAGTAAAACTAAATCAGCACATTTTGCAACATCAATCATGGAATTGATGTCATTGTTGCACTCCAATAGCGTGATACGTCTCTTTTTAGAAGTAACTATGGTTATGGGTCCTTTAATATCCACAACATTCGTTTTGGTGAAGTTTTTTATCAAATTGTTAATCAACGTGGTTTTGCCAACTTTGGGTGGGCCCACAATAGCTATGAGTACTGGTGGCGGTTCATCTGGAGTTTGATCTACCACCGGTATGTGCTGTTTTTTTGCTGTGATATCTTCTTTTCGACGGAAGTTACGCTCAGCCCTTAGCGCTGAATTAATAGCAAATGCTTTCGGATTTCTTTGGCGAGCTGTGAGTATTCCTTCTTTTTCATTCGACTCCTTTTTAGCTTTTAATTTCTTCTTAGTGGCTTTGACACCCGCTTGCCTAGCACGATGACCTTTCTTTATATCGGCTTCCCCAGCTTCCGTCATTTTTTAGATAAAGTTCCACCAACTTTTTAATCAATAATGAAAGTATTTTTTTCTTTTTAATGTAAAGTTTGGATGGACTGAGATCTCAACTCACATGACCAATGCCTTAACACACGTGTTTATTTTGTTTTTTAAGACAAAATATCACAGGTGATAGCCTCTTGTAGTTCACCAAAAAAACTAGTTCACTGAAATGCTATACATTACAACAGGGCATTAAAATGTAGGCCCAACTGAACAAAAACAAAATTAAAAACTTAACCGTAAAATTTAACATTTCCATTATTTTCATTAAATAAATTTATTTAAAAAAACGTGACATGACTATAACAATTATAGTTGTTCTATATTTTCGGTACTATTTGGTACCTTATTTAGCAAGTGTGCATTGCAATGTGGATTAATATAAATAAATGTTTTCTTTCTGCAGTTGACGCCATATTGTATTTTATGTCATTCCATCAATCCTTCTCTTTTTCTTTCTTTCCGGCTAATAATCATGGTAAGATTTGAGAAATGTTCATAAGGTAAAATTTTATTTAACCAAATGGGCAATTTAGTCAACATTTGGTTAAATAAATCAATAAAAAAATTAAACATTAAAACATGCAGGAGAGTTCTCAAATTAATCAATAACAATTTACAAAAGCATGTTCAAATAAGTTGATGTTTACTCTAACACATTCGAAGGGAACGTGTTGACGATTCATGGGTAAAATAAAAATTAAAGCATTATTAAATAGAGACTCTAATAACGTGCCTAAATTAATAAACCTAATGATTGAAATGATTGTTGTTCATATTTGCAGCCTTTCCAAAGATTTGTGCAAACTGGACGCATTGCTAAATGCTCGGCTGGGCCCTTAAAGGGTCGTTTGGTGACGATTATTGACGTGATAGACCAAAACAGGGTAAGTTAATCATAACAGGAGAGTTTTCCAAAGTACCCCGTTTGCAAAATTAATGAGGAATACGGTCTTCTTGACAGGAAGTGCCAACTGATACATATATGAAGCTATTATACCACGCTCTGATATTAACTTGTTGATTTAAACCTTTTTAATTACTAAAAGAATTATCTAATGTGTAAAACTATTGTATTTTAGGTGTTGGTTGATGGCCCTTTAACTGGTGTTCCTCGCCAAGAATACAGACTAAGTAATTTACATTTAACGAAATACCGTGTAAAATTTCCTTACACTGCACCTACGCGCATTGTACGCAAGGCTTGGCTTGATAGTGACCTAAAGAATCAATGGAAGACCGGTTCTTGGTCGATTAAATCTCAAAACATATGCAAGGTAATTGGCAGTAATGAAAATGCAATAACTACCACATTTTACAAGTGATGAAATAGTACATGCGATAGGAAATGCCGGCTGATACATATATGAAGCCATATTTTTAACTGATTTTTATTTATACAATAGTTATATGTTATTTATATTCGTTACATGAACTATTTGTAAATATTTTCTTATTTGAATTTTTAGCGTTCAAAACTAAACGACTTTGATCGTTTTAAATTACGTTTTGCCAAACGTCAACGTAACAAATTATTGACAATTGCCTTTAATACCTTGAAAAAGCGCACCAAGGAAGACGGATCAGTACGCAAGTTGAAGAAAGATAAACGTGAACGTATACGTGAATTGAAAGCTCAAGGTATTAAAAAAGGAGCAGGTGCTGCTAAGAAATAAAATGTAGTTTTCTATTTGGATAAAATAAAACGACGGTTTAATAAAAAATCATAACACCTCTTAGTTAATATTTATTTGGCAAAATACAATTCATAATAAATAACCATTTAGAGTCTGAGTCTGAGATGAGTTCAAGAATTAAAAAAGAACGTATTTAAACAACATTCTTGAAAACAAATCCAAATTAGAGGCTTTCCATCACCACTGTATGGCATAGTAAATATACGTTAATGTGTTTTGATGAAAGGTTCATTATAAGGTGTGCCCTTCCTTGGGATCATTACATACAGTCCCGCCCACTTTTTAAGCTCCGGAATCAGTGAGAATGAATAGAGGCTTTGACGTTCTTTGGCTTATGTGGCGGATGTGTTTTTACTATTTGGTTTTTCTGTATAAATGAGGCGCCAATTGTTGGGGTGATTGTATGCTAAGAAAATCGGTAAATGTAGAAATAATGTTAGATGGTCGGCTTGTATCGCTGTTGACACTTGTATCCAATCCCTAAGCCATGCAATCATTTCTTCATCACTCATATTCTCAGGATTCAAACCCCGAATGAAGCAGGCCTTCTTAATGTCATCTGTTGGCATATTGTGTACACCTCCCTCACGGCATATAGCCAGGTCCATGTAATGAACCAAGTAGGCGTGCTCGTATAAACTATGTCGCTTAAATATACTTCTTGAAGCCCCATGCATTTGCACCAGTACTTTCTATTTATTATACAAGAGAGTTACACATATGACATAAACATGATTTGGGCCTTTTTTAAGTAACTCACCAAATGTTTCCTAGTTAAAGTAATTAAACTGTAGGGGGGATGAGCAAATACATCTCTAACTTCAAGAATTTGTTTTACGTTGGGATGAGTACCACTACCCAGCTGACCTAATATGGTTGCTAATTCTTTATGTTTGTCATGTTTCTCTACGCTACTTAATTTCGTTTGCAGGCAGCGCAAAACTGGCCGATTGTATGTCAAGCGTTGCTGAAATTCCATTTGTTTGAATTCCAATCTTTGTTGATTACTCCAAAAATGGGATGTCAAAAGCAGACGGGGGAACATGAATCTGTTGGGCATAAATACCTTTATAATCAAATGTTGAATCATTGAAAATCACATCAACTTACACCAATGGAAACACTGCATAACCCACTAGAGGTAACGATGAAAAGATTAAAGTGGGTGCCATTTTAAACATGTCTTTGGGCATTTGCATATATAATTCCAATTCTTTGCGATTCAATGATTTGATGCCCTTTTCATTGATGATTCGCTGAATTTTTAAATAACTTTTCATGTCGCCAAAGAACTCTTTGACGCCATCGAAAAAGACACGGTACACTTTCATGGCAGAGGGAAAGTTCTTTTCCAATAATTTATCATAATTTTTGACATAGTCAAAATATTGAGTGAACACGTAACCTTTAACGTTATCTCGCACTTGTTGAGACGACATCTTAGCTTTGGCCATTTTCTCCGAAGCTTTGGCTAAAACGGCCTCTTTACCCTTGAGCATCTCTCCTGATTTGTCAACACTTTTGGGCCCCGTTAATGGTTCAACCAATTTTTCGTTAACATCCATAGATTCTACTTTGTTTGCTTGCGTTATGGAATCGCCAGGACAATCTTGTTTGGATGCTTTTTTCTCTTTGGGTTGTAATCCACTATAAAACACATTGAAAAATTCTTCATATTGGTTTATTTTTAATTTTTTCTGCTTAACCTTGAAGTGACGTAGATTCTTTGCAAGTTATTTAAGCACTTGTGATTAGCAAGGCGCTCATGACAAATAATGACGGCCGGCAAACGAATAGATCTTAAGACCAAGCTCATTGCTGTGGCCAAGGAGTGCGGCCCAACTTTGAAAAAATCAATGAATATTTTTTTTAAAAGTCTACTGGTTCAACGACAATGAGTGCTGTAGTAATAGTTTGTGTAATAAGGGAATTTTTTCAACAACAACTGTAATAACAGCAACAAACATCTTTTTTTTTTTGAGTTTTTTCACAGTATGTGAAAAATTGCGAGCCAGCTGTGACTATAATAATGCCAGGGTATCCCACGGAATTATATATTCTTAATTCTGAGTGAGTTCAAATTTCAGCTGAAAAACTTTGTTCCTCAGCTGGATTTGAACCCGTGTCTGCAGCATGAATAGTTTACTCAGACAACTCCCTAGCCACTCAGCTACTGAAGGCACTAACAAGCATCTTTTACGCACAGACAATTAGTAAATAAACAAAACAACATATGGTTACAAAGTGGGAGTGGTCGTAACAAAAAAATCCAATCGACTGCTCTGTAATGTATCAAGTCATAGCTAGACTTTACTTTGAATTTAAAAAATGCCTTTTAGCATAATTTATTAAACGCATTCAGCTCTGTTTTGACACATCACGGCAGCAACGATGCACTGCTGTAAGGAATTGGCCTAGTTTTAATTAAGTGCAGTGCTGTTACGATGGTGCTGTAAAGTACGTGTTTGCGCCCTCAACAAATTTGTAATTGCGCTGCATGGACATCTGTAATGACATAAAACAAACGCGCGCCAATATAGCGGTGAATTTAATAATTAATATTTCCAAGCCGAGGGAAACAGGTGGTCATATTTTGATAATAAAATAACGAAAGAACTTCTTGGAAGAAACTACAATGAATTTTTTAACACAAATAATTTAAAAAGTTTACAATTTGATCGTTTATAACTTTTAATGTGTCATTTTGGTGATTCCTAAAACTAATTTGCTTACATATAAGAAATTAAAGGTTTAAAAATGATCGGTTATAGAACTTTAATATAATTGAAAATGTGTGGGTTTTGTTGGAACGTAACATTAGATCAATATATCAATATATCAAACGAAAATGAGCTGAAGAAGGCGTTGTTGGAAGAGTGGAAAAAAATTAGCCGGCATGTTACCTGTGCCATCTTATATGCGCAATTTAATTAATTTAGTTTTATTTCCCATCCTATTAGGATTTTTCACGAGGTGACTTTTATGGAAAATGGCTCTCACTGATACCACTAAACAAATTAAAAGTTAGGAAGGAAGACGGACTATAACATTTTCACCTGGTGTGGACTTGGACTAAGTACTTACAAAAGCGCTATTTACCCGCAAATATGATAGTATGTCGAGATGTTGAGCAGTATTCGCATTTACTTAGATTGAGTTGAGAGTTCAACTTATAAATGGAGCCTTAAATACACACGTGTATAGGTACGTGAAAAAAAAACACTGCCAGTGCGTGTACGTGCGATGATGTACTAAGGTTGTGGATGTTATTCTGCGCTTTTGGGCCTAAGACAAGTATAGGGTTTTCCCTTGTTCAAATGCGAGATGCTCAAAGATTCTATGTATGTTGGTGAATGACGAATTTCTGTGAACAGCAAAATCCCTTGATGCGGGTCAACATGGTGTTAAGTTCAAATTCAATGCGCCTGTGCAGTTCTTTTTCAGATTTTATTACAATATGATATTCTCCGCATAAGCTCAAAACCAAACAATTCCCGCTGGCACAAACAGTTCAGTGTCAGTGTTTCACCAATGACGAATACGTTTGCAACATTGCGGCGAAACAAGTGCTCATTGTTTTGTTGTTACAAAAAGAAGCTGTTTTACAAAAACGAAATTCCAAAAATATATGTTTGCGGGCATTTGTGAACCAACACGAATACGCTTTAATAGCTAATTTGTTTTTTTTGAATATAACTAATAAATGTGGTACTATGTGCGTAGAATTGGGCACGCATAAAATGCTCAGGTATCAATAAAATGTATGACAGAGTGTTTGTGCTTCAGCTAACCAGCAAAGTTCACATTTGAACAGTTGAATATTGCGAAGGGCTGGCTAGCAATTAAAAAAGCAAAGTTGTGTGTGTTTTAAGAAAACTACCTTGAAAGAAGAACAAGAACAATACAACACAAAACGTACACAAAGCAAACGTCAAAGCATACACATATATATGCAGCAGCATTATATTGTTTGTATGTACGACCCTTCCAAGTGTTACAAGTTACGTACTATACACGCCATACTAATCGTTTTCACATATATCCTATATATGTGTACTATAAGCATTTCACCATTGTACGCACATTTATTAACACTTTTCGGTATACATACTAAGGACGGATGAGTAGATACACACTCCGAGTAAGCACGCATAGAATTTCTATAGTCGCTTAAGTGTCATCATCATTCATCATTCAGCCCAGACAAAAGCAGACTAATTTAATGAAGCCCAAAAAATACTGTAAGGAACATTTTAAAAAAAGCCCAAAATATATGTATATGCATGAATTGAATCTCTAACCCACGCTCATATGCGTCAAGCTGAAAAGTCGTTGAAATAAGTGAAGCACAGGCTTTTTTCATAGGTGTGTTGTTGTATTAAACAATTTCATTCATTAGATTATTAGCTAAGCACGGGTGAGTGCTAAAGAGTGCATTGGAGCGTACGGTATTGTTGTGGGAGCATCCGCACACAAGTCATGTGTGTGAAAAAGTAAAATAACAGAGATTACAAACGTACTTGTGCTGCGTCAAGCTCAAGGCGTCACAACCTGTCTAATTAAGTGAAATTTTCGTTTCTATAAAGAAGAAAGGAAAAATTGTAATGAAAAGAAAAGAAAAAGAAGCACTATTACGCATACCATAGCTCAACTTTAAAGACAACTTTTAAATAGACAAAAAGTGTTAATAAAACTTGTAACGAAGACCTCCAAATGTATTCATACTCACACACTAACACTTATCAAACTATACTGGCGCTATCTCTGGAGCTAAAACATGAAACGTTGACGCTCCCTCTTCACTATAAGAGATGAATAAAACATTTATTATTTAAACAACAATTAATCATTTTTTGATTCCGTTTGCCATTTCTACTTCACGTGAGCGCGACATTTAAACGACAATTGTATTGCTCTTCGTGCACAAACACTCATATTGACTTATTTACACAAAATACAATATATTTAAATTTCTCTTAAAGAAAACGCTTAAAAACAAATAAAACAAGCAAAGAAGCTGCATTTGTAAAGTGAGGGGTTTTTGTGAAATGTGGGCGTGTCTGTTATTCGACCACAACCATTATATTCTAAATATACAGAAACTAAAAGTCTCAGTACAAAATTTCAGCTCAACATCCCAAATTTTACCAATGTCAGAATGCCAACAACAGACGGACTCAATTTTTGATACTGATCAAGAATAAAAATATGTACTTTGTAGGGTATCTGACGCCTCCTTCTAGATGTTACAAATGGAATGACCAACTTAGTATACCACCCATCTTATGTGGAGGGTATTATTATATCAGCTCAGACCAAATTTTAAATATCTTCCCTTTTAATAGTGCATGTATACGCGTAGTGTAAAATGTAGGCATGTTTGTTGTCCAATGCTGATTATTTTGGATAGGATTTGGAAAGAGCTTAATATGAGTGTCGAATACCGACCACCAATGCACTCTTAGCCAATCAATTGTTAATTGCGCCCACCCTGTTTCAGTCATTTCATTGTTAGGGCACTTCTTTATGAGAATCGGGTTACTGAGCGTATAAGTGATAAATATTAATTCGAGCGATATGTACATGTGTTGAAAGTTGTAGTCTTATGAAACAATGGTATCTATTACGTTCCATTATATTATTATATATTATATCCACTACGTTGAGGTCCGGTTCAGATTAACTTTTTCAATGCTTTTGCAATAACCAGAAGGGAGCATCAAACACTCTACCAAGTATATTCAATCTTGATCTGACCATTAATTTGTAAATTGAGATATCAACCACACACTTGGTGGTGTGGTGCACAGCTTGGTACTGATTATTAGTTTTGATTAAGAAGAATCGGTCAGGGGACTAAAAAGCTTGAACTGCGTTGTCAGCCATAACTTAAGCCAGATATAATTTTTTTACTTTACTAAAGTCAAGTTGTTTGTCTAGGAATAAATAAATAAACTATGTGATAATGTCTCGAAAATAGATGCCCTTGAGTTCTTGATACATAAACGATGAACTTTAAAACGTTGCTAAACAATTTTTATGTAAACTTTCAATACAAATACTATCCTTGGCGCTTAAGGTTTGTTTACATAACAAATTTGCAGCCACATTCTAACAGTCTGTTAAAAGGTGAAATTTGCTTTCTTCCTTTAGTTATCAGGTAATCGTCCTTTTTTGTGTGCACACAAAAATTTTCGTGCTGCACCGCTATTTGGAAACTTTTCGTTAATACTTGTATTCCCCCAAAAAACACAATAGAATATTGTGTGCATGTATATCATGAAGTGCATTGATTTCAAAAATTTTTGTTGAATATTGCTTCAGTCACACTTCACACATAAAAACGCAGTAAGTTGGTGGTACGTCGTGGTTGTTGACGTAAGGCGACAACCCTTATAAACTATTTTTACACAAGCCTTAGTGTCAATCGTTCTTATCCAGAAATTCCGCACCAACTTGGATTCAGTTGTTGTGCTTATGTGTAGAACACTCTTTGCTTGCTCCTCACATTCAAGCGAGTACTGAAATAATCATTTTCAAATTTATAGTCTTGTAATCCATCGTTTATTGTACAAGTATGCACTTATACGCGCACATCTACTATCATGGATGGCAACCGTTGGGTATTCCTGCAACGTTTGTACATAAATAAGCCATACAATCGTCTCGTAGTTTTCGTGGTCCTGGTGTCAACGTATTTATGGGTAAACAATTCTCTACCTATTCGACTGCCTACAGTAAAACTACAAACAACAGCAATATAAACGCCCAAGCATATTTATATATAAAATTCAACAAACGCAAGAGAAATGGCCATCAATGTGTTGGATTATGACCATTACGCCATTAGTGCAATTGTAACGGTTAGTATGCAAGTGCTCTTTTTCTTAATCAATTCCATTCTGCACATGGACAAACTGACGGATTTTGCTGGTGGTGCCAACTTCATCATTATATCGTTGTTAACATTCTTTCTGGGTCAAATTGGACGCCCATCAAAAGTAAGTAAATCCCAATGAATTGTCAAAACCGATTAAAGCAAGAAAAACGTTACCAAACAAACAGCACACTTAGTATACCGCCTACTTGATGTAGAGGGTATAATAAAAAATGTGGTTTAGGCAAAATCTTAAATGCCCTCCTCACCTCAAGAACAAAATGGCAGGCACTTGGTTACTCATGTAGCCCTTCTCAACTTGTTCTTTTATAAATTTAAGATCAGTGAAAAATTCCAGTATTCCGTTTATCCTAAATTGAGGATTACACACAATGATATAGATTTATTTCAATGACATACACGTCTCTGCATACATATGTACCCAATTTGTATGGGTATAACCATGACCGTGAGCTCCAACAACGATTTATCATTTTCCGTTTCTCTCTTAAGCCTTAAGCAGCCCAAAGTAGCATGAACTTAACTGATATCATCTAATTTCAATGTTCTTGCAGAAAAGAACAAAAAAAAACAAAAAAGAAAAAAACTTCCGCTTATATGTTTAGAAGCCTACTCAAACACACAAATACATACGAAGCAAGCAACAGTACGGTTCAATCACTCTTGCAGACGTATCCTAGCCTCCTCTATTTAATATTTAGTCTATGCATGCGAAAGAATGCAAGTATGTGGGCGATGATGAAATATGTTTGTGTGCAAAGGCAGCTTTGCTTAATATATGTGCATACATATGTACACACTATCGTAATTTTTTTTGATAAATAATCAATCTTTAATAAAAGCTTAAGTCCCTTCAAGGGGTCTGAATGAGTTGGAGCATCTCATTAGCGCCTCACAAGCACCTTATCTTGTATCTTCTCTATACATATAATGGATGAGCATTTATCCAATGCATTGCCTCTTTATAACGTCAATCCACAGCATTGCATGTGGCCAGGCCTGCAATCTATTGAACACAGAGTTTAGAAAGAAAACCAGTGAACACGACTACAGGCGTTCATAAGGCACTGCGAGATATCAAACTTATAGCGTTACGACACTGACCTTGAGTGATTGTTTAAATATGTAACTTAGAAGTAAAGCATGACAGAATTGATGGACATGAAAACTTTGCCTTTTGAAAGCCTCAGGAATAGTAACTTTTTTAATAAATAACACTGATCAATAAAAATGTGTTTGCCAGCAAACATGTTTTGAATGAATTTTACTGGCTCGCCTTTAGTTTTTTTTTTTCTTATGTTTAACACTTAGGGCAGAAATCTCTCATAACAACAAAAATAAAGTTACAAAGCTTAAATCCCCTGTACGTGTGATTTCTAATCAATCCATCGCTGTGCTAAAGTAGATGGCGTCAGATAACGCACACATCCGTAAATTACATGAAACTTTATTTAGTGGAAACCTTGTGTATATTATCAACTTATTACTGACAGACATACACACGAAAATACTTAAATAAATATCCACAGAAATTTAATATACTCTCTACCATAAGTAGGGTATAGTATAACAGCGCTAACCACTAATTATGAACGCACTTCTTGTAATTTGCACGCAAGAACAAGTGTGCCTAAGGGCTGCTTACAGAAGTGCGTTAAGACGTGCGTGCTTTGAAACATTCTCAACAAATTTCAATCAACTTAAACGGAAAGATCACGTCGGAAATATTTAAATTTTACGAATACTATGAAAATAAATTAAAGCGATACCCTATAAGTATGCTTTAAAATTTTATAAAAAATTCTATTCCTTTCTTCTTAAGTCTGTAAGCAAGTATTCCGTCCTGACTTTAGTGATTGTCCAACTTGAATTTCATTGCAATTGCTGAATCTGAGGCCATCTTTTGAAATGTAGAAACGTATTTTTAAGTCCGTTTAGATCCTTCAATATTTAAGAGCTTTTTAGATAGAACACGTCACGAGTAAACTACATGATTTTCAAACCTCACCCTATTATCAATTAGGACTCCGAGATATTTTAGGTTGTGCTTGTTTTCCCAACATGTATTATATGAACTTTAGTAATCCTACGACTTGTAATGAGAACCGCTTCAATTTCTTGCTCTGCAAGCTTTATATCAGCTTTGCGGAGTCAATTTAGTGTTATTTGTCTCGCCTCTATTTCATAGCCATGTTCTAGTTATGTGCGTCTGTCCATCTGTGTGTCTGAGTATTGAAGTCACTGTCTAGTCGAACAATTGAGATATCGATTCTAAGTTAGCTCTGTACCCTGTTTGATGTTGAAATGGGCAGAAACTGCTCGAGCCCATCGCGCAACAAATACATAATTTTTTAAAGACCGCATTACTCATTAAGTATAGAATATGAACAGTTAAAAAAAGTCCTTAAAGGAGATTGGTGTAGTGGTGATGTGTGCAAAAATTATACCCACATAATACAATATTCTTGGTTTTTCATGTTATGCTACTGTCTTCTGTTTGCAGGCTTATGATAGCCGTCAACTGATGGTAACATTGTTTGTATGCCTTTGGGGAGCTCGCCTTTCTGGTTATTTGTTGTATCGCATTGTTAAGCTGGGCCGTGATAAACAATTCGATGATACGCGCAGAAATATTATACGATACGCTGTATTTTGGACATTTCAGGTATTCATGCAAACTGTCAAATACATGTAATTATGTAAAGGACACGTTTCCTTGTTGTGCAGGCTATTTGGGTTTATGTGGTCTCATTGCCAGTAATAATTATAAATTCACCGCGTCACTCTCAACCAAATGCTCCGAAAACTATGACCACATTAGATTCAGCGGGCACTGGCATGTTTATAGTGGGATTATTAGCTGAAACATACGCTGATTTACAAAAGTTTTCATTCCGTCAAGATCCCGCCAATCAAGGCAAATTTTGTAATGACGGTAAGTGTGTAGTAAATATGAGACGTAAGAAACAAGTAAAAAATTGGATTTCGATTCAAATCTTGGAGATTATCTAGGCGCGCTTTTAACGATGATTTGTATGGAGCACTGTACCGCAACGTTTAAATTCTGCAGCAATCATTTTCAACATTGTAGCTCTGTTTTTGTGGTTTTTGTCAATTACGGAAAACTATCCGAACTAAGTAAGAGTGTCTGAACGAAATTTCACGTTCTATTCAACCGTCACGGGCGCTCCAACGTAGATGGAAGACTGGTGCATATTTGATACCTGATTGTCGTTGTGGCCTTTGACGTCTCCATGTGGCATTCGCAAACGATATGACAAATTTCCATTTCTTTCTTTCGTAGGTTTGTGGAGTCTGTCCAGACACCCGAACTACTTCGGTGAGGTGGTCATTTGGTGGGGTATATTTGCCATCTCACTAAACGTTATATCGGGCCATGAGTGGATAGCTATAGCTTCACCCATTTTCACCACCTTCATAATATTATTTCTATCGGGGATACCGCTACGTGAGAGATCGTCTGATGTAAAATATAAAGAGTAAGTTAAAGGATTAAAAAAATTAAAAAATGAGGATCAAAAGAAATTATTTTTCATTTACTTCCAGTCAACTCGAATACCGCAAATACAAAGCGTCCACATCGCCGCTGATTCCAGTGCCGCCAGCTGTGTATGTGGAGGTGCCGGCAGCTTTAAAATTTATTTTATGCTGTGAATTCCCCATTTACGACACAATGGATATACAAAAGGATCTCAGCCCCTATTCACTCTCAATTGCCCGGTCGCAGTCACAGATCTAGCAACCAGTGGCCCACACCGGCGGTGGGCCTCAGCAACAACAGCAGCAACAACAATATCTAGATAAACGCGGAGACAAAGGTTCCGTTCACAGAGGTCACTGCTATGGTGCAAAGGGCGGAAATGCTGAAAATCATATGAATTGTGGCGGCAGTTGCCGCAACTTTTATCATAGAACTGGCGGCAATCCCTACCAAAATGGCATTCATTATGCTTGTGCAAAAACGACGTATGCCTACAACACAGCCATAGATCTAACAAATCAGAGTATAACAAAATCCATGGGAGAGGAGCACAACGCCGATGAGGACGACAACACTAATAATGGATCTGATGGAATTATTTATATGACGGGTTCATCGTCGGTAGTGGCGACAATGGTACCAGCCGCACCAGTAACTGTCACAAATCCCATCACGAATTACTTCCATGTCAGTACGCCCACCATGGATTATGATCCACAAATGTCATCCTATATTGATGCAGACGAGGAGGAACAAATGGAGCCGGAAATAGAAGATGATTACAAGGAGGAAGTACCGCCAATTGGTTTAAATAAAGTTGTTAGTGTTGAAAGTTTACTGGCGGAGGCTTTGGGGGTGAGAACGGAAAAGCAAGTACAAATAAATGCAGAGGGTAAACCCATTACTGTAACGACAATATTGTGATTCCATTGATACGTGATTATTTTATTTTAGTATTCTATATATATGCACACACACAAAATCAAATAAAACAAGTGAAAATACTAAATTTGGCTTTGGCCAGATCTTAACCACCCTCCACATGTACATACAAACGGTGTACGTGGCCGGTACATGATTCCGTCCTCCCAGTTTTACACTGAATACGGTTTTTTTTTTGTAAATTGTGGGCGTGCCCGATCACGACCATTTGTGGCGCATCGATAGATGGATTAATTGTTTATGTGTGTACAAAGTTCAAATTTTTATTTTTATTTGGAATTTGTGCAGTAACTAGAAGTGTCTTTAAATTCAGCTTAATATCTTAACATTTACGATCGTGTGAATGCCAACAGACACCCGGGCGTACTTGTGTACTTAGTTTTTGATGTTGAACAGGAATATATATATATATAGTAGGATCTCTGACATCTTTTTTCTGAGTATTACATATGGAATGACACACTTAGTGTACCTCCATATTATGTGAAGGCTGTAATGTAATATGAAGGTCCCTTTGGCCTATGGTAACTCTTTTAGGCTCACCATATTCATATGTATTGTGGGTGTGGCATATATATTATTACGCTCCCTTTTACAGAATACTTCAAAAATCGAATACTGAGTTTATGAGTGCTATCTAATGCCGCCCAATTTCAGGATTTATGGATAGATTTAACAAAAATAAATATTGTAACAGATCCTTTTTTGTGGCTGTGAAAGATTTTTGTAAATTGGATGTGGTCGCAACCTACTTCGTCCATTTTAAAAGGGAACTAACGGACTTAACTAAGAATGTCTGTAAGAGATTCCAGCCAAATGTGTAATTTTACAGACTGTTAGGGTTACAACAACACTCACAATACGGACGGAATGACTATATTGACACAAATATTGATGCCCCCGATGAGAAATATATGTTTATATTCTTCTAGGGCTTGTGGTATGCCGTACACAGAAAGCCTTGTTCTTCTGCATAAATATTTACGAACAAATTTAAAACGCAATTAGTGATTGCGGATGTTTGTACACCGGCTTGTGTGGCAATAAGTGGTAAAAACATATTTTAACAATATTTTTTTATAATTACATTACAATTGCAAAACATATCAAAATGTCAATCATGTTAAGAGTTTTAGTTTTATTTTATTAATATACACATGTATGCATGTGTATACGTATAAGTACGTGTAATCGTTATTTGTCGAATACGAAGGATGCGCAATATTATTAAATTTTTGTGTCTAAAGTACTTGGATCCGCTTCTTTGTTTGAAAATTTTCAATAATTGTGCAAGTGAATCGTAATCGTGCAGTTTCGAAGAAGTGCTAAAAGCCAAAGAATTCTGAAATTATTTGTATACAAATGTGTCTTAGAAGAACAAATAAACATTAAAAATACATGAAATTTCAAGTTGGTGTCGTCCAAGAGACTGCGTAGTAGAAAAAGTTATTTTCAGATAAATATACGAATATAAAATACTACGTCTTTGTGTACGTGTTTATAAAAATATATATAAAATAAATAAACAAGTGATAACGTTCTAGTCGATCAAGCCCGATCATTACATTCCCCACACCTCTTGACTCCACAAAGTATGCTACAATTAGTTTAGTTGTGTCAGTAAACGCGAGGCATTGCCATATAAGTCACTTCGTGATATGTAATTATATAAGGGGTTCTAAAAATAGTTCGATCGGGTCCAAATGTTGTCCAAAAATAATAAAGAATTTCGCTTTTTTACTATATAAAAATTTCTATTATAATAGGCCCTTATATGGAGGGGGGTTCTAAAAATGGTCCGATTCGGTCCATTTTCCATAGGGTTCCTTTCTGAGCTAAGACATGTAGACATTATTAATACCCTGCATCATTCAATACCACAAATTATGATATAATTAGTTTAGCGAGACTTTGTCATAAAATGTCACTTCGTGAAATATCGCTCTATGCAAAGGGGGTTCGATTATATCCAAATTTGGCACAGCTGTTCTTCACTGAGTTTCGCCAAAAAAAATCTTAAAAATAGCTACTTTTTGTTAAATAGAGACTTTCTTTACAAGAGGACATTATATGGGGAGCGGTTCTAAAAAAACTGCAAATCGGTGCTTGTCCTATATCAGAACAGAAACAAAAACTAAATTTGATTTGGACCAAAGGTTAAATATCCTCAACATGTATTTACACAAACTGTAGGCGTGGCAGGTTCCTCATTATAAATATAGGTTATACGTATCAACTTATCCGATTCTATTCTACGCAGTCTTTTTTTTTGCTTTTTTGGGGTAAAATAGGCGTGTCTGCTAACCGCACATGTTTGACACGCCTGCGAATGTTTACTGCGTACCCCACCTTTTGTGACTGATGGAAATATTTTGAAATGGTGCGTGGCTCCACACCCAATATAAATAGAAATCTAGAAATGTCTAAACAAAATGTCCGCCCTATAACACAAATTTTTACGATCATAAAAATGCCAGCAGATACACGATCATGAATTTATAGACTGACGTCTGACATATATATACTACCACATACTTAGCATATCACTGAGGTGGAGGGTTCAATAAAGATCATGAAAGGAAAGAACAACATGTGCCTCTAATGTACATATTAACATAATTTAATACTTTTAAATAACTGAACAATACTAAATAGTTAATATAGTTAAATAGAGCGCTTCTTTAAGAAAAGACACATACATGTAAAGAATTGTTGCAATTAAAAGAAAACAAGGTGCACTTTATTAAAAAAAAAAGTGAGTCTAATGAAACAAAGCAAAGAAAAGAATAATATGCACCGAAACCCCACCCCACCCAACAAAGTTGAGAATTAACTAATATTTACATTTTTTATTTTTACATACAACATAAGGTCTAGGAATGGAAATTCTATTCACAGCAATCTTAATATTTCGCAAAAACATGCATTTTTAATAACATTTCAAGTATACTCGTATAATTAATTGACTTGAATCAAAAGGTATAGATGGCCAACGCAGGCCAATAGTTTGCTCTATAATTAATGCAATCTCCCCCATAGTTTATTTAGATCTATTACAACATAGTCTACATTGCCCAGAGTTTTTCAATTGGTATCTATCGTAGAGAAAATTTGTGGAAATTTTAACCAAATTGTTCAGTAGAACTTGAAAACACAGTAATTAAAATACACATTAAATTATTAGGATGAAATTCTGTTGGAATGTTTTTGTAAACCCAGTTACAAACATACGCATAAAAATACAATAGAAATATTTCTTAATCCATAATTACTTACAAATACACTAAAGTCTATCTCGTAGAATAATGTTAGCATTCAAATTGAGTTTTATTGTAAATTGTAAATAATTCAATACATAATAAATAAAACGATATAAGAAGAGAAACCGAAACATTTGATGAAATTATTGATTTATGCTGTCAGTGGGAATTATTCGCATATCATGGCCATCAAATCAACTGCAATAACTTAACGATTTGCTAATCCTGTGCAGTGCTGGAGAAGAAGAAGGAATGATCGATACACAAACACATTACAGTACATTTTCTTTACTTATAAACTTTATTGAAGGCAGGAGTTATATAAAAAAGTTGTGTGTTTGTATAGGGTTAAAAAGTGTGTATAAAAATACCGTCATACTAAAATATTCAACTTAACTAAAGAGTATATCTGTGTTTAGTGATTGCATACAAACATTATTCCAATAATATCGCCCGGTTAAGTACAATATTAATGTCTAGAGGTGGATAATTTTGCAATAGCTTAACATTGGAAGCAAAATCATTTTGTAATATTTGATCACGCTGTATACTAAAGAATTCAAATGGAAACAGAGAAATGATTATTATGCAACCAAATGGCCAAACTTACTTACAGAATCATAGCACAGCAGATTTTCAACAAAAATTGAAAACGATTTTCATCTGAAAATACGGAATCCCAAATTCGTACCACGTCGGGTAAAGGAAATTCTTGCGATAGGATTAATGAAATCCATCTAAAGCAAAGACATAAATGATGAGGCAATTAGGTAGAGGCCACTTAATCGTATTCATACCTGAAGCTGTAATATTGAGGATGCAATTCTTGAGCTTTCAAATGTTCATATATTTGTAGATCGTGCTGTTTTAACATTTGTGACAAACGTTTCATCATATTCTTTATGCCAACTTCGGAATCATCTAAAGTTTTAATGAAGAAATCGCGAACTTCAGCCATTAATGCTGTAAAACAAAAGAAGCAATCTGCTTCGGCATATTCTAGTTTTATGAAAAAAGATCAATTTCGTTAACAACTCGTTTTTAAGTAACAAGTTTGAAAAGCATACCTCGGTTCATGGCATCGGGATCAGAAGCCATTACATAATAAATAGGGCCCACAATTTCATTCATACCTTGCACATAGCCTTGACCCGGATTCAACTTTGCATAAAGAAACAGGATACGTTGCACCACTTCCCAGTGGGCTTCTTTGCCCTCGTCCATTGCTTCATATGATTCTTCGCATCGTTTTGTTATAAGAGATATCTAGAAGGATTTAAATTATATAGGATTACAATTTTTTCACTTATGTGACAAATTTATTTGGATACCTGCTGCTTTAAATGTTAGTAATGCATTCGTTTTAAGGACAAGTTTTCTATTATTAGTAAAATGTTTGCGTTTTACAGTTAGCCCACATACCTTGGTAACACCCAGACCTTTACGTTCGACATTGGCAGATTTTAAAACTGTGGGCACAACTCTTTGATGCAGTCGGCGCTCCTCTTTACTATTGACCACGACATCGCAGGGATATTCGGTGGCCTGTTGGAAGAACGAAATATCTGGACACAAACGCCTGACATCTTTATCAATTTGCAGCAGAAACTCATTATCATTAAAAAATGTATTCCAAGCACTGTCGACACCCTCACTTAAGGGGTGATCATCGAGATAACCATTGCCTTGTATTGTAGAGTGCTGCTGTTCAACCATCAGTCCTGGCGGTAATATTAATTCCTCGATAAACTGCCTGTAAAGTGCCCTCTTCTTGCTTAAAGTGGCTGTCCAAGTGTCGCGCCTCGTGCTTAAATACCCCAATAACAATTTCCAACATTGCGATCTTAGACTTTTTACATCAGGTATACCTATGTATACATATATGTAAATAAAGAAGAAAAGAAAACAAATAAGTTTACATATATACCGTTAAAACACATTTGCCGTAGTTGATCCAAATTGATTTCATCTTTGGCTAAGGCTTCCTCAAACTCTGTCACCCTTTCATTTTCATTTTCATATTCAATTATTCATGGTGATGAATGAACCAATAAAATAATAAAAATTAATAAATTCAATTAATTTGTTATTTACTGTTGTACTCACCGTGCTTTAAAAACCGACATAACGCGACACTAACGTTGTTCTTTACTTGGGTTCTGTGGTTACTCCATTTCCAATACACAGGGTGAAGTAAGGAGGATTATTTGACCGATTTAGTGGAAAGTTGCAAAAATGCCATCGTACATTATTTGTTGCGTTGTAAAATGGGTAACGATTTGAAACATCAGCTGTTTTCTTTTATTGGAAAAGGAAAATACCAACTCGCATATGGTAGTAGTAGGGTTACCAACACCCTAAAATATACAGGGTGCGTACGGTATTTAAGGACACGAATACATGTGAATTTCTGGAGAAGAATTTTGTTTGATTTTTTCTTGTCAGATCGTTAATGGAGGCCTATAGAATAACGCAAGAAATGAAGAGACATGTGCAAGAGATCGTTGACGGAAGCCGTTCAAAGTTCATGAGGGTCATTGCGAGAGACCTAAATGTCTCTGAGAGCCTAAACCGTCGACTTGTCCACCAAGACCTCCGCTGTACGTCCTACGTTATGCGCAGAGGACAGTTTATGTCGGCAACAGGAACACTTATCCGAGGAAAACGTCTTTAAAACAAACTGAAGCATCTTGAAATTCCACAACATGTTGCGGTTTTTTTCTAACGAAAAAAATTTTGCCCAAGACCAAAAAATCAATCGGAGAAATGCTCACATCCTATAGAAGTTCCACGTGTTATGCACACGAAGGTTCCAGCAGTAAGTTTGCCCAAGACCAAAAAATCAATCGGAGAAATGACTGGTGGTTATGCTCACATCCTATAGAAGTTCCACGTGTTACGCACACGAAGGTTCCAGCAGTAAGTAACCAATTATTTAATTATAATAATTAATTATTTTTCTTATCTAAATTAGACAAGGAAGGCTAAGTGGATGACCACATCCTTATGGGATTGGACTAAATTTGAAATTTTATTGTATTTTTAATGAATAGAACTTGGTCAACAGATGTCCTTCAGATAACATGTACCATATTTTCCATTCATCCAATACATATTTTGTCTGTAAGCCTTATTAATTGAAAAACTAACGTATAACAAGTAAGAAAACTAAATTTGACTTAGGCCAAATCTTAAATACCCTCCACCTCCACAACGGTGGGCGTGGCAAATATATATATGTATATATATTGCGCACTCTAATAGTGTATGTCTTACGTATCAGCATGCAAGTCTACTTTTACGTTGATTATGGATTTTTGTAAATTGTAGGCGTGTCTATTATCTGACCACTCCCATTTTTGGCACGTCAGTTAATGGGATAACTATGTATACGCATACCAAATTTCAAGTTCCTAGGTCAACTTTTGTGACAGATATATAGATTTATGTTGATTGTGGGCATGTCTGAAATTCGATCACGCCCATTTTTGGCACATCAGTAGATGGGATAGTTATGTGTACGCGTACCAAATTTCAAGTTTATAGCTCAATTTTTGTGGCAGATAAATAGATTTTTGTCGATTGTGGGCGTGGCTTTTTAAACCGAACGACAAACTTAGTATACCCGCACTATTGTTTGTTTTCTGAAGGCATCTGGGCATTGCATTAAAACGATGATCGCTAATTGAAATCCACATGCAGTGCGGTACAACAGGGCATTTATTATGCTGAGGAATCAATACTACAATATTATCGGTAATAGGATAAACATAACATGTGTTTAATTTGTACCGAGTAGATGGTCACTAATGGGTATAAAGTCATCAACAGCACAACTGGCTGTTATTGGTCATATTTGATGAAAATAAAGAAACATTTTGCATACACACGAAAGAAAAAGAAAATTGCAAAGAGAAGTAAATAAAAACAAAAACAAAAACATTTGATTTTTTAAATAATGACGCAAAATGTTGAGCTCTTCAATTTCTGGTGTGATTTCCATTTTCCATGTGATTATACGTATTTTCAATTGAAATTAAACTAGTGAACGAAATACAACACACAAGAAAAGAGTCGCTTGCTCAAGTTTATTAATAACATATAAAAATAATTCGTCAAACAATCGTTTTAGTAAAAAAAAAAAACAATGTATAGCGAGGGCCGTCCTTTGTTTTGGAAAGTACCGCCCCCTATTAGTTCAGGCATTAACAATGCGAATGTTAAGCCGGCTTTAGTGAATAAGTGGACACGATTACATAATCGGCAACATAAACAAGTACGCTTTAAGGATACACCTGATACCTGTACGGCGATGCCGAATAATCATAATGTACACGTAAGAATCGCATGATTTCATTCATTCAAATTGTTTTACACGTTTGGAAACGACTTGTCACCGACTTGGTCGTATCAACTGCAAAAAATATATTCAAATATGTATATATGCGGTTCCCACAGTATTGAAATGATCAATTGCATCGGTTTTGGCAACACGTCTCCTTGCTGTATACATTATGTGCAATACCATGTGTATGTATCATGCCTGCACATACAATGTATACTTCATTTGATGTGGCCCGCAAAAATACATATATGGCTCACTTGTACATTGTATACAGTGCATAAGTGTGCCACTTTCAGCTTTCTAACAATTAATGAAATTTCAATGTAAATAAAATAAGACGCGTTAAAAAAGTATATTTGGCTTGGGTCAAAACTTAAGTACCCTGCCCATTGCATATAATTAGGATAATGTATGCATTAAACATCAACTTTCACAAATCAAAGTCTGCGCCTAATAACACTCTTCTAAATTGCGAGTGTGTCTGTTACGCGCTAGTGTTTTATACAACGTTCGAAATTTCAACTTCAGAGCTCAATTTTTATGGCCGATGAATAGATTTTTGTAGATTGTGGGCTTGGAAACCGTGCAGTTACGAAAAATTTCTAAAAAAATTCATATCAATACCTAAAAGTGTACGACATGTAAGTATTACAACAACGCAAGGACATACAGACGGACGTTTCTAATTTGATTCAGATCAAGGGCCTCCATTTTGGAGTGTATAACAGCATTTGTTAATCTCTATTAACGATCATCACCATTTGTGTAAATTCATCTTATGTGCGTACCATTACCTTAATTGCTCAATTGCTCAATTAATTATTGTAAACACATTTATCTAATTAGATTTAAAAATACTAATTTTGCGTTCTGTTCATTAAAGATATCACTCATGTTTGTAATGTTTATGCACAAATGATTGGTGATTGCGTACATTTATGCACTATTGCTGGATACCCCTTATATTGAGATCACGGAATGTACTCCTTTCAACGAAACGTTTGCAATCCTTTTAAGGAGTCATCCCCTTACTTGTACAATATAGAGATGGATTAGTGCTGATGGCTTGGTATCTTTTATAGACAAATTAATTGAACAATAAACGTATTTACAGACATGTCTGGATTAATGAATTAAAGTATATTTCATCTACACTCATGATGCATCTAGATTGGCTTACGACGGTGTATATACCCAAATCCTTTGCGTATATATAATATCATAAACTTTCATCTGGGTATTGCTCACACTAATATAATAGCTGCTAAGATAAAATGAGAATAAGGCCAAGTGGATTGAGTTCAATGTATTGAACAGCTTATGTTTGGCTTTCGCGCAATCTAAAATACCCTCCATGTTAAATGTGGGCGTGGCTCTCTTTTTTTAACGGCTAATTAAGTAAGTGTTACATGTATTCTCAACAGTCGGGCGCGGCACATTTAGTAAAGAACGTTTCGGGTAAATTGTGGCCGTGTTTCGATTTTGTCTATTCTACGTAGACTAAGAACCGAATTTCAGCTCAATATTTAATTTCTTCTTATAACGACACATGGACAGACATTTACATTTTAATGCTGATCTAGGATGTGATCACTGATGCTTACATGCCCTCATGTTACAAACGCATTAACGAACTTACACAAAGTTCACAGCCAATCCTATGCGGAGGGTATAAAAAAATAGCATACAAAACATTAACCAACAGAATCATATAAACATCAGTATATATTGTACATAGAGTATAGAATCTGCAGCACAAAGGGAATACAATGCAAATGAGATGATTGTAAAATTGTTTCTATTTTTTATAGTTTCTTTCTTGGTTCAGTGTTTTTAAAATTAGTATTTGGATCGCTTTCAATACGATCAAAACATTTCCTTTCTCCCTACCCAAAACGAAACATACAATCGGATCAATAATATAATAAAAAAAAATTACAAAAAACACACAGACTCGCAGAAGATCGTTAAAAAAGATTCTATAAAAAGTGTTCCTTAGTGTTCAATTCTTAAGCAAATATTTCAAAAGGAAAATTTTACATATAAAGCGGACGTTAAGCGTTGGTCCAGTACTAAATGTTTATTAAGTGACAACGTGTGTGTGTGTGTGAGATCTAAAAGACAATTTTGTAAAATCTAACTCTTGGCTTGAAAAAAATGAGTCCAAAATTACATGAAATAGTGGTTGTTTTGAAACGTGACGGCCAGTGCACACCCTGGGGTATACGTTTAGTTGGTGGCAATGATCTAGACACCCCCTTGATCATAACACGGGTAAATTTTTGCAATCTTTTGCTCGATGGTTAATGTTTTTGTTAATGACATTCATTTGCACACAATCTCAAACGTACGTACGTATGTGTGCGTGTGTGTGTATGTACACAGTCGGTCTTATATTCATATTGCAAGAGCAATCCCCGGTAATATGAATATTTTTTCGCCCACATTATGCAACAGATCTGCTATTGTTTGTTTGTTGTCAATGTTATTGTAGTTTTGTACGACTCTTGTAGCAGAAGATTATCTGTCTCTTCTTTTGCTTTGTGTATGTGTTCTATACAGAGGTATAAATATTTCAAAACAATCATGCTGTTGTTTGTTCAACTATACTCTAGAGCAGCGATTCCCAAAGTGTGCTGCACGAATCTCTTCGGTGTTTGGCATCATCAATCGCCACATGCACGCACTGGGTTTCCGTGTAAATTATTATGCCTTTGCAGGGCTCTGCAGCTCAAAAAGTTTGAGAACCGCTGCTTTAGAGAATCACTGTAAGGATTTTTTGTTTTCCTTTGGTTTGGTGCAAACAGAATGACAAATTCAATGTGGCCTTATCACCAATGCAGACGCACATGGTGGTATAACATAGCCAAACAAATTGATTCAAATCAGAGCAACAAGTGATAAATTATTTACTAATAAACCAAAAGCATACAAAACACGGTACACGGTATGGTACATACATGTGCACACACTCATAAATATGAATGGATAGCATGATTTTAAAAGTGACGTAACTCCACCTTCCCAACACATTACTGGGGAAGTGAAAATTTCATTTTCAATTTTTTTGCGTATATCGTGGTGATTCTAAATCTAAGCTGTATAAACTTATTTAACCTGAAATTTCACCACTACTACTCCATTGTTTAGAGCTGTTTGGCTCATAATTGCAGAGAAAAATCTATATGAGTTGTTTTCGTTTAGTGTGGATAAGGTGCTACCAAAACTGGGGGCTTGAAACTTTTTTCTCTTGTGTTGTGCGGTGCATTGTTGTTGCACGTGCTAGCAAAAGTTAACAAACAGTTCCGCACGTTCCCAACTTATATGGAGGCGGCACAGATTCAGATTCATTAGGTGACAGACTCATATACATGTGCGTCATTTTTTATATTGCGCTGAGTACGAAATTGTAGAATCCACAGGTTATTGTGTCCTTTTCCGAAATTTCGATGCTTTCGCACAAATGTACTTACGCCACTGTCCATCTAATACATTCATGCTTATACACAATAACCTTCTTAGTTGTTTGGGTACATATAGCCATGCGATGCCACAAAAATGATTTTTGGCACTACTTGCTAAATGAAAACAAACAACAGCAACAAATTGTATGTAATCATATTACGTCGTTCTCTTTAACTCTACATCATTATGAATTGACTAAATCGGTCCAAAGGTGTGCCCACGTTGCCAAAAGTGAAAATGTACCTGTGCCCTGGGTTACTGTGTTATTGCATAATAAGTTTCAGTTAAATGTCATTTAGAGAATGCAACATCAGTTTGTTAAATATTCGTTATTGGTGGGCACAGAGACAATAACTGGACGGGCTCTTAAGCAATCGCTCGTAATTGGCGTATTCAAAAATGAAAGGTTTCAAAATCAAATTGATTGATTATGTCAACGCGCAATTGACGCATAATTTATGCGTTATTCACTAATCATTAAAACACGCTATAAAATAGCGGACATTCGAAAAGGCTTTCTGAACCCCAATTACATTCTAGGTACAAGTGGGCAGTCCCGCGTTTGGAGAGGTTTTACGTGGAGATATCATAGCAAAAATAGCTGAATACGATGCTCGTGATCTGAGTCATGCCGATGCTCAAACATTGTTTCGTTCAGCCGGTAATGAAATTCGCATTGTGGTACGCAGGTAAGGGGAAGTGAAACAAGGACACGCCTCCTTTTCGATTGACAAGCATAACGAGTCTTTTATTTTTGAAGGGACAATAAGATAGCACTGACGCAAGGCTTAAGTAATGATAATTCTCGGCCGAATTCAGCTTTACTATCAACCAGTCCCGATGGCAATGTACCACACAGGTAGAACACAACAGTACAGAGTACACTTTCAATTATAATATTTTGAATAAATGCATTTTGTTGCATAGAACACCGTCACCATTTGGAACTGTACCCGGTCAGTATGAGCGTGCTCTACAAGTGCCTGTAGAATCATTGCCTCAGACAGTATTTCCAAGATTAAATGCATCTGGTGGTTATGTTTCGCCACCTGTGGTTAGTGGTGGGAGTGGCAGTGGCAGCGGCAGCTTTTCACCAATGCCGACTCGTGACTTCCAGCAGGAAATAGCCGAAGAACAGGCGACTATTGTAAATCAAGTGAGTCCTTAATTCTATTCAGAGACTGCTTTGCTTAATAAAAATCTATCTACATTGTATAAAACCATAAATGAAGTGCAATAAATTGAGTTTGGAATGATCGCCTAACTAACCAGTCTTTCATCTTAACATCACTACAGAAACTAAAGTTGCATTTCATTTCATATTTGCTTTAAAAGTTCATTCATATACAAAAACTAAACGAGATTTTAAACGCAATTCTTCGCAATGCCAATATTGGTCCATATGTATGTAATAATACAAAAGTTGTTGGGTTACAAGAGGTGACCTTGAGCTTGATATTCACTCTTCGAACCAGAAAACTTTTTTCGAAAAATTTCATCCTATGAAAAAAAAAACACGATACTTTGTTTTGGGTAGAGATCGGAAGCAATTTAGTGTTAGCATAAAGCCTAAACATATGCTACAATTTTGAAAAATTTCTTAGCGGTGTTGTTTTCTATACTGTGCGCTAATTCTCCTGTTCCACTAAAGAAATATTATAAAAATATTTCACAATTCTTGCATTTGATACAAGATGGTACGATCACCAAGTTTGTCATTCAGTTTGTAACACGCGGAAGGGGTAATACATGTATGTACTCTTGGTCAGCATCAAAATGTGAATCGATTTAGCTCTGTCCATCCGTCCATCTGATTGTTGATATTGAGCTGAAATTTTGTACACATATAAACAGTTTCTGCAGGCAGATTGCTATTCAAGTGCCATGCCCGCAATCAACAAAGAACTCTCTATGAACCATAGTAATTTTGGTATAAAGTTAAAAACTGGTGCCCACACATAGATTAGTTTAGATTTATTTGAGACATGTTTTTCTAATATACAGAAAATGTGTTTAGAATTTTAAATTTAGAGTAATAGTGAAGGACTTACAACATATTAACACATATTAACAATGAACCGTATCCAGCGAAGTGCCAAAGATGGGTAGATTGGCATAATGGACGCACCCACAATTTACAAAAAACCTTACTTGGCGCGTTCGTTGATACATAATAGTTAAGCTGTAGGTTCCTAGATAAGGAGGGCATTTAGGTTCTAGCCCAAGCCAAATTTAGTTTTTTTTCTTTTTTTTACTATATTCTTAATACTGCAATATATTACAAAAACACCTGTTCGCTTATGTACAGATAAGAACAATACTTTCTAACTCATCAGCAAAAGACTATAAACATATGAGTCAAGGTCGAACAACAGACCCAAAAAAATTAAACTTGAAAACGAAGCGAAAATTTGTTTTTAAGTGCATAAATATGTTTATGATTCGTGTGCCATCATAGAAGCATAACCAACAGGCAACAGACAAGAGCATCGTTCGCCTCTCACGTACGTTTATCAAAATCACCTAAAATTTTGCTTTTGTTTAACGTGAATGAAGAGGTATTTTTACAAAATAACATTTTAAGCGGGCAGAGAGGTAAATGTTCGAGAGAAAACGTTCACGTACCAAATGTCTTTCGCTTTTTTTTATAGACGATGAATAATTTTCAATGGCATCATTTATTTTCTTCATACAAACACTACCACAAAAATAAATGGTATATAGAATAACGTCAAGGTTTCATTTGTTCAATGCAATTCACTGTTTCGATGGTAACGCAATTTTCTCTTCAACCATCCAACTGAATCTAAAATATTTCACATCAGCTTCTATTAGTGCAATGACGCCTGTGCTTTAAACCTTAACCTTACCTTAAGACACATTTTAAACTAAGGGATCTGTAATCTAATGTCACGCGCAATATGTACGTTTCAAGTTGAATAAAATGATTTCATAACGGTTCGCACTGTCTCTATGTCCCAAAATTAAAACAATAATAAATAAAAAATTACTTTTTACGTGTAAATGCCAAACGGCCAAGCACCAGAAGCACTTTTCATTTGCATATATACACCATACACCCATGTACACACACATTCCTTAATATTTTTGTCCATATACAAAATATATGCATTTTTACTTTGAGAAAAAAACTCAATGTTATCCACACGCATAATATTGAATAATGTGTGGGCGCTTCCTGCGTACGTATTGGACACATGCATACGGACATCTCCTCTACAAAATTATAAGAATTTACCCAACAGTCAAATCCTTCAGCAAATGCAGTTTTTTGCAAATTGTGGGCGTGTTCTCTATCCGTAACTATTGATATGTTTGACAGATTTCAAAATTCGGGAAAAATTCTTTAAAAAATTTCTACCAACTTCTGTCAAATTTGGAAACGATATCTCAATTTTTGCCACCAGAAAGGTGATTATGGATTAAATATACTTTGTGGGGTCTCAGACGCCTCATTGTAGGCAATGTTTCCATTAAATGGTATATGTCCCCATATGATGGTGGGTACTTAAAACCATCAAGTGTTTTCGTATGTTGTAAATTAGTCACTTTTTTGAAATACTTATTATTATTTATTCATAAATACTACAATATATTTACAATATGTAACACGATGTAATTTTGCAGCAAAAAACACAAAAATACAAAAATGAAGACAATTATAAATACTACTAATCCATAAGACATAATAAACAAGTAAGAAAACAAAATTTGGTTTAGAGCAAATCTTAAATACCCTCCACATCTACAATAGTGGACGTGACAGGTGCAGTGATTACGCCCTCTAATAATGTTTGTATTACGTATCAGCTTGAAAGTTGAGTTTTACGTGGAGTATAGTTTTTTGTAAATTGTGGGCGCGTCTGTTATCCGACCGTGCTCATTATTGGCACATCAATGGATGGGATAACTGTAGATGTGTGTATCAAATTAAAAGTTCATAGGTCATTTCTTGTCTCGTATAGTAGAGTAGAGTATAATAGGTATAATTTTTCTTAATTGTTGTTGATCCTTTACCATTTACTTTATAGTTGTTTTTTATGTATTGTCAGCTACTAGGGAGTCTTGTCAGTTACCTTAGTAGCTGACAATACATAAAAACTATATAACCTATAACTGATCTGTCCAATTAAATCCTATTGTCCATATATTCAGGCTGTTTGTAACAATATTAGTGCTCTAATGTTAAGGATGAAGCGCCAGAAAAGTGCTTTAGGCTTTCCAACATATTTATTGCACCGTTTTAACCTATGTGCATTTCTAAAAGTATTATTAAAACAAACTTTGAATTTCCTTTTACGCCCAAAGTCACATTCAGTGAATAGTTCGCAACCAAAGAGTACTGTTGTCCGGGACATGTTTTTGCGATTATAGAGCGATTTGAAAAAAAAACCGGTGTAAAAAACTTGTTGCCAAAGATCCAACCATGTTAGATTACTAATTAATATAAACCAACATTTTCAGCCACCTCCACTATAGGTATTTGATGGCCACCTATTATTAGCGAAGTAAGAGAAATGAAAGAGGGAAATAATCGTAGGTTTCCTTCTTCTTATAAGAGGCATTGTGATTTGTTTTGATTAAGCAAGAGTCCATTGGAAGGTGCCTATCGTTCAATTGGTGGCAAATCATTCATTAGTTTAGACACGCGTTCATGTAGCTTCTCCATCTTACAGCATACATTAGGGTACTTATGTACTATCGGTACATTCACCAAATGGAATGACAATAACAAATAAAATCCAAGGTACAAGCGTACATAATTCTCCATGTATTGCCCACAAATATATTTCACAAGTGAGTGTATGTTCAAAGGCACAATCACACTTACATTACTTGGGATATTTTGGATATTGGGCATGTATAGAAACATATACAGTCAAGCCTCGATTTTCACGGTAAATTAATGCCGGGAATTGCAAGCAAATATGTCGAATACACAGCACTAACATTGAAAAGAAACATATACTGTTTTGTGCGAGGCTCCAGCGTGTCAAAGTGACATTGATCGCCATGTAATTGAAAGTTCTTCAGCTCTTCAACCAACGCGTTCAACATACCATTCGAATTCCGTGTAAATGGATGTAGGTTATATGTAATGCGTACAAATGTTCGCATTTCTCTAATGAAGAAACATTTCGTTGAAGAGATGAAACATTGAGAGCAGGCTGACTGAAATCGCCTTCAATAATTCGCATTCACATACAAATATAACTTAACGTCATTGCTCCCCCAATTCGGCATCTTGACGATATTAATGTGGTGAAAAGGTTATATATGTATTATATGCACATTGTATGTATTAATATTTCTTTAATTTATTTGTTCATATTTTGCTCACATTTATTTTGAACGCCATTTCGAAAATTTTTTTCAAAATTCAGTCGCTTACGGAATATTGCAAAATTAGGTTCGCATTATATTAAAAATTCAACAATTTTATTTCATTTTAATATCGAGAGGTAGTGAAAATTTTTGGAAAATTATTTAAAAAAAAAAAATAAAAAAAATTATTGAAAAAAGTGAACACAAAAACAACAAGAGTGTGTTCCTTACAAGTGAAGAATTACCTAAACAATTCTCGTTATTACATAATTTATTTTTATTAATTTTATTCCATTTCTTTATTTTTTTTAATATAAATCCATATAAAGGAAGTTTAACATTTAATTTACTCTAGTAACGTAAAACGTAAACAAACAAAAAGTTATGGAGTACGTACAATTCAAAAACGGTTCACCGCACTACTACCGCGAACAACCTGATCTGAATGAATGCATTCAATATCAAGTAAGCCAAACCAAGTACAACCCATCTAGTGAATAAGGGACTTGAAAAAAAGAAAAACAGGAAAACACGAAATTTGGCTTGAACCAAATCTTAAATATCCGCCTCACCTACCTACTAACGGTGGGCGCGGCAGGTACATGATTAGTGACGAGTTTTACACTGAATGCAGTTTCTTGTAAATTGTACTAAACCACGCCCATTTTTATCATTAGAAATGTTTATACCAAATTTCAACTTCATAGTTCAATTTAGGTGGGCGTGGCTATTGACTTGAAGATATATCTATTTCAAGTTTTTGGAGTAACTCTGTTTTTATATAAAACTTTTCCATTTACAAAATGTATAAATAGGGAATGAAGCACTTGAGGCCACTTGAGGTATCAATATAGAAGATCTATACAATTATTAAGGAAGTGAAAAATCGCCTAGATTTTGGAATAAAACGAATTTATATATAAATGCATAAACAAATCATGTATGTGCCAAAAAGTTAATTACGAATATAAATACGTATATATGTAGACATAAAATACATTTGCGTAAACGAAACATAAGGGAAAACATTTTCCAATATTAAGAGATGTATAGCGTGCATTAGTGTATATACACGCTACATGCCCGTCGTAGTATCGGCCGCGAAGTAAAATTTTTATTAAATTGTTTTCACGGTTTCACAAGCTTTGGACTTTTTATATACTTTAATTGACGAGCTTCCTATGACGGCAACTTTGTGCCCGAAAATATGGTTTTAAATGTGACTTTTTGGTCCTATCAGAAACACTGTTATTCTAACGATTTGGGCGGAGCCTTTGATATAAAACTTTTACAGAAATCATTTTTTTTTTCATATCTTTATAATTTTAATCTTGAATGTAGCGCATTATTTTTATATTAGGCACTTTTAAGCTGCTCTGACCTTAACTCTGAATATTTCGATTTCTATATATTTAATAATGACTCGTCCGTATAAAAATAGAAACTATCCGTTATATACAAAATTTTAATTTGTTTGCATTTTCACACACACATGCTTCTCATGGTGTTAGCTGTAGCTTATGCGGTAGTGTGGGAGGTGTGCATACTAAGTTTGCCACGTTGTTTGCAACTCTACCACCAGTAAAGGTTCTTTGTCAGCGCCGAGATCTGAATCTATCGAGTCGGGTTTGACAACATTTTTACAATCATAAAAACTAAACTATGAAGTTGAAATATTTGTGTACACCTACAACTACCTACGAATGTAACATATAATTTATAAATCAGTACAAAAGGCCGGAATCTGCTTTACTTGTTCGCCAATGTTTCTTAATATATTTTTTATATTTATTCGTTTGTTTTAGTTTCGATTTCCGTAATGTGTTAAAAAAAATTTTATTTTATATACAATTACTTACATATACTAAATATCTTGCATCATTTGTTCAGGCAAGCTGTGTCATGTAGTATGGAGGCAATTAATTGTTTATCCTTTAAAGCGCCATTCATTTCCTCTTCGTCCCATAATAATTGTATTTTACTAACGCGGATTTCTTTCTTCTTAATAAGCCTCAAAATGCCACGGGTTTGTACTAAATCGACCAAACCGAAAAATTCTGTCTGATCCAAAGATTGAATGTGACGCCTGCCACAAACACGACGGTAAACTTCGTACAAACGCCCCATTGTTATGTCTTTGTTGCGCTCCTTACTTAACATTAGCATTAAACTGCAGAGCATTACTTTTTGCTGCAAAGGGAACGACTCCTCAATGTCCTCTTGTAAATTTTGCGATATCCCATAAACTTTGTTTAGCACTGCTGCCACCTGGATAACTTGCACTGGTTTAACGTCTTTGTCTAAAATATGGAAATGAAATAAATTATTAGACCTTTATTAGTTTAACACAAAATCAACCTTTATTGCATAATGTTGAGGTGTAGCCATCGTCCAGTTTTAATTCCTTTAGATTGATTTCCTTGGTGCCAGCTTTTCTCTGTTGCTCCGCTATTTCTACCACACGTCGTCCAATATCTAAAGCTCGTCTTATGTCGCCACTTACCGCACTCACTTTGGCTGCCAACAACTGTAAAGTAGCTGGTGGAAATAGTTCCAACACGTCTGCGTCTTCCAGGCGTGTTTTAAATATATTGACAATTTGTTGTTTAGTATAGGGCGGAAAGTGCATATGTTTGGGTTTCATTCCGCAGCGAGTGTTTAAACGCATTAGTGTCCTCTCCGTTAAATCCAAACTGTTAGCTATACCCACCAACAATAATTGGACATTAGGTAGCGAGGGCCACTCAAATATTGTATATAATACGGTTTGCTTGACAGTACACAACTGATCAATTTCATCCAACACTAAGAGAATCATATTTTTTGCTTGTTTCAAAAATGTTTCTAATGCTACCACATGATTACGTTCTGTTCGCCCAGAGGGCTTAAGGTTCAGTTCATTACATAACTTTTTATAAACACTGACCCTTGATGTAAGGGAGGTACAATTCACATACACACTCTTGAAATGTTGCCGAAATTCATGCGAACGCTGCAGTAGAGACAAACAAGCAGTTTTCCCAGTTCCTGGTTGACCAGATATATACAAACTACCAGAACGTTTCTCTTCCAAGTGATCGCGCAAGAACTTTTTTAATTCTGTTAATTGCTCTTCACGTCCCGGTAATGTTTCAGTTTCAGTACTACTGAGAATACGACGGGCGCTTTGATATTTATTAAATTTACAGCCAGATTCAAGTTCAACATTTTTATCTGCTTCTTGTGACTCCGCGTCTGAATCCGATTCGTTAATATTTAAACGATTCATTAGTCGACTAGGAGTCAATGATTGTTCTTTAGCAATATTTTCGGACTTTGCATGCTTAGGTGGCGAAACGTCACTAACATTAATAAGGCTGTCACTTCTTTGTAGTTTCCTTATAAGTTCGCGTTTCTTCGAGTCTGCCAGTGCTTTTTTTTCCCCATTTCTTTTAGGTGTATTAGGTACATTTTCCATTTTTTCCCACCACTCACAATCGCTTAAATTATCTGGGTTGAACTCTTCGTCTGTTTGATTGGTGTGGTTACGATGATCCCAAACGCTGTTGCGTGTTTGTCTAGACGAAGTGTTAATTCCACTTCGCAATCTTTCAGAACGTCTCACTGAAGTCATATATATTACTTAAATATTAATACATTGGGCACATTTTAAATTAAAAATTAAGAATATGTACAAATTCAAAAAAATGTATAAATGCAAAAAAATGTATAAATGAAAAATAAATGAAAATAGCGGGCATTTATTGTTATTGTGCGAACACAAAGCAGCTGTTTATTTAGTAGCTGGCAAAACTTACCAGGGATGCATTTCGTTTGCATTTTAATTTCAACTCTGGTTTTAAAATGCACCAACCAATACACTAGAGGACGCTTCGAAATAAAAATGGTGGTCAACCTTTCTCTTACATCCTTTCACCAAGCCTACTCCTAAACGCAATGTAGATGACCTAACCATGCGTTGTATAAACGCAATTTGAAGTAATCGGTTTAGGATATCAATGAAAACTCAGTAATAAATATTATATCCTTTAAATGGAAACAACAACAAATTATTTGTATGGCACAGATAACGTTTAATGAACTTTTTCTTTTTATAAAATCTTAAATCAAATCATTAACGTCATTAACGAAATATGTAGAGAATTTAAATATAGAAAAATTCAAATTAATGCATAATTATAAAAATTGTATTAGACTGAGAGCAGTTCAACAGCGTTCAGTTTGTTGTACAATTCATAACTGAAAAATGAATCTTGAGAAATTTTGTTATGTATATGCCTACATCATATATATTCAAATATATAATATATACATCACACATATACATGCGTGTGTATATATATACGTAGAAAATATAATTAAAACAAAATTCATTTAGTTAACGAACATTGAAGAACCATCAGCTAGTGCCAACCGATCAACAATACATACACACTAACAATGTTTCATCTATTTTTACATGAAGAATTCCATGCCTCAAGTGTATTGCGCACAAAGTATGCAAATTTACAATTCTCAATGGTCTGCAATATTCCATGTTGGACAGTAATCAATTCATTTCAACTTTATTCATTTGATATGTTTCCATGTTGACGCACTTATTGACACATTTATCATATTTCATAAAAGGGAAAATGTATTTTTAATATTTCCAGCCGTATCGGACCACTCCGTTGGTGTTGCCCGGCGCCAAAGTTAAGAAAGATGCTCCCACTACAGAATCTTATCTAAGGCATTATCCCAATCCAGCCGTGCGGGCTCCACCCGGTCACGATTATCACGACAGCATTATGAAGCAACGCGTGGCCGATACCATGTTACATAAAGTTGTGGGAGCCGATGCTGATTCTGGACGCGTAAGTTTCTTATTCAAATACGTTTGTGCATGCCGACGTGCAGTATGTATTAATTGATTATGAATGATTTGCTTTTCAAGGTTTTCCACAAGCAATTCAATTCTCCCATTGGCTTGTATTCCGAAAACAATATTGAGAATACCATACGTCAGACAATTCCGTAAGTGTTTGTTATATCTTAGGTTTCGTTTAAATATGTTCAACTTCAAAATCCTCACACTAAAGCCAACAACAAATTAATTAATTTAATTGCTTGTAGCTAATCGGTACCGGCGCTTTTACGCTTCTAATTAAAAAAAGAGAATGTCGAGATTTTAATACCTAACTAAACTAAAAACAATGTAGAACACTCCTACCACTTGTTGTAATGGAAAAGGTGGCGATCTGTAGCTTCTTAGACGTTTTTAGATTTTTTCCCATAATTTTTTTAATTCTATTCATTTTTATGGTACATATTAAAATCCACAACAAACTAAAATTTCCCCCTGTGACAATTATGGCACGAAAGCATCCCGTTCATGCACGCCTGCCCCGTTATTTTCTTTAATAAAAGTTAAATGGAATTATCCTGAATCGATTTAACCATAAATTAAATTAAGCCATTGTAATATGAACAACTCAGCGATTTGTGTCTGAAATATTGTCAAACGTTTAATTTGTATGATTGTAGTGCGAATCCAGTAAAGAAGAGCATCCTAAATCGTCCTATGCCGACCAAACTTGATGGGTAAACATATTTCTCAAAATTCTCACTACGATCAAAGAACTCATACATGTACAAGCAACAACATGACAAATTAAGTTTTTGCTCTCATTTCAAATTTTACAATTAATTCAAATATATCGACCATCGACCTTCATAATGACTTGTCACAAAACGAAATAATGTACAGTTGTCACACCCTATGGCTGCAGTTCATTTATCCAATTTTTCAGTTTCAAATGTTTTCTTAAAACCTTGACTCCACCCGTATGCTAAACCACCCAAGGTTTCCCAAAGAACTTTTTTGTACCTAACAATACTCACACTAATTATACCGTACACTACTTGTGGTGGAGGGTTTGTTAAGTTTGTGCGGATGTTTATAGCTTATAGAGCGATTTTCCACTGCGCCCATCGACGTAGAAGCACTTTCTGGATCGTCTGTCTGTCTGTCTCGCCACGTTGAATGGCTTAACGCGGCGAAAGTTCATAATTCATAATATTTATACCTTGTACCAATTGTGGCAAAGGATATACTAACTTTGAGTGGATGTTCAATTATACCGATCGATTCAGAATCAAAATCTGAATCAATTTATCCATGTCGGTCTGTACGTCCACATAAATTTGTACGTAAGCTAGAGGTAGCATTTGAGCTATTTCGATGAAATTTAGTATAAAGACATGTATTGGTCCAAGCAGTAACCTTATTGAAAATGAACTGAATCGGACTATTTTTAGTATCCCTTCCCATATAAGGTCCTATTATAATGGAAGTCCTTATATGGTAAAAATTCGCAGTTCTTAATATTTTTTGACAAAATGTGGTGAAGAAGAGTTAATTAGCATAATAATTTGATGATTCAAATTTGGACGTAATCGGACCATTTTTAGAACCGCTCTCCATATACTGATATTTTATGAAGTGACTTTTTTATAACATTGACTCATGTTTACAAATGTATAATAAATAAATTAAAGCATCGTGAAATCAAGTATTATAGGGTAATAAATGGTCGGGTAAAAACGACTATTCCATTTTCATTTGTTTTAGTACCAAAATTTATTAAGAAAGTAAGCAGCGAAGCATAAATATTTTTAATTTTATCAACACTACCTACATACACCATTGGTTTCAATTGGATTTGAAAATATTGTCTTTGTCCAAATGGGTTTCCGTTTCAACATCATCGAGATGAGAACTCAATTTGTCAAGATTTCATAACATAGTAAGCATAACAGGCGAACAGGGCTCCAGCGGCGAGCATTTTATTTGAAATAATGATAAGAACTTGTATTCGTCTCCAAGATGTTCGACAAGTCCCTTTTAAAATCCTTACAATTGGTGAGATGGTTTACACAAATTAACATTAAGTTCAATTAATACAAAAACTTAACAACAATGTCATATAAAAATGATTTTCAATTAAACTGTGTTTCCCCATCTTTCTGCTAAATCTTAACATCGTTCTACCACACAAAACTTTTTAACTACAAGAGGGTTTTCAATATATTTATTTAATGTTTAAAGTAAAAGTTCGTTAACACGCCGACGCTTGTACAAGCACTCTCAATGTGATTTGCTTCTCACCAACAAGTGGTTCGGCCTCCATTGATTAGATTTTAATTCATTTTCAACAATTTTTTTTTAATTTATATTTTAATTGTGTCAATATATTTATGGCTTTGTACAAAATATTTAAAATGGCGGCGCACAGATGTCCAAATGATTGAAATTATTGAAATTTCTCCAGGGACCCGATCACATTGAAATTTTCCACATTAACTAACTAAACACATTACAATGAAGTTTTTGGTGATCGGATCTATAGTACGTTCAATGTGGCGACCGCCGCAAGAAATTTCATTATCAGTTGCTTTCTAATGTATAGAATGCGATAACGTTAGCAGCCACACGACTGCTGAAAGACTATCGCAGAACTTTCGAAAAACATTCTGTAGTTCAAGTGTAAATTTGGCCCAAGCCAAGTGTAGACTTTTTAAATTGTTCGGAATATTTCGCTCCAACCAGTGTGAATTTTTAACTTGAATACATTGAAAACCGCTCCCAATGAAGGTATTTTGTAATACCGAAGCCAACATTACGTTTTGTTAAAAAAGTAAATTCATAATTAGACTTTTAAGAACAATTTATCTGCACGATTAATATTAGAATTTTCATCGATTTATCTTTCCTGGAACAAAAACACAAAATACTGGAGCAACAAAGACAAAAAGAGCACGACCAACATCTCAGAAGAGAACAACGAGAAAAACAGTTGGAACAACTTTATCATCATTGAAAATTTTAATAAAATCAAGTGAAGGCAGCAGGAAACTGTGATTCCATGAAAAAAGAAAAAAAATCAAAAACCAAAATTCCAAAAAAATAAAATGAATCCTCACCTTATTAGATGATCCCATCCTAGAAGCAAACGGGAATATTTCACAGACCTTGATTAATAGAAGATAGAGTAGAAGCGTTATGATAGTCTAGAGGTTCTTATCTGGACGTCAGCATTGTGGCACTGATGACCACAGCCCATCATCATCTGTTAATCAAATGTCTGCCGGAGAATCCCAATCTTTTGTTTCATTTGTTCAGCTTATTTGTAATATTTAAGAAAGCTTTTTGTCTATGCGTGCTTAATTAATAAAAGCTCATCACGACACTGCTAACACAAACCAGCTTATTCCCAATAGACCCACCTTTCTTATTCGATAGCGTTAAGACTGAATGTAAATCCTTATGTAAAAGTTGACACATAGGAAGCGGGGCGCCCGAGTTACGGTCGTACTTGGTATGACTTTGGTAACATTTTAAGAGAGGCGTTCAGTTCATTAACAGCAGAAACAAAATGAAAAAGATATTTTGGGATACCTTCCCCACTTATGCGCAAGTTGCGGACGCGGTAAAACGTTCAAAGTTCGTTTTCTACATAAAAATGGGTTTTATCGTAAATTGGGTACCAAATGTAAACTTTATAGCTCATATTTTATGGTGGGTGTGGCTCTGAAGCCTGTGTGTAGAACATACAAATTTTTTCAATTGAACATTTTCGCCACAACAGTAGACAAACTCACAGATGTACAGACACACAGACAGACATATCTAGATCGGCTCAATTTTAGATGCTGATCAAAAATATATTTACTTTGTAGGATGTGTGACGCCTCCTCCCCATCTTATCTCTTAACGCATTTGATCTGTCAGTGTCACTGTTCACGGCGCGCCTTAGTGATATTCCTTGTTTGAAACCACGCCCCAACACATTTTTCACTTTTAAATAATTCCACATGTTTTAATTGATTTCTAACGTATATTGTGCATAACCTCTTTTCTCTTTTTCTCTGCGCGTTTATGTAAAAAATAAACCTTCCAAACAATAACAAAAACAAAAAACAATTCACACATATCCTCAATCATTGTCAATGACAAACTGCGCAAACATCATTTGATCATGACATGTCATGTGATATTGTAAAACACCACATCACCACGTTTCAACTGGATTCTCGCTCTCTCTTTTATCCATTTCGCCGCATATGCGATGCTCTGAACTTGTCGCAGTTATAAGAAAACAATTCTGTATGATCCACTAAAGAGTGAGACTTTTAAAGCCATCCAGGAGGAGGGTTACACTAATTCGGATGTTGTACAGGAGGTGACAGTGCCAGTGCAACCGAGGGTTTTCCAGCCGAACAAAATGGTTCCAGGAAAGGTAAGATCGTGTGCCTAGGGTCGACAATGCATATATTTGTATAAAAATGTATCCATAGAGGCTCTCATCCAACTGTGTTGTACCGTATACTGTGTGTGTGTGTATGCGAGTGTGTCTCTATTCACTTATTATTAACATTTCTCTTCACCCGAATCTTCTTCACAATTAAATTACTACAGATGCGACGTGTCGCAACATTTACTACCTTTTCTTCTGTTACATTCCAAAGTCATGTTTAAATATTGTGTTGAAGTGAATGAAGAGTAATGTTGACCTTACAAGCATAGGCACCATATTTTCAGGTTAATAATGAGCATTTCATCCCCCACGTGTGTACGTACTGTACATGGTCTATTGTGTCTTTCTGTAGCGGTTGATTATTCTCGTTTTTGCAACATACCTAATATGAGCAAGTTTCGCATTAATTCTTACTTTGTGGGCCTTGAATGTTTCACACATTAACCAATAATAATTTCAGAGTTAACTAATGTAGAAAGTCGTACAAGTGTTCATGCCATCGAACTATATCACAACAATTTGTTAAATGAAGTCATTTATTAATAAAATATCTTCCATTTTTTTTCTACATTGAACAACAACAACAGAAGTCAGTACCAGTACCATCAGCAACGCCCGTTTCCCGCCCGCCGTACAATGTACGTGAAGCGTTGTTTTTTTCATTAAATAAAATTGTATTTAAAAAAAATTAAAAAATTTTTCGCAATTGTTTTTACTTTTTAGGTGGTAAACACACACGATGAGTCTATACGTCAGAGCGGTTCATTCAATCGCTTGATGTACAGTGTGCTGGGTGCCTCGGAATACTAAACAATTCATTTAATTCATATTCTGCAGCGAGAAGTGGGTCCCATCCGTAAACACGAAATATAACAAAATTTACTAAATACTCTGTTTTATTGGATATTGTCTTAATAAATATTTATGTAACTGTACTCATTCTAAACTCGTATATCACAGGTTTATCTATATATTTATCTTGCTGTAACATTACTTTGTTATGTCTTTGGTTTGTGTATCTGTAATATATGAACGTGTTTGTACAAAAGTGAACAAGAGTCCTAAACTTTTTTATTATCCACGGAAAGATGGCAATCCGCTATGTCACGAACGATTAACGCGCAGTATTGGAATCGGAAGCAACCATTTAATGAATATTTTTGTACTTTTATTAAAGAGCAAAACAAAGCAATAATAAAGTAATTTAACAAACTTTAACTTTGCGTTTGACTAACTTCAATTTCAACAAGTAAAAAAGGCCTCTTGCGCGTAAGATTAACATCATCCAAATAGTTAGGAAATAATATCTAAAATTTATTCGAATAAATACATTTTGTCTGATACATACAAAAATACATCGGAAACTATAAAACTGCTTCATAAAAACAGTTCTTAACAGATTTATGAACGATCTCATAACCACGCAAGTAATCACCATGTGCTCATACATAAACGGATCACGCCTATTTTGATTCTGGAGGAAGGGTCATTGTAAATTTCAATTCTTCATAGGGTAACCTCCATCAAATATCCTAAATATGTGTAAACCCCTAAAACAAACTAACATCCTTAATAAGTTCACTATAGGTGGGCGTGGTTAATTTGACTTTCTCCAAATGTATAAATAATTAATAATTCGTTAACATTCTGGCCAAACTTTATGTTTTTCTCACTAACTCAATGATTTGTCTGTAAAGAAGAGACCATACCTAAAATCCATACGTTTTGAAAAAAATTGGGAGAAGGTCCCTGAACCGATTTAACACATATTCAATACCAAGGTACCTATAAACGAATGATTTTGAACCAAATTTATACGAATACGAAATGAATTTTCAAGTAAAATTTAAGGACCTTAGAAGAGGTGTGCCCCATACCCGCGATATTTTATTCGTTAAAAAACACAAGTAAAAAACCAAATTTCACTTAAGCCAAATCTTAAATACCCCTTCACACAGAGTGGGCGTGGCTGGTATATCTATATCTAACAATGTACGTATTACGTGTCAGCGTGTAAGTCGCGTTTTCCGCTTTATAAGGTTTCATACAAAATATGTTATGCGCCCAATTTCTCAACGTTTATGACTTTGAAAGTGTCAGCAACAGACATATATATGGACGGACACATCTCCATCGACTCAGGGCCTCCTTCTGGGTGTTGCAAACGGAATGATAAACTTAGTATATGGAGGGTTACGTTCAGTTAAGTGAAGAGAAACATTATTGAATAAAAAGTATTTGGTATCGCATCAAGATTTTAATTAATTATTGTACCTACCTACACATTGTGGAATGGCATGGATGTTTATTTCTTTGCATGGTGCGTACATGCATGTACACAAATGCTAATATAGTAATGATATACTATGTTGGATGTTGCAGCACTTTTTGTGGTTAAGGGAATACTTATACGATTAAAAAGTGAATAATTTTGGGTCAGATTTGGTTGAGATGAGAACGACCACAAATGCAATCTACGTTGGTATGCAGGTAAGTATCGATTGCAACCTAAAAGGAAGCCCTAACAAATAAGTACAGATCGGCAAATATTAAATCATTTGATTTCAACCCAAAAAGTATCCACATTAATCATCAAAAGCTTTAGCGCAAGAAATGACAAAGATATGAGGCTTGAATACACATCGCAGCGATATTCTTTTCTTCAAACCGGTTGCACTCGGTTAAATACAATAGATATAGATATGTAACGACATGGTAATGTGCGGATAAATATTGCACGAACAAGAGTGAGAGTAAAAATGAACCGTTCAATTGAGCACGAGTGTCAGTCATACTCAAATCAAACGGTGTCCTAAACAAGAGCTCTAAAAACTTTTTGTGAAACATTATGGAAACATTATATGCGATGAAAACGGAGGGAGTTTATGCACAACCAAGTCTTGCCTAAACGCGGCAGGCGCACCTATAAAAACACTCAACAAGTTAATCCACCGTGCAGACACACATTTGTTACCAACTCGTAAACAGTCAAACAATCGATTCAATTCAAATTCGGTGCAACGGTAAATATTAAAGTGCAAACAACAAAACCATATTTCTGGTGCGCGGTTGAAATACCAATAACGGCAAAGAGAGATACATAGAAACCGAAAAGATACGAAATCGAAAATACTTTCTTTTCATTCAAATCATTTCAATTCATTTTCTGAAAACATTATGAACGCAATCGCGTTAATTGCTGCATTAACCCTTTTGGGTATGCAATCGGTGGCGGTGGCTCAACATAATCAACTCGATTCAGGATATTTACGGCAATACTATCAACAATTGCAACAGCAACAACAGCAACAACAGCAACAACAACATCAACAATTAAGTGGAGGTGCGAGTGATGCAGCGCCCATATATGAACAGCACGCTGAACAACCGGAACAGTATGTGCCATCTGGTCAACAATTACGCGTTAAGGATACCGTACAGGAACAAGTAAAGCACATATACACATATATACACACACATACATATATATTCATGTTATACACATAGCAACGAATAGTCATGAAGAAAAAAAACAAATACCATTATTTTCTATTTAATTGCAATAGATACGTGCTCAACACCAGCAGCAGCAACAGCAACAACAACAGCAACAGACTGCTTATGTAGCACCAGCCGTACGTGAATATTTGCATAGTCAACCCCAAGCACAGCAAGTGAGTAGAGTCAGTCACACACTTTTCGTTTGCCATACAATTTCCTATTTGGTGTGACCCAATGCAGATTGCATTGCGTACGCGTCTCTGCCCATTATTACACAAAAGACATTTTTACATAATTTCGTTGCTATTACACTCACTTTATGCACCAGCCATCATTGCAGTCCAATCATACACGCAATCCTACATTTTATTTCATTTCATTTTATTTTATTTTGTTGTTATTTCAGATTCAATATCAGCCGCAGGCACAATCGGTGATTTATCGGCCCCAACACCAACCACAAGCACAACAACAAATAGCTCAGCCTGTAGCAAGACGACCAGTATCGGCAGCCAACACACAATATCTCACAGCACCACGACCCAAAGGAAAACCTACATTGGAAGAGGAGGAGGACGAATATGATGATGTAAGTTGTAAAACAGAAAATTCGAAAACTAATTACACTGTACAGTGGATAGGAAAGAGGCCCAAAGAATACAAAGCAAAACCAACAACAAAATAGACAAGTTTTGCTCCAAACGTGTTTTTTTTATGGAATTGGGTGCCATAGCCATCCCCTTGATCGATCCAATTTCTTACCGTCCCAATCGAACGAGTATCCTTGCATTTGTTAGCCACTTTCGTTGCTTCAAGTTTCATTTTCGTTTATTTTTTTCAATTTTTTTTGCTTTTCCGAGGAGGGTAATAAACTGAAATGAATGCAAATGTGCTAAGAAAACGAATTGAAACCAATTAATAATTATTAAATAAGCTGCATGTTTGAGATGCGAGATGTTTTCGTAATGTTTGAAAAAATTACATTAGTGCCAGTAAAAAAGTTGTAATGGCATCCAAGCAATAATGCCACTCGCTGTAAGGTCATTAACACACCGCTGCCTATACATTATACATCGCGCACCGAAAAGCACTCATCTCGCTTAAGGCGATGCCGGGCACAACAAGCTCAACCGGTGAAGCATGAAGGCGGCAAATGTGTCAGACTTGGGCTTAAAACAAACCGCACACACACACACACACGCACGTAGCAAGTGGCAAATAGTTATGTAAATGTGTTTGCTGTTATGTGCATGGTAAAAAGTAGCGCATGGTCCTCTGCAATGAATGAATGAATAGATGCCACACACATGACGATGGATGCTTCACAATTTCCTACAGATATTATCAGTTTCTAGTTTCTATTACACGCTTTGTCCGTTCCTTTCCTTTTCTATATCACAAAAAATATCTTCCTCAACATTTTGAAGTTTGCGTTCTACTACAATGGGAGTTGAAAGAACGAACCGGTCTAATCCTGCTTGTCTGTCTGTCCGTCTGTCCGTCTGTTTGTGCAGGAATTAAAATATTGCTTAAGACCAGTATTGATCAACTCAAGGCTGATCAATTTTTATGCAAAACATCTGAGCTGATCCATCAAAAATCATGCACAGCGGGTTGGATATTATATTATTATAAAATATTGCTTTTCAACTTGGCCAAAGGCATTGGTAGTGTCTTGTTCGCTAATTGATATTGAAACGGGGTAAAGTCGGTGAAATGATTCGTTCACAGTGCAAGAAAAATTACATCAAGAGATGTAGGAGATAGAAGAAAGACATGTGTAGTCCTCAGGGAGCTGCGACACATCAGTAGGGGATAGTAAGTGTAAAAGAATGTCACCATCATTGGGATGCAACATGTCATAGTTAGCCTGGCATTGCACAAGATGATTTACTTGCTGGTTGCATACTGGAAAACTAACTAAGAAGATGAATCGCTTTTCCCATTTATTCAATTGTAAACGACGTGCTCAACCATAGAAGGTGGCGATCCCATCATGCGTAGTTGTGAAATTGTCTCAGTCACAAACAATGTAGTGTGTGCTATGAGTGATCTTGAATGGTTCCATTATCTCGGGCTTTGGCTTATTACAAAATTGTTTTGTTACGAACACATTCCGCAGAATGTTACAATTATTTTCCTTTCATTTTCAATTTTGTTGTTACTTAACATAAAGTTGAAGTTGAAGTATTAAATGTGAAGTGAAACACTCTCAAACTAGTATAAAAATCCGGTATGGCGGTGTGGTGCAGACACAAACCAACACATGTGCACTGAAATGGGTGAAAAAAGCCCAAACATTTATAACATTGTAGGCAAACCAACAAAAGGTAGACAAAATTCGATTGTTTCGAGATGGAGGGAGAGAGACAGAATAATTGTAATTGTTGTTGACTAAAAAAAAAAACAGAACTTTTCTCAATATCGCAATAAATCCAGTACCATTAAGCTTTAGCGACATTACAAGCAAAAGACTGCTAATGTGTCGTGTAGGTCAATAAGTGTCACTATCACTCACAACTTGGTCTTCTATTCTCTTTAACTGAAATGTTTCAAATCACTCCGAATTGGTACAAGTGGCCACCTGGAAAGTAGATTCGGATAAAATTCTGACGTCTGCTCCAATTTTGGAGCATGTTTTGATGAAGTTCACAGTAAAATTTTAGTCAATTGAGAGAATCTGAAGCAATTTCGCAGTAGTCACAGCAACCATTGTCAGAGGAGCCTATAAAGCCAACATTAGTTGCACAAGTGCGCCTGAACTTATATATGAGAAGATTCGGAATAGATATAGTCAGGCAGGTACCACCGAATCGAAGAATATCGCAGTAAATTCGAGGTGATTGTAGGTGATTGTAGAGGTATTTGGCAGCGACTGAACTAAATTCTTAATAGTTTGGAAGCTAATGTTAGAAAATCGTTTTCGTATATCCGCAAATTCATAGTAAATTTGGAATTCATTCGGAACTATGTTGCTAAACTGTATGTACCGCATATTAACAACTTCTGGCTAAAACTAGTCGAACAAGAGCAAAAAAATACAATTAAAGATGAAAAATTCAATGCATGCTGTTCTTAGCGGTTTTTATGTATTTTTTATTACAAATGTGTCTGTGGTTTGTCTGGATCTTAGTAATTCGTGTCTCTGCCATAAAATAATTTGCACTCAGCCACCAATTTGAATTAAAATAATAATAAAGCAAACAATGTTAATAAAGTGTGTTACTGGCAGTGAGTGAGTTCGTTGTGCTCATACTGCGCCCAAATCACATGCATACGTAACCTCAACAATCATGGCCCCACGGATTGTATCGTAAGCAAACGATACGATTTACCTTAACCCACTTTTTCTCTGGTTCTTCCGTTTATCTTGAATAAAATTTCCATCTATTCCTTCCTTCCTCTTCTCACCACATAATTAATCTCCGATTGCTGCCATTGTTATACACAATAATTGTAGTTGTTTTCGTCTTTGCTTTTAGTTCAAATCAAACATTTCGCGTCCGATAGGGTTTTATGGTCAATTGTTATTTGCATCATAACCTTGGTTTGCTTTGCACATATACTCGTATATGTATGTACGGATGTATTATGTAAATATGATAACATAAAGTTAGATATGAATTGACGGCTATTATTTAACTGCACGAAAGTTTCATTTAAAGAAACGAAAACCTTGACTGAAAACAACATTAAATTGAAATTGAGTTTAATGGCTCTCTGCCACATAACTCGCTCCTCGTTTCTGCATTATAATCTATTATAATTTTTTTTATCTTCTACTTCTTTGCAGAAGAATTCATCCTATCAGTTTGGTTTTGATGTCAAAGATGATGAATACACCAACTACCAGAATCGTAAGGAAGTGCGAGACAATGGCGTCATTACAGGCAGCTACTCTGTGGTAGATTCCGATGGCTTTATACGTACCGTTAAATATACAGCTGATCCGAAGGAGGGTTTCAAGGCCGAAGTCATACGAGAACCCACTGATATTGTGGTGAAGTTTCCGACACCCACGCCACACTCTCTACCACGTCACCACGCGAAAGCACAAGAATTTTCACTGAAACCTCAATATTAGAAATATATCCAAACAATTACTACATAAATGTTTTGAACAGTTGCCCCTTTTTTGCAAAACTTTTGTAACTTTAGTAGATTTTCCGTTACATGATAGAGATTTATATGCGTACCCTCCTTATTAGTGTTTGGGTAAACTAAGTTTACCAGAATCAGATCTTGATCGGCATAAAATCCTGAATATATGTTGCCTGGCTGGTCCGTGTGTGTCTGTTTTTCTACAATTTACGAAAAAACCCATCTGGTGCAAAAATATGGGCGTTAAGAGAACAGGCCCTTAGTTTACGTTAAGGGAAGGGTATTCGAAATTTGGTCCATGCCAAAAGTAGTCTTTTTATTTCTTACTTGTTAATACTCATATACTCACCCCCCTTTGTTGAATCGAAGTTTGTTTTTGTTTTTGTTTGTAAATCAGAAAAAAATCATTTTATTTGCAATACTTGCAATTATGAGTTAAAGAGAAAATAAATGTATTGTCGAAAGTTACGAAAATGAATAAATAAATAGAATAAATAGAAAACATAAAATTATCCACCACATCAGAACATCTCATGTTCGTGTGTGTATGTTATGTTGTTCTGTGTTCTCGACGTTGTGTAAATTTTATTCACAGACTGAAGAAAATAGTGGTAAGATGATGAAACAAATTAAAAATGTCAGTTTGTACTTCGGGTGACCATTTACTTAAAGTTGAGCTTGTGGACCGACCGGTCAAACCGGTTAATTAATGCCGACGTGTTGCATAAATTAAGCACGATACCAACAAATACAATATAAACTCTTGAGGAAAACAGTGAGAAAATTATTGTTCGCAAGGACACAAGGACACTTGGATATCATCTCCGAAGAATGAGTGTCCTTTTGCAATGTCCTTGCGTACATTAAATGATTTGCCAGACACATCTTGTGAGAAAAGGAAAAAGGGTTGAATTGTAAAATTTTTTATTTATTCACTGATAAAAATGACCTTAAAATAAAACCGGTTATGGACATGAGTAAGTATCATCGTGGTACAAATAATTCATAAACTCCTAAATTGTATGTGTCCCTAAAGAGCTGAATAATTTTGTCCTTTGTGTCATGTGTCAACTCACACCAAATCGAAAGAGTTCAGTTAATAATGGACGCAACGCAACAATCGATTTGATCTGATCAGTATTTGTAAATGTAGACAAATGCGATGAAAATGATCATTTCAACTGTGAATGTAAAAAAGAGGCAACAATTATACGCCATCAACCCCGAATCAATTTTGTAAAGTTTACCCTTCATCTTACAATACTCCACCACTTATCATAACAAAAGTTCGTGATTCGGGCATTGGGTCATTAAAACTGGTTACAGTTGGTTCGCTACTTACAAAACCAAAGATAGGGAAGTGACCTAATACATACAATGTCTGTCTATCGGTTCGTACTACAACAAAACCGGACTGACCACTTTTTAGTCGTGAGAATATATCCTGAAACTCATCTCATCTACAATCAAAACATATTTGTTCCCTTCCTCCTTGTATTTTCTCCTTCTTATTATATGCAAATGAGTTGAAATGCAATTTTTATGTTATACCTGTTCAACATTTATCGAAATGATGAGTGTTTTTATTCTGTAGTAATAAAGAAAAATATAAATACTTAAAAGTTAGGAAAAGTCACGTTTTTATAGTCTTCCTATGGCCAAATCCCAGTAATGTTCTCCGTAACTGCCTTTATCGTCCGACCATATCACCTTGACATGCAAAAATGATGTTAACAAAAATACAAATAAAAAAGAACACAAACATGAATAAGCGGAAAATTGAAGAAAATTAAATAATCCTTTTTCAGGACATACGCTTACCTCGCCCTTGAAACGGTTTCCCCCTCGTACCATTTGAAAGCGACGTTCAAATAAACGAGGTCTTCGCTCAACATGACCAAAGTGCACATGATGCGGCCCATGATATTTCATAAAAAAGTCACTGGATTTGAGAAAAGAAAAAAAATATAAAATTGATCATTTTTCATATGCATATGAAGCGTGGATGGTATTTTTCATGCAGGCGTGTATCTTGAACGATACGTCACTCGGAAAATCTGTCTAAAACAAGTGAAAATGATATAGGCAGTCAAGCCCGGCCATTTAATACCCTACACCACTTAGTTTACTTGTGTTTATATCATTATATGGAAAGTGGTTCAAAAAATAGTCTGATCGGATCCAAATTTGACACAAGAATAATATCCGCACAAGCTTAATACATCCTTTTACCACATCCTCCTAAAACACTCTAAGCCTTGTTTTATTCAATTTCGCAATGAAATCCAGAAATACCATTTTCAACACCCCTCATACCAGTGCAGGTACGTTTTGTCATACCCAGCAGAATGCATTGTGGTTCCTTTAAGATGTGATATAAGTTTTATTACAATTAAAATATATATCTTGGGTGTTCGTCTTTGTGGGTAGTCCTTAAGAGGGATGCACTTTTACATACGCCCCGCCCCCCACTTTACACATACATTTTTGCATTAGGCCGCATGTACCTTTTCTACTTGTACTGACTAATGAGTTAATGAGAAACGCAATTCCACAATGGCCGATTAGTGTAAATTAGCGAAGATCTAACTGACTGTAGAAGCCTGCAGCTTTATGTCACATCACTTTATTCGGAGTAGTACTTACTGTAGGTAACGAAATTCTTTAAAGCGAATGATATCTTGTGGATTGGCTCGAAATTTATAAACATCCCTGTCAGCCTCATCATCATCGTCATTTTCCAAATGAGGATCATATAAAAAATTTGAACTTCGTTGCATACGAATTTTCGGTCGTTGATAATTTAACTCGTCTTCGTCCATTTGTTGCTGCTGCTGCTGCTGCTGCTCTTCCTGCTTACTAGTACTTTCATCCATATGATGTATGATTTTGTTATTGTAGGAAAATAACGGAAAGAAGGACGAAGACATCAGAGGTTGCATTTGTTGTATTTGTTGTATTTGTTGCTTTGCTTTGGTATTATTCTGCATTAGTTGTCGATAATGAACAGCTGAAGCATTCTCACTGGATTCTGTTCTAGTGTTCGTTGGGTTGGCAGTACGCTTATTAAAGTATTCCCTCAGTGATGCCATTGAGGTGGAGCTTAAATCATTTCTGCCTCTACTTAAAATATCTGAAATTATTCCCGCTTTATACGATGTGGACGGTATTAGTAAATGATAGTCCGGTGTATGCGTTTCGTAATCATTTTCCGTTGTTACGGCATATGTAGCTGGTGTTTTTGTTGTCGTTTTAACCTCCTCATCCTCACCCACGTCATTTATCAATTTTCCCGCTTGACGCATATTTTTATAACTGTGCGCATTCGGCTCATTGCCATCCACAAAATCTTGCATTCTTTTTGGTACAAAAAATGGACCACTGAACAAATCGGTCACATTTAACTGTTTCCCAGTCTCATTACTGGGACGCGGCAATATCAGCTTCAATGTCTCACTGCTCTCAATGATTAATAGAATTTTAATGAAAATGCACGGGTACGACTCCATGTTGTATGTGTTATTTGAAATGATATAGATTTGGTGATCAACTGGCTTTCGATTGTGGGAAAACTTGTATATTTATAACCAAAGCACTGTACCGGAAGACCTGAGGCCAACAAATGGAAATTTGTGGTTTCAGGTTTTTCTCTCCGTTTCTTTTAAATGAAATCAAACAAAAACTTTAATTGAATGTAAAGAAATGTGTAATTATTAAAGCGTTGTTTTCGTTAAGGTTGCATGCATTCTTTTGCAAGCACACATATAAAGCAGGAGGAGTGTAATAATTTAAGAATGCATCCAGTCAAGTTTTTGAGATGTTGTTCTGGTAACGGTTCAGTTATTTGCAGTTTGCCTCATTCAGTAAAGAGGGAGGCTAAGCAAGTTTATAAGGGTAAGGAAGGACTTGCCCAAATACAATGGGGTGGTTGACACCCTCTTAGGCTTATTGGTTCTTTCTTCTATGCTCTAAGGGCGGCAAAATCACATATCGTATGAAACATTTTGAGCAAACTGCGTGGTATGCACCACTTTTCAACCCCTTTCTTTGCTGAAGCAGTTTGCAACCCCTAACAGCAAACGTTACACCTTTACCAACGCTGCCTCGCGTGATCGAAACTTTAAAAACCATTTTCAACTCATTCAACTTTTCAAGTTGAAGCTTAGTGCACAAACTCATCTGTTGAATAATCAAAAAAAAAAAAAATTAATAACTTTTTAGAAATACTTCCATTCTTTCCTGCAATTGTGATTAAAATACTGCGGTAAGTTTTTTATTCAACTCCATAAATAAAAGCAAATAGTTTAATAGCGATAATTACGCGAATTTGTCTAATTTCGCAATAACGTGGACATTAAAATGAAATTGAAATACATTTTGGGTAAAATAATTTATATAAACAAAAGTCAAGAGAAAACGAATTCATCCCCGGCTAACTTGAAATGTTCAAGTTAGCAAACATTCATAACACGTAGTAATTGTCGCAAGCGGATCCAGCCTTCAGGTCCAACTTTACCATTACCGTTCTTTTTCACTTAATCATTCATGTCAGCGTTGTTTATGCGCATTTTGGCAAAGTCTTCAAACACAATATTATCATCATCATCCTGGTAGTAGCCTTTGGTGTTACGGTGCTGTTCAATGGATTTCATTTTCTTCATTGCGTTTGAACGTTTCTTGTCCACCGTACCTGCACGAATATTTGAGATTGAGTGTTTGCCGCACACACACACAAATATACCAAATAAACCAATATTTACCTGGAGCGGGCTGGAGTAGTTTGAAGGGCACATCCGTTTGCATTTCACCACCCAAAGTGCCACAATTCAATTTAATGCGCACCGAATATGAAATCACAATGCCGCAAGCATCACCGGTGGAGCGGCCATCTTGCACCATAGTGGAGGAAGCCAAATTGACATCTTCATCCTTCAAGTGACCATCCAAAGCAATACCTAAACAGACATAGGAATTTAAAGAATTCTCTATCGCCGCGGTGTTATACAAACTTACCATGGCGATCCTTATTATTAGCGGCCAAAGGTATCAAATAAAAGGTTTTCGTTAGATTAGCGCCTGGCGTTATAGGACAACCTTCCTTTGTTTCCAATTGAGCCACATGTTTACTGAATTGTGCATTCACCATGGTGATCTCGGTATGTTGCACAATATAACATTTGATCAGTTTCACGGCCTTTTTCGAATTGTTGGTTATTTGTACGGTGGCAGCCACCCGTTCGCCATGGTAATAAATCTCACGGTCCAATGTTACTTCCAGGGTGATTTTGCCATTGGAAAAGGTAAAGCCTTTGCTAACCAATGAACTGGGTAAACGTTGGCCACGATTCGGTGGAGCATATTGCAATTTTTTTATTACCAGACTGACCATACTGCGCTTATGCTGACGATCATCTTCAGAATCGGCCACAAAGGCACGTATTGTGTATTCCACACCCAATGGTTTGCCGTGGTCGTCGCCCTCTTGTTGTAGAGTAACAGAGCTGGGTGAATTGGGTGGGAAGTGAAAGGTGAAGGGATGAGCATTTTGTCCCAGTTTACGCACCAATTTCTCCTGCATGGGAGTCATTTCCATATTGGGATTAATGATGGGTACAATTTGTTCGCGACACAATATCAACTCTTTCGAGAACTTTACACCCATCACTTCATCCTCTTCGCGGCCATACCGATAAGTGGTCACCAACTGACCAAAAACACGGCGATGCTTTAAATAATCTGGATCCACAACGACCACACCATCCACGGGATCGCAATAATCCAAATGATCAATGAAATCACGTCGACCCAAATAGAAGACCACCTTGCCATTAGGCGTAGCCTTCTTAAACACCTTCACTGATACGACCATTTTTTTTCTTTATTTTATTTTTGTTTTTTTTTCCTCGGAGGTGTAATTTATTCTCGAACCAACCAACTCAAATGCTATGTTGCTCTGTCAAAGCTTTGGAAAACTCTTACAAGGCAATGCATTCTAAAAGAAATTTGTTTCAGCTTTTATACGTTTCATTCGTGAAAGCGTTTCGCAATAGCACTCGTTAAATGGATTTAAAAATTTTACAAGGGTACCTTCCATACCCACTTATGTGACAACTAGACAGAATAACGCTGTCAATGCTTGCAATGCTTTCTACATTTGGGAATAAAAAAAACAAGCGGCAATAATAACAACAGTTATATATCACATCGTAGGTAGAGAAAGAGGGGACAAATAATCTAATGTCAAGTTGCTTCGATTTTCCTGAAAGCGTTCAACGGTGACCTTCACTTCTGGATAAGTAAAAGCGTTAAACGGTCGGCGTAAAAATGCCGCAGTAGCATAATTAAAAATAAAATTCGTTCGTCAACAAGTTAGATGGGAGAACTAGGCGCATAACAAAAGACAAGGTCACCCTGGTGTGTACACTTGTTTCGAAAGATACAGTTCTTAATCAAAATCAAATTACGCAGCCAAACACAAGACAATTAAGAGATCAAAAATGAAAACGTAACAATTCAATTCAATTAGGTTTATCAACGACCAGATTCGTCGCTTCTGATGTCTTGGACAATTCGATATGTTGCAAACATACAGCTGCAATCGTAATTTGAGAAAGCGCTAACCGAAATGACGCAAAGTGAAGCGTTATTAATTGATTGCCCAAGTTTAGGGGTTATCTTTTTCACACTTTTATAGCAACTGTTTTAAATCGCAGCAGTCGCTCATGGCCATACCTACTGTGAATAACAACTTTAAACGATTATAATTTTTTTAAAGCATACTTTGTAGCGGCTTTATATATTTATTTGATTTAAAATGGCAACACACACCTTTTTGGTTTTGTATTCCAATGGTCGCGGTGAATAGATGAGAAGAATAGTAATTTAACTTTTTCTGGGAGGGCCAATTAGCTCATCTTCATAATTCGCTTTGGCAAATTTGTACCCGATCGGACCATTTTTAGAACTCCTTCCCATATAATTATATTTCACAAAGTGACTTATATGGCAATGCCTCGCATTTACTGATGCAACAAAACAATTGTAGCATAATTTAGGGGGCTATGTGGTGCAGGGTATTAAATGGTCGGCTTGACCGACAATAACCATTTCACTTTTTTTATTTATTGATATGACTAAAAATACTTTTGTTTAAAAAAATTTTAAAAAATATTTTTAAATGCCTTCACATTTTATTTGTAGCTTAATAATGACATCATTTATCACCCCTGATCGCCATGGTTATAGTGTGAAATTTTCGATTTTTGAAGATGATCGTTTACTACTGGCTACCAGGTCAGCACTTGTTCCATAAAAAATTGTTCACATTAATGCGAATAACGAACTGTTATCGCATTCCTTTTTACAGTCGATTGTATGGTTTGGCCGGCGGTGGAACATTATACCTTTTACAGCGTTCACACAATCAGAGAAGTCTCACAGAATTGTGCCATCTGGAATGGTCTGACAGTTTGTTTGATGTAGCTTGGTGTCCACATAGCCCCCATGTAGCAGCCACTAGTTCTGGTGATGGTTCTTTACAGATTTGGTCCGGTTTGGATGGTGGCGATGGAGGGGTGGACAACATCTCAATAAACGCAACACCCACAAAACCGGTAATGTGTCTGAGAGAACATAAGAATGAAATTTACACCATCGATTGGAGCGAAAAGTGGAATCACCATCAATTATTGTCAGGCAGTTGGGATGGCACCCTGAAATTGTGGGATTGTAATCGTGAAAAATCGGTGGCCACCTATAACGGTCACACAGATCTGATTTATACGGCGAAATTTTCACCATTATTGGCGAACATTTTCGCTAGTGTAGGTTGCGATGGTCTATTAAATTTATGGAATTCTTTTGATTTTTCAGGTAAACCTCTGATGGCCATAACGGCAGCACACAATTGCGAAATCTTATCGTTGGACTGGAGTCAATTCGATAGAAACGTTTTGATGACCGGCGGTTCGGATGGTTTAATAAAAGCGTGGGATTTGAGAAATATGCGTCAACACATTTTTGAATTATATTCGGGAGAGTTTGCTGTACGCAGGCTGGCCTTTTCGCCACACAAAGCTTCAGTATTAGCAGCGGCTAATTATGATTTCACCACAAGGTTGCAAAAGGATTTAATATCCACAAAGGGGGATGGTTTCAATTTTGACTTTTGCTTAAATTCCACAGAATTTGGGACTTTGGCATGTCTTCAGATGCGGTGGAAATTCATGAACATCACACAGAGTTTGTATGCGGTCTGGACTGGAGTGCACATCACAGCAATGTCTTGGCCGATTGTGGTTGGGATAGTGTTCTCAATCTATTCACAGTAAAATCAATAACAACTTGAATTCACGAAGGCGGGCGGGAGCGAAACAAACAGCTTATATAGTAATGTTAGTCTAGCTAAATAAGTAAACTGTGATGTAGTGAAATAATATATGTGATAAAGAAAATATTATATAATACGATTGATTGTACGATGGTTATATAAATCATATGATGGAATGAAAATAATAATATTTATTGTCTCCATAGTTTATCCGTCCACATACTTGCACACGCTTACCCACACAAATCATACATCAGTTGATTGGAGCACTTTCCGAAAGAATCAACGAAAAACAATTAGTGACCACACGCTACGCTCCCATGCTACGTAAGACTTTAAAAATAATCTAGATTCTCTCACAGTCAGATAAAAATACTTTTTGTATAAAATTTATTCATTCAATGATTGAAAATATTCGTCTGTTTATGCATTCTTCGAATATTTACGTAAAGCTCGTGACGCGTGCACGCCATGTATTTGTAATGCTTCTAAGCCGATTATAAATACAATAAATGTTGCTTACGCCTCGTTAAACCATAGAATAGATTTGTAAAAGTCCTGCTTTATTGCTAAATAAGTTCACTTAAGGATTTGCTTTATAACCATTAAAATACTGACGTTCATGACTTGATTCAATAAAAAATGAACTTAAGGTAATGTGGGGCCAAACATTATCGTTTAAAAAATATTCTTTGAAAATATTTGCAGAAATAAAGCATTTTTTTATAGAAATGAAGCATGTTGGTTTAAAAATCATTATTGTGGAAAGGAAGTTATTTTTCATACCTTAATCTTAAACTTACATCGTCGTTGCTATCTATGATTTGTACTCGCTTCGTTACCTCTTGCTAGCTGTCGCTGTCTTCTCGTCCAAAGCTCTATGTATACCATTCCGAAATATTTTTGTACCTTTATAAATAAAAAAGAACAAAATAAGTCCTTTCGATAGATAAAAACTGTATATAACACCTTACCTTTTTGATTCTAATTATAGCCTCCATAAAAGATGGAGATGTTATAAGTTTGTTATTCCATTTGCCACACCAAAAAGAAAACCTCAGAGACCCTACCAATACATATATTTTAGATCAGCGTCAAAAACTGAATCGATTTAGACACATATGTCCGTTTGTCCGTCTGTTGTTGGCACTCCCACGGCCGTGAATTTTAAGGCATTGAGCTGAAATATATTACTTCACTTGAGACTTAGTTTCTGCATGCAGAACGCCATTTTAATATGCCACAAATATTGAGCTACATATTTACTATTATCACATACATCGATGTAAGAAAAGTGGGCGTGGTCGGATACCACACTCAATTTGCAAGCTAATACGTAATAATTACACTATTAGGCGCAATCATGTACCGACTGCTAATACATATATATTGTGCAGAGAACTTAACATTTGGCCGGAAGTAAATTCAGTTTTTTCACTTGCATAATTTCAATAAGATATCCCTGTAAATGAATCCCTTTCCTGATAAGGCTTTTTGACATTGTACCAAAATTAGTAGCCCAAAAAATTGTTTGTCACGTTTTGTCCACAAAACAAAACCAAAACCAAAACTAGATCACCAGGTCACTTAGTGTTCATGTTCGTAAAAAAAAAGTGAAAGGGTTTTTACTGTAAAGGGGAAAAATACAAATTTCACAATTAGAAGCAGAACCGTGTACAATACAAATTGTGTGACCAAAGATATGTAAAACTAAGGCAGAGGTATGTAGGTATGTTAGTGCTGTTGGAGTTGTATAAAAAATTATGAATGATGTGCAGTCAACATCATCACCACCCTTGAACAATTTAAGAAAATTTACATTTGTAAGGGTAGTTATAAAGTTGAGTTAAACCCTAACCTGCAACACTAGTGTGAGACAAATTTTTAAATAGGTTTTTTGGTAAACCCTGTCACCTAATGTCTTGCTTATTTCGCATTTGTTCCGGCATTACGACGGAGTTTTCTATTTAATTTATAATTATTTACCAACATTAGATGACCTTCAAACTGAGCATTCAAATGTTACACTAATTGCCCGGCTAAGCCTTTGGTGCATGGTTTGTCGATAAAACAAACAAAAAGAAAGAATACATCAAATGTCAATGTGACCGTATCTCCCAACCCAAGACAAATAGGGGCGTATTGTTTGCATATTTTAGGGTCAAATGTTAGCAAATATCAGTTCTGAACCAGCTGTTTAAGGCTTTTGTGAAATTCAGCAAAATATATTTGGCCATGTGATTTATTTAAACATCGATGAAGTGTGCGAGACTCTGATGATCCCTCTATTGCACTTTATTTTTATAAAACAGAATGAAAATCTTTGCACAATCTCTCCATAAGTGCATCACACCACACCACACACAGATTAAAAATATTATAATTAAAGCACGTCGAACGCCACAGGAGAACCGAAAAAAACGCGTGTGCCTGCCAATTGGGAACCTTATAAAACAAACCAAAAAAACTGAAATATTTAGAAAACAAAATCGTGTTACTGACATCATTATGCGATAATTAGAACAAAAAATGAGATCAAAAAATGTTGCATGAGAACCCAAAACCGAGTGAAAGAGAACGTAAGCTGCATGCGACACTTTCGCAGAATTTAAAGGCATCACAAATAAGTTGTAATCCGCTTGTTACCGTCCTAATACGATAGTTAGTGACTGACCGTAGATGGCTGAAAAGAAGTCGCTTTTTTTTGTTGTTAAATTTTTTAAATTTCATCTTGCCAACGCGGCGTGATTTTTACAACCGACCTAGTGCACCATTTTAAAATTACATCATAATACATACACATTTATACTAAACTAAATACTTGAGAACGCATTCTGTAAAATGACGACATGATGTTCTGGAAGGCCCAGAGTTCAAGGAAGTAGAACAAAAAATCATCACACAAACGTCAAAAATGTATCACTTTTATGATTGTTTTATTGAATTATGGATAATTCTCAATGTATATTTCCCTCTGTGTGAAAGGTGCATCCCAAGATCTATTACGCAAAATTCATTTTGGTTATCGATGCTGTTTTAGTCTTGCTAAAGCCAAAGAACAAGGTCTGACAGCGTGACGAGCAATATGGCTCGTTGTGTGTCCGAAAAAAACAACAATTTGCATGCATTTTACTAGATTCGGATAACTTGAAAATTACGCAATATTAGCGCAGTGATGTTAAAACACAGTAACAACCAATAAGGCGTCCAGAGTGTCAGAAACAATAAAATGCGAACCAGATCATTTTATGACGGCAGTATGCTCTGCCTTACACTACATGCGCAGCTTATGTATCTTAGGCATAGTAAGGACATTTGTAGTTATTGTCCGTATGTGCACATAAACGGCACTACAAATGTTTTTTGAAAAGAGGAGTAGCCGTAACCCCTCTTCCAATGGTGGTACCGAATTTCAATTTTGTGGCTTTATTTTAAGATTGTGCCCAATTCAGATAGAGTAGACATTCTCGAGGATGGACATGTCGATTCAGATTAGGGCATGACATATTAACGACACTCCCTTCTAGATTGATTGGGAGCACGCCAAAAGGCGATTCATCTAGGCCAATATGTAGGTCCATTGTGTTACCCGTAAAAACATCCCGAAGTTGATCTAAAACACAACACGTTTCTCAGTTTGGGAGCCTGTTCATATTTCATTCTAGACGCCATACTCTTGATAAGATTAGAAAGAATGAACATGAACTTAGATAATAAGCTGAGATCGTTTTCTCATTTAAAATGCGCAAAGTCAGTTGAAAGCCACGCCTGCAGTTGACAAACTTAGGCGACGAAAATTGAGCTGGATATACTTTCGGTTACACTTTATACACTAATGTGATGTGCGGCATCAATACACGCCCACAAATAAAACAAATATTCTTGAAATCTATCAATTGAGGAAACCATTAATACCACTTATATATATATACATGAAGGGTGTTTCAGATTTGGCCCAAGCCAAACATACATTTCTCACTTGTCAAACAGGTAGATTTAGGTAAGAGGGTGGTGAGTATAACTAAACCAAAAGAAAACACAAAAATAAAAAATTACCAGACATTCAACTTAATTGCGAATGCCGCACGAAACGAATGCTTCGCATTAGTTATTTAAGTGTAACACTAAGGTATTGTGCCCATTTTTTCCATGTGCAGGCATTTGAAGAAACAATTTAAAAATCTTACCGAAAAAAACTAAATTATCGCAACAAGCAGAATTAGCACTGTTTTGTAAGGATGAAAAGAAGGCAAGGTCATGCATAATTGGTTTCAGCATTTTGGTTGGTTTCCCAATTACGCAATGTTTTATGATTGGGAAAACGGGATTGTTTCGTATTCATGTTTCTCTCTCACTCTATAACCACCAACTATAATGCGAGAAAATTCTGAGATCAAAATATTTGTTGAGCAGTTTTATATTGACTGACAGTACACAGTCATAATCAATCTTTTGCTGATTATTTTGTGAACAAATTACCTTTGACCTTTTACTTTTTTTACTTTGATTTTGGAACAAGTAAAAAACTAACCGAGTTAGGACAAATCCTAATTACCCTCAATATCTGTAAACAAAGCACATGTGATTGCACCATTTTAAGCAACCGCCATCATTGTCCATGTGCCAAACAGAATGTTACGACCTGTCACTATCTAACTACCCCAAAGATTAGGAAATAAAATTGACGAAAAAACATTTTCGAAAATTACATTTGTTCAATAGATCTATTTTGGTGGCCCTGTATCGTGTGTCGGGTTCACCAACATGCCTACAATTTCACCCATTCATTTTAAATAATAAAAAGTACCCTCGTATAAACTTTCTTATTATAAAACATTTTAAAAGTGTAAAAAATTGTTCATATCTCAATTTTTGCGATCGTGAAGGCCTAACGGTCGCAAAATATAATTTATTATATATATATCTCATGCCTCACGCAGCCTTCCTCCTCCCTTCTAAACGTTTGCAGAGAACCGATATAACCCCATATTATTACGAATGTGAACATAAAAAACAACTGTAATTTATTTAGCTTCTAAAATAAGAAAATATCTTAAACGATTCTGAGAATTTCGCTCCGAAAAATGGTTATTTTTTTATGATAAAGGGCAGATTTTTTGTGATTAACAATAAATATATAAAAAAAGATTGAAAAAAGCGTCGCAACGAAAACACACTCAGCGGGCAAATAAAAAAATTTCACACAAAAAACTAGACAAGGACACGCGCCATTGAAAAAATAAAGATAATGAAGCTCTTTAACTCGTTAGGGACACCGCAGATGTGATGTGTATTAGGTTGGCAGGTAAAGAGTTGAAAATTATTTGTGTGGGTACGTGCGTAGATGATTTGGCAAACCTCACTAATAAGTCGTAGACTGTGTACAATAATGTTAGAATAGACAATGATCTGGAGGTGTTTTGTTGTTATGCTTAGTTGACCGAACTGAAGCGCCTATCCCTTTCGCAAACTAAACAAAACTAAAGGTTTAGGGAAGCCTTTAAGCCTTTCATTGGAAATCTGTTAATGGTACATCCTTTAACAACGCGGAAAGCATTTGCATTACTAATTGAGAGATAAACTAAAGGAAACTAATAAAGGAACGCTTAGGCGAAGTCTCGGATACTTGTATTCTGTATGTGAGCGCCCTCTTTGAACGATTATTAAAGTATATGTTACACATTTCCTCAAAAGTCGAATTCTGCATCAAAAAGGGTTGTGAACGTGCCTGCTATACGAAAGCACCCATTTTCCGCAGATCTACGGATATAGTAAAAATAAATGGGTGTGAGTACTCAACTTACACTTTGGACCTTCATCTGATTCCATATAAAAAGTGAAAAACCAACTTTCTATACCCCAGGTTACCCTCCTTTTTTATTCAAACCGTAGGAGCTCTTTTTTGCAATATTTGAATTGTTATGTGGCCTCGACAAACCATGAATGGGCACCGATTCTTCTGAGCAAGTACTTTCTGATCCTGATGATTCAGGAAAGTAAATAAAGCCATCTGCTGCTAAGGTTCCTTAAGCTGTTCACCTCGCAGTTTAGAAATTGTAACAACTGGAGGAGTACCCCAGATTAGGCCTAAGGCAAATCTCTGTAACATTTAGCAATATTTCAAAGTGTGTCGCCTTGTAGGGCCTTGAAGTGCATCCGTTTAGACGTTACTTATTAGAGGCTGCATTCGTTTTTGGATGGTTTTTGCAAGCAAGAAATCTAACAACAAAAAATAACATAAGGGAAAGTACACTCATTATAAACAATGACATCTAATTTCAATTCTTGGCGAACGGACTAATGCAAATTTCTTATGCAGGCATAACCCTCACAGATATCAGGCTTGTAAAATTGTTGTTGTTCTTCAGGAATTATACTAGCACCCGCTAAATCGCGACCCTTTCATACGTCAAAGGTTAAACACATAAATTTCAGTAAATTTCAGCCTTCTGCGAAAACTTTTACCAACCTTTGCGAACATTAAACTGTAATATGTGTGTTTACAATTCGTCAGGGACAAAAATCTATCAACATAAAATCCTTTTATTGTTAAATTCCTCGTAACTAATCCTTCGAGTACCTGTAGAGTAATTCCTTTAACTATTGTCACCAAATCTTCTGCGACATGACATTGACCAACGTTTAGCCTTTCGAACTCTTCGAAAATATTCACAGTAAACGAGTTATAAAGGATAATAAAGGAAGCAACAATAATTATTGTACTCTTTAACAAAGAAGCGAAGCGTAAACCAAAGTAAAGAGTAACCTTCCCAACGGCTTGATAATGAGATTTAAGAAAGGTTTCTTTTTACGTTGGCTACGAAAAGTGGAAACAGCTTCAAAGAAGTTGTAAAGAACTAAGAACTGACGTTTTATGCAATTTCTTTCAACTATTTGAAAAAAACCTACAGCAACAGTTTTTTAGGCAAAATCACGCAACTCTTGCACAACGTTTCGTTTTTTACGCAATGTTTACGGCTGATAATTATCAGCGGAAGTATGACTACATTTCTAAGAAGTCCAAACATTGAAACGTCATGATAATTTTACTTAAAAATTTATATGCATTCATAAAAACGAACTACCACCTAAGAGCACAACCCTCTTCCATTACGTTAAACTTAAAGAATACAAAGAAAAAGAAGCATTTTTGCGCAATTATTTCCAAAATTCTCCACATTTTTGCATCATTGTAATACTGGTGAAAAAGAAAAATAATTTTTCTAAAAAAACAAGCGACAATGTTATAGTCAGTAAAACCCGACCATTTAATACCCTATGCTACAATTAGTTTAGTTGTAAGTTTCTTCGTGAAATATCATTATATGGAAAATAATTCTAAAAATGATCCCATCGAGACCAAATTAACTATTCTTCAACTAATTTTATCAAAAGAAATTAGAATTGCCATGTATTGCTCCATATAAAGACATCCATTATAATCTGACTTTATTTGGGAAGGAGTTCTAAAAATTCGATTCAGTACATTTTCAATGAGGTTTCTCTTGGCGCCAAGGCATGTCCTTATACCAAATTTCATCAAATATCTCAAATAATGCGACCTGTAGGTCACCTATAGGTCTAGCACACAAATGTATATGGACAGACAGACGTACAGGCGGACGTGGTTAAAACGATTCAGATTTTAATCTTGATTCGATCGATATAATTAGTGGATGTGGCATTTTCCGCTTAGGAGTTACAAGCTTACCCACAAACTTAATATTGATGCATTAGGCGACTTAAAACTTACTCAACTAATCCATAAAGGCACCGATAAACCATTAAATAGAACAAGGCTCATATATAAAATTTCTTAAAGAGTTAAAATGGAATTAAGCCCGCCACTATTTTGAGCACATTAATAATATCGGATTATCTGCAGCAAGCCTTTTCATTGTGGCAGGATAATATTCTTATTATATCCTATGGTAGAGGGTGTATCAAGCTAGTGCGATTCTTTTAAATAAAATAAATCTTCTATCCACAGGCCATGGCTTCTCTACCATCCACCTTAGTGATGAGGGCACAGGGAAGTTTCTTATTACATCCCCGCAGATGCTACACATTCTCCATCACCATTCTCCATGGAACGCTCACGCATAAAATTTGAGATATCGAGTGCAAATGTTGTACAAATATTTCTAATATCTGTGCGTAGATTCTTATTTAAATTGGCCAAATGCCACATCCACAATCGATAAAAATCTCTCACAACCCCAAAAATGTACCTACAAGGTTCAATTTTGAATATTTGAGTAATTACAGCATCTATCGATATACCAGAGATGGGCGACAATTTACAAAAAACCTTTTTTAGTGCAGAATTGAACTTGTTAGTTGATAGAAAATACCAAAACCATAGGTATCAGGATCCTAATCATATCAAATTCGGTATAGATATGGTCTACAACATCCACAACCACTAATACTTCCGTAAGATGGAAATGTACTGCGCGTCATTAAGCGCTGTAAGGTATTCATTGGTCGACTATGAGTTATTTACTTTTTATTGCATGAAACCTTTAGTTTTGAGTGATTTCGCCCAACTCTGCCAGAGTGCGAGAATGCATTTCCTTTAGATTAAACTTGGTTAAAGTAAAAGGGTTTAACACATAATCCAATCTATTTATTTACGGTTCGCTTTGTTTAGTTTAAACGGGGGCGTATAACCAGCTTACTATATCTCGCCTTTCACCTACTGCTTTAAAGGGTTAGAACATTCATTTTTGGCAATGATTCTATTACAAGCAATTCAGTGGAAAACTGTTCGCTTTCTTTGCTTTCTCAGTATTTGTATCTAAAATTGTGGTGTTTGAAGAAAACATAGTACGAATGCTTCCATGAAAGTAACGAATGTTATGTTGGAGAGAGTGAACATTTTCCTTGGAGAAGCTATGACCCAATAAAATATATTGACACAATTGATGCCAATGGACTTGTATTCGTTTAGAATATTTTAGGATGATTTGCCTTGTTGCAGAACAACTTTTACATATTAGTCAGGGTGTGTGTGGTTATAGTTGTGGGGAAGCAGTTCTGTGAAGGAAAAAGCAACCAACCAGCAAAACTGAGAACATTTTATCAGTTTAGTGGTTTAGGATTCGAACGACCTTCACACATTTTGTTTTGTTTTTTGTTCAAGTTTTGCGCCGGTCGGATATATTTTCATTAATTTTTTTGTACAGATAAAAGTACATATATAAGAATGTATATATATATGTAGAAGAACATAGCACGCAACGTGCGCAAATGTGAATAACACGACAGTGAACTTGTCGCAAGCTTTGTACGTTATTTATGTGAACAAAAAAAGTGTGTATTCATGTGTGTGTAGTACGTGCTTAACCAGCACAAGTGTCATGAACATTTAAGCTTCTTGTCGTAAACCAACGTATGTGCATGCTTTCCAACATTATTATCTTGACGTTGACGGTGGTTTTCGAATTTTTGCGAAAAGCTTGTAGCACCCAAAGGGTACCCAAGAGGTGTATGTATATATTCTGAATTGGTTGTGAAAAACCTCCTCGAATCTTGGATGAAAACGTATATAATGGGCGTGTAATGCATATATTTGCGCCTCTTCTTTTGGCTTCTTTTCTAAATCTGCGGATGTGTGTGTTTGTGTGTGTGTGTGTGTGTGCTTACCTAAAATATAATTATTGAAAACAGTTTACTTTCCCTCTTATGTGAAGGATATAATAAAAGATGTAGTGTATGCTTCAATATACGTCGTTGCCGGTCATAAATGGTATTTTTATACGCTAAGGTGGCGCGGGTGTCCCTTTTGAATGATTAAACAACACTATTAAACAACGCATGGTGTGGAAACGTTTTACATTGTAGGGAAAAAATAAAAAGGAAACTATCTAGATAGAGTAAGCCACACAAATGCCTTAAGTTCAAAGTAAAAGTGCCAACGCGCAATGACTAATCATAAAAAAATAAAATAAACCGTCAATATACACAACGACGCGGCGTACACACACTCATACACAAAGCAATAAAATGCGAACTTTTATTGTGGTATGTTGTTTATACCCTGCACCACTTGTCTCACAGGGTATATTAAGTTTGTGCGGTTGTTGGTAACGTCTTCAATTATAGCAAACCATTCAGAATCAAAATCGTACCATGTCCGTCAGTCTAGGTAACATTTTTTCAAATATTTTTACGACATTTAGTACAAGGACATGTTTTGGCCCTCATTGGATCATTTTTAGAACCCATCACCATATAAGGACCTAATCTAGGGAAAGTCTTTATCTGACAATACATCGCAATTCTTAATATTTTTTCATAAAATTTTGTGAAGAGTAGCTAATTAGTTTATTAAATCACTGTGCCAAATTTGGACCTGATAGGACCATTTTGAGAACCCCATTTTATGTAATAATATTTCACAATGGGGTTCGCGTTTAGTGATGCAACTAAATTGATTGTAGCACAGGTGTAGAATGGTCGGGCTTGACCGACTTTAACATTTCCACTTGTCCGTATTTGCGTAAACGTACATTTCAATAACGTTTTGTCCGCTGTTAAGGTGATGTATCGTTGTCGTGGGTTTACTTCATGAGCTCATCGGTGCTGTGATTACCATAATGCTACCTGGAATATATTGTACCGCACATCTACAAAATATCAGCACAAAAACGCCGGTCTAGGCATGATAACGCGCTTTGCTTTGTTATATGAAATGCGGCAGTTTTAATACAGGATCAGTTTAGCTGCAGCAAAACACGCGCCTCATGCCTTAAGTGACGTTTATCTTTTAACCACGCCACACGCACACACACGCACTATAATCTGATTTATGTTTTGCTGGCATACGAGCGCGATGTATGTATGTCATGTTTCTATATATGTGTGTGCTCGGGTTTGTGTGGAAGTGCTTTTAAACTCCCGCTTTGTTTTTGTTTTTTTATTCATTCCATTCTTTCCAAATTTAGATATCTTTAGCCATTCGCCTTGAAAAGCATTTCTTGATAAAGTTGTTCTAAGCATTAATACCTCATCGGACTGCAAGGGTTATGATCGTGTTTGCTAAAGTTTTCATTTTTCATTACATCCACCTTCTAGGGATTGCAAAATTTCCCTGAATCACATGTCTTCGTCAACATGTAAAATGTCATGGCGCACAGCAAATAAATTGTAAGCATTCTTTTGGTAGCAGAAAAACGTTAAATTGGCATTGCACGCCCCCATTGCACTTTTTGCGCAGTACAAAAGATTAGGCTCCACAGGGGCTTTTTTCTATTCCGCGTACAATGGAACGTATCGATAGTCGATACGCGTACAGGGCTATAAAGAGTATCCGAAGTTTCGTGTAAACCAATTATAAATGTTTTGCGTGCCTTCGCCTTCTTCTTCTTCTTTTTGAATGGTGGCAGCATTTATCGTGTTTTATATATATATTACGTACGTACGTGCTTGTGTTCTTGTTCACTCTCGCTACATTGCTAATATATTATGAAGAATATCACTCTCAGCGAGACGATCGTATGCACGTCATTTTATTGTTATTGTTATTGTTATTGTTATTGTTATTATTAATAAAGCAACGGCAACAAAAAATGTTATGATTGTTTGGGGGGCTATCATAAAATTGGCGCATATAGTCACGTTCAAATGAATCACACACAATGGCATACGAACTGAGCGTATGCACGAGTACGCACATGGGTTGATTCAGTTGACTGGCGATGGCACACCAGCAAGGGCAGTCAACAGGGCATGTTGTTCCACTTCACTTTCGTTACCCATCCCATACATAACCATACATAAGCACCCATACACGCAACATATATTTATCCTTCTATCTTCCTATCATTCCGTCTCTCTCGCAATTACATGTATATTCTCATCTACGATGAATTCTAACTCACACAATTCAACGACTCTTACTAGTACTGCTATAAACCATTAATTCGCGTGCCTTAGATTTATGTATGCACACACACACGAACTTGCGGATAACACGACAACGTATTTAAAATTTAGGTGGATCCGTAAATACCCTAAACCTCGTGATTATCTTTCAAATACTCAGCTTGTTACAAGTTATACCGAGTCAGAGGGCAATCAAAACAAATCAAATTTATTCGCGAGCAACCTCAAGTTCGTTATAAAACAAATAACCTTTTTTTAGTGTACGTTCCACGCAATGGCTTTGCAAATAATTAAAAATCGCACTACGTAGTAGTGTATGTACATAAACGCTTACTTTTAAAACGGTGCTTAGAAAATCTGCATTCGTTGAACTACCGCAGCAGAAATGTGTTCATTGCACGTACAAGGTGATGTACACAATGCTGTGTTTGCATGTAGAAATGTAAATAATGTTGCGTGCACGTGTGCGTGTGCATGCATACATGTGCGACATATGCTTCAAAATGCTGTGTTCTTACTTATGGTCGTGCGGACTATTGCTGTCGGTGTGATTTGCCGATTCAATTTAGGCGAGAGACCTGTCGATCAATCGTCAGTCGCCCACTGCAAGTCGTGCGGTTAACTACATATGTTTGGGTTAGCGCAAGTACTGTTATAAGACGAAAATATATAAAAGCAAAAGTTTGGCGTACATTAAACCACATGAGTAAAGTTAAACCGTTCCGTTCTACACTCTCATTCGCGTGTTAGATTCATGTGGCCACAATCACGTACGCGAGCATTTTATTAAGCTGCTTCTACAACACTCGTTTTAGTCGTTCGCCAAATCTCATTCGGGCAACATTCACGCAACCTTCTCGTGGAAACATTAAAAAGTGAATCTTTTGAAAAAAGTGAAAAATCAATTGAAAAGGGTTACTGTCACCCCGAAGTGAATACAAAAAAACTAAAATAAAATTATATAACTAAGAAACGGTTTTCTATTCAATTCGATTTATAGTGAGATTCGATATACTTTGGAAAAAACATTTTGATTCAAAGTAAACATGGTTACCGGTGTTAGTGGTCCTACTGCCAATATAATTGAGCCCACCTCCACGGTACCAATGCACCCAGCAAAGGAAACATCGGCCAAAAGTGACCGTCGTGTAAGTATTCATTCATTTTGTACCAAACAGGAAATGTTTGCAATATCCAGAGGGATGTAAATTTGTTGGAGATCCGTCCGGTTGTCAGGGCTGCGGAATAATCCAAAACACTCTCCGTAAGAAATGTGAATCCTCCGGTTTTTTATTAAGCAAATGTGCGAATGAAAAAACAATTGAGAATAGTAAACAATAACAAATAATTAATTAATTAAAGAATTAATCATTACAAACTGCGCAGATAGATGGAACAAATAGCCATGGCTATCACTCTCCTGGTGTCAAAAATTGAGGATTTAAGTTTTTAATTTTAAGACGATATTTGAATGCCATTGTCCAGAATCAGTCAGAAACGTTCTGCAAGGTCCCAGATTACTGTTTTTTTAACAATAGGATACCAACTTGACATTTGAGAAAAAACAATTTACAGAATAACTCCCACATAGTACAACACAACGCATTACAACCAATACAATATGAAATACATTTGTAACGCATATTATATCGATTCATACAATTTGCAAATAAATGTTTTAACCACATGCCTACGGTTTCCTTCAAATTTTGATGTAAAGTTGAAATGTTTGAAATGTGTGTATAGCTGCTTATGCGGCCACGATGAGCGGTCGCGTCCCCCAAATTGGGCTAACCACGACGTCAGCAGCGACGACCATAGAATACAATACACAAAGTAATACAAGTGGTGGCGGACGACCAACGCAACTGTGAAAAAAGTTGTTCAAACAAACTTGACTCGTAATCGTAATCAGTCAGTCGCATGTTTTTGGCGTCACTTACATATATTAAAGTGTTTTGTGTGGGGCGCTTCCATGGCGAATTGCCGTTGGGCGTGTGTGTGTGTGCTTGGTGCAAAGTTGATTCATGTTCTACACATTTGCCTTTTATGCCATTAATGAGCCAACACTTGGGTACTTATTCAATGTTAGTACCAGAAGGCCGGCCAACGCATTCATACTTTGGGCTATTTAAGTGGTTCTTTTTGGCATTTTGGCATTTTCGAATCTCGACATCTCCTTCTCACTGTCTGTAACAAAATTACTTCAGCAGAGGTATACAAAAATGTTTACATAAGCTGTACTGTGACTATAAAGAAGCGTAAAAATCGTCATGTGGCTAAGATTATATTTCTGGTCCGAGGTGTCATTATTTACACATTATTAATTATTACACGCTTCTGCCACAACAACATTGATTCTTTTCGGATCAATCAGTTCGCATTCGTTCGTTTTTCATTAGACACCTTATACAACACTTGGATAGACATTCACAATAAAACAATGAATAAAGAACGTATAGAGTGTCTAGGAGTCAGAGTCATATGAACCAATCGAGAAAATCATTTTCAGTCAGGTTGAAAAAACATTTGAATCGTCTTGAAGTTACAATCTGCACAAGCTAAATATATCTATTCTACAAGTAATGTCTAATATAAGAGCTGTCGAAAAAGTGTTGCTAAAATCCCCGCAATATAATGTAATAATTATAACACAACTTAACATATTTAAGTATATTTATACGACGTTAAGTGTAATTCCCAGCACTTGACGTAAATGCAATGGATACGTATTTTTCTTCATACATCTGCACTCTCGCACATGAAATATATTACACAATAGTTCCTCTCATGTGATGTGTTTAGCACCATAAAAGTCTTCCTCTAATTAAGCACATAATTCGTTGAGCATTTGCCTGTTGTTTTGCAGTCAAAGTGACCAACTGCTGTTAAGGTTAGCCGATGGCTGAGTATACGAAAAAAGTCGCATTCCATAGATCACAGGAAAAGGCGAATCGACTTCTCACATAGACATTCTATTTTAAATCTAACGTCCGATTTATAAAAATAGCATACGCGACCACGCCGCCATAATTGCTTTGCTTTTACAATTGGAGAGCGTGTGCCAGAGAACATTATTTACAATACCTGTACACTCGTCCATCTTACAGTCACCTGACTTACAGTACACGAAGACAACAGCTATTAGAGATCCCACATTCACGTACATTGCAGCCACCACCACTACCTTGTTGGCGACAGCACTTGTTGGGGGTTATTTTTGATTTTCTTAATTTAGGTGGCATACACCACACCGCAGCAACAGACAAACAAAAACAAAACACAGAAAAATCCCAAAAATAGTCGTACGAAGACCGCCACAAACTATATTTAAATAGAAATCTAAATTTAGTTAAGTGGTGCATGGCATGTGGTAATAAATACCGATGACGGCAGCAACACACGTTCAGTGTGTACGCACAACGTGTGCGTATGCAAGTATTTGCCGTTATCATACATACTGCACAACCATATCTCATGAGTTTTTCTTTTGTTGATGCGGTTATCGCTTCACTTTCACTGCCTAATGTCGCAATTTCGTTTCATTACTTTATTCCGTTTTTTTTTTTATTTGCAGTCGAACAAACCCATTATGGAGAAGCGGCGTCGGGCTCGTATAAACAACTGCCTGAACGAATTGAAAACTTTAATATTGGATGCCACCAAGAAAGACGTAAGCAACTGACTTTATAGATGCAATGCAACGGTCGATCCGTATTAGGCTTGACTTTTAATCAAGAGTTTTTTAATACAAATATATAACGTCCCGGGCCTTTTGATTGAAAGTGTCTTATTATTCTCTCCACATAAGATGGGGGTATACTAAATTTGTCAATCCGTTTGTAACACCCAAAAGGAGGCGTCAGAGTACCAAGTAATCAGCATCAAAAACTGAGTTGATCTAGTCATGTGTGTCCGTGTGTCTGTTTGTTGTTGGCATTTGCACGGTCGAAAGTTTTGACTTAATAAGCTGAAATTTAGTATTAATCGCTAATTAAAATGGGCAAAGCGATCAAGAGTCACGCCCACAATCGACAAAAAACTATTTATCTACCACAAAAATTGTTCTATGAACTTGAAATTTGGCATTAATATCTATACGAATCTCATCCCTTAATGTGCCAAAAATGGGCATGGTCGGATAGAAAACGCGGCCACAATTTCCAAAAAAATATCCTCCTCATACATACCCTATTAGATCTTAAATCTGCCACGCCTACCGTTTGTATGTAGGTGTGGAGAGTATTTAAGATTTCGTCTAAACCAAATTTAGTTTTGTGACTTGTTATCTTATGTAATTTCATCTTCTTATGTAGCCCGCGCGACATTCAAAATTGGAAAAGGCGGACATTTTAGAGAAAACCGTGAAACACTTGCAGGATTTGCAGCGTCAGCAGTGTACAATGCAGCAAGCAACCGATCCCAAAATTATTAACAAATTTAAGGCGGGTTTCTCTGATTGCATCAACGAAGTTAGTCGTTTCCCGAACCTGGACCCTACTGTTAAGCGGCGCTTATTGCAACATTTACACAACTGCATTAACGGGGTACGCTACGAATTGAATAACAGCCAGAGACATGTGGCCACTGCACCGTTGTCAACAGCAACTACAGCGGCGGCGGCAACAGCTACGAAATTGACCTCACAACGCCTTCTGCAAATGTCATTTCAAAGTTTACCATCGCCTCCGAGTTCACCTGAACAAGACCAACCTCACATGCAACTGCCACAACAACAACAACAACAACAGTACCTAATGAATACCCAAATTCAACACACGCCCCATGGATTCTTCTTATCGAATGGCCTCCAAGTAATACCCACCAAATTGCCCAATGGTAATATAGCTTTAGTTTTACCGGGTAACGTACCAGCCTCCCAACAACAACAACAACGGCAACCGATTGCATTGTCTAAAAGTATTTTGCAACCAGCTAATTATTTGAATATACCCTCGCGTACCTCATCGGCAGGTTCGGCTTCTTCGTATAGCTTTTCGAATATGGAGCAAACGTATTCTAATCCATTTATGGGCATGCAGCACACTTCTTGTACACCACCCAGTCCAGCCAATTCTCACGAAACCCAATCACCAATTCACAACGTTCAACAACCTCTTGCTTTAGTTACTAGAAAGCTACAACCTCAACAGCCACAACAACTGAAGCAATATATTAAAGAGGAAGATCAACCGTGGCGTCCATGGTGATGAGATGCGAGAAATCCATTCATTACAATGCAGGGCCACTGGAGTGAAACTAAAGCGAAAAAGGAAAAAAAAGTAAATTGCTATTGAGAGCGAAACTACCATTGCAGCAATTCCATGCGAATCATTGAATCGCACAGATTTGTGTGCGATTAACTTGAGCCGGGTCATTGCGACATGGCAAATGTGCAACAGTAGGCGTAGTATGCTTTTATTAATACTGACAAAAAGTATTTGAATTTAAGCATCTCTGGCTGGCTTTCCATACGACATTTACTTTATCTGACACAATTTCAAGCAAAGCAACTAATTATTACCCGCATAAATGTCAAGAATATATAATTCGGAAATGGAACCATCTAAACGGTCTCTGCCATTCAACCTCTTCATGTACAACAGTCAGTTTTATACCTACTGAAGAGAGTACATTGTTACTACTTATAAACTCTCCACGTGGCACGCGCAACACCAAAACTAATACCCGCATTACACAATTATTTTTTACGTACTTTGTAATCATTAGAGAGCAACATTATAGACTTAACCTGCTAGTATAAGAAAGAGAATTGTGACATGAACTACCTCCAACAAATGAAAGAATAATAACAGATAACTCTGGATACATTTGTAGTATTACCCCATTCATCGTATAGACTCAGTAGTTAGAACTTACTTCTGAAATGCCTTAAGACCAAGAACATGTTAACAAACATCTTGTCTTCCATTTAAATTCTAATATAAGATAATAACAAATAAAAAACGAAATTTGGCTCGAGCCAAATCTTAAATACCCTCCGCTTCTATATACAAACCGTGCACAGATACCCGATTTCGACTACGACTACGACTACAACTTCTCAAAGGGTCCGCTTACGTTGGATTCTACCCAAGACAATTATTTTTGTCAATTTTGAGCGTGTCTCTTAACCGACTTCGGCCAATTAGGAACCTACGTACGAAAACTATATAGAACAGAACTAAATATCTGAATTTTTCCAATCGAGATCCTTCCAACATCAGACACATGGATGAACCTGTAGATCGGTTTAGGTTTTGATCCAGAATTTACATGCATTCTAAGATCCCTGAAGCAACAACAAACTTGAAATACTCATCATCTTGTGTGGAGGGTATTGCAATAATTATTATTTGTATATATATATATATATAATGTATGTATTGTGGATAACTATTTAATACTGCGCTGCAGTACACAAGGAAAGTGATACGAAAATTACGATTTATAACATGTGTATGTGTAGTGGTAATAAAAATGATATTAGAAAAACTCTCCTTAAGGACCACATTTTTCTTACGAAATACTTCTGTTATTATAACAAGCCACTGTTTGGTAAGTAATAAATTCGTTAAAGTTGTACGAACCAATCAAGAATTATCCAGCCGAAATCTTACACTAAACAAAACTCTACAGTTTTTAAATGAATTTCATACAAAATATTGTAAATTCATAAATTTTATGAATCATCTCAAAGGTAGAGCTATTCAAATCAGTCTAAAGTCAAAAATCTTTGAAGGCCACGCGTACGTAATTGTAACGAGTCAACAAACAAATAAAAGTAAAAACAACAATAACGAAAAATGCAAATTGTGTAAAAAAATGTAATCGCATTCGAATGCCACCTTATGGCCCTTAACAATTACGTCAATGAAATTTTCTTTCACATTTCTACCTAACAACACATCACATGAACTCATTCCATTCACCCTCGCTTATCACTTGTTGTTGTTTGTTTATTTTGTCAACGCTCAACGCAGCACAGCGACATGAAAATACTCGTTTAAGCAAATAATAACAACGTCAAGACTTATTTAATTAGCATGCGGAATGATATTCAAATGCCGTAAACATGTTTCAAATATTATTCATTGTTGCCTTCCCCTTCACATATGTTACATGCATAGCATGTGTAAAATTTAGCTTTGCAGCTCTATTTGTGTGACCATAAGGGTTTTTTTCACGATATTTCCGATCAATATCTTAATTGCTGCGACCGCAGTCATTTCAATAGCAAATCCACACACGGAGAAACCGCACAGGCTTTTGCTTGAACCATGCAGAGTTCTTGCAGAGACATGTTCAATTGAGTTTTATTACAATACTATCCATCCACTTGGTATCAATTGCACTGAACATTATCAAATCAGTAAATGAAAGTTCCAGCAGGGGCCCGGTCCAATTTAAATTCGGTATACCTCCCTAAACAGTGCGCTAAATAAAATATATTTATCCATGGTCCTTGAGAAATATTAAGAATTGAGAGTTTTTATACTTTCAAGACTTACTTTAATAATTGTGGCAAAGGTGCTGAAAAAGGTTCGATTCAATTCATCATGAATGGGTTATGTAAGGGGTTAACGAGTAGAAAAATTCGATATTCGTCTTTGGTGGCATGTTAAACAACAATTTAAATAGGAAGCTGCCGTACAGAAATTAAGTATCGAATTCTGAGTCGATTTAGCCTTACCGTCTGTATGTCCGCGACTGTTTTTCTTTTGGAATCCCTTCACTGTTTCACATAGTCGCAAGGATTATGTAATTGGGGAATTTCCGGCTCACTCATACATGCAATCAATAATTCCTTTTAACGTGTAAGTAGTTTGGAATTGAAAATGGGTGAAATCGGTCCATGAACCTTCTAGGATGTCAATTTTAAACTCTTGTGCGAGTGACAATCATCCGCACAATCGTAACAGGTTCTAGGCAAATGCCGAGTTAATAAATAACCTAATTTTACAATTTATGAAGGCTTAGCCGTAGTTTTCAAATTATTGATGATCATGGTCATATGTAAGAGAACGTGCTGTATCCGTACCCGTACATATCGTACATGTCAAATACTGCCGTTGAACTTCATTGAAATGAAATTTATAGTCTGGCTGTTGTGTTAATTGTCTGGTTTGTATTGTACTTACTTTCGTAGTAGTAGTAGTAGTAGGTTTCCTTCACTGTTATACGAAGAGCGAATGGAAACAAAATCAATTTATTTTTTTACGGAGAGAAACTCTGTCACGTTTTTTGGTTAATTTGCGCGTGTTCGCACATACAAAATATGAACTGAACTAAATTATATCCGCAGTACTCTACAGCACATAATATGTACGTAAGCATGTGAACACGGTATGTATGCTAAATGGGGGTTGAATGACTTATTCTAACATTTAAATTAGAGGTGGATAATCCGCACACACGGATAGGCAGGCGACACCTTACAATTTTCGTTTGCTGAACGCGTGCGTTTCAATCACTTCTCAATGCCAGACAATGCAAATGCCGAGTTTATTGACTTGAACTTGAAAGTGCGTGCTATGTGAAGTTAAGTATGTTAATAACAAATCAAATGTCCATTTTTTAAAGCGTCAAAAGCACTGGAATTATTTACACATTGTTGGGTGCATGACTGGATCAACGTTATTGTAATTTGCTTATAAATATTGTGAAACACAACCGCAAGTGTCTGCTGAAGGCCCGAATTTATGAGACCATGAAACGGACGTGGGTAGATTGATTTAGATTTTGATGTTGATCAAGAATATATCCTTTGCAGAGCCGCATGCGCATTGCTGTTAAACATTTTGCATTATTTGGAATTCTTCTATAGACAAGACACTGTAATGGTTCAAAACTTGCTTTTTTTATGGTTCCATCCAATACAAACTGTACAATATTCACGTTACAGGTAAAAACCGGACTGAATCAAATTTACTACTAGTGTCAAAGACTTTGCGCGGACGTTTGTAACTCCTCAATGGCAAATGCCACACCCACCATTAATTATACAAATCGATGAGAAAAAACTCTGAATCGATTTAACCATTTAAATTTGTTCGCAAGCTATAGGTCGCGTTTTTTGAGATATTTCGATGAAATTTGATACAAGGATATGCAGAGTAACCCTATTAAAAATCCCATTATAATGGAAGTCTTTATATGGAAAAAATCACAATTCTTAATATTTTTTTTACAACACTTTGCGAAGAATTGTTCAATAGCTTCATATTTGCTAAATTTGGACCATTTTTAGAACCTCTTTCGTTATAATGATATCTCTCGAAGTGACTAATATGGCAACGTTTACCGTTTATTTATGCAATTGTAGCATATTTTGTGGAGCTAATTGGTTTAGGGTATTAAAACCATTCCAGCTTGACCGAATATAACATTTTCGCTTGTTTTCACTGAATTTGATTAAAAATTATTAAATTCTTTTGACAAGTGCTAATAAACAAGTATGTGGATATTTGAGATCTTGACTTTAGAGCTATATATAGCTCATTCACTTTGATTTCTTATAAAACTTTCCATCAGAACAATGTGATGATCGCCACTAATTTTATAATAATTTATTCTAATTATTTATACCGATTAAAGCATTTTGAATATATCGACCCTATTTATACAGTTTCATATCATTAATAATAAACAAGTAAAAAGAAAAATTAGCTTGGGTCAAATCTTAAATACTCTCTACATCTGCATACAAACAGCACGCTCCGCATCTATACGCAATCTGTGGTCGCGATGCCTTTTTTTTGGGAATATCAATATAAAAGCGTTGCATTTTCCCTTAAAGGACAAATATGTATTATGCATCCAAATGAGTGAACATTGAGGGCGTGTGTGTTATACAGCAGCACCCATTTCAGTATGGACAGACTCCTTGTATATACGAATACCTATTAAATTTCATCTTTGAATTGTTACTGTGAGGGATTGAGTTGTGTTGTCCCGCATTTTCAGAACATCTGTTGTATATATATTTAAATTTTTGCGCCCCTGAACTTTTTAACAACAAACACACAGACGCACTCTCACAAGTTTTGATCCCAATCAAGATCAATATATACAATAATTATGATAGATACAAACAGAATGAAAAACTGGGTATATCCTTATCTGTGAGGTACACCGTCCAACTTAAAAAATTCTAATTATTCGATTAGTGTGTGTGCACGGGTGAAATATGTGTGATTTTATTTATACAACACCTGACTTTAGTTATTTTAGCCGACGCCTCTCTCAATTCATAAGAGTGTCTTATGGGACATGTAAGTATGATCGTATGTGTTGGTCACTCTTTAGCACACACACAAGATCACTACGTCAATGCAAATAATGCCTTAATTACATTTGATTGTTGCAAAATCAATCATATCTGCTACAGTGCTAATGCGTATGTAAACACCGTCAACCATTGCGTGTCTGCCAGCAAACACACGTGGCAGACTTCCAGAGAATTTTGTAAAGTCAAGATTCGCTTTGCTAATGTGTCCATAAAGAATGATAAAAAATCAATTTATTTTTGAATACTTTTTATAAAAGTTGTTGTTGTTGATATTCGGCTTTTTTTCCAACCGAGCATTACAATTACAGGCTAATGAAATGGAATTATCGTGCTTCTATTTTTATTATAACTTGTTTGTTTTTGTGAGTTTGTAGATAGTGTAAACATTGGTATGACGCATAGAATAAATTCATTATAAGCACGCGCCTGTAATTAATTTTACAGCCCAGCCCTACGTTGCTAATTATTTATGGAAAAGTTTAGTCCATCTTATAGATTACATAGGACAGTACTTGACCGCTTTACATATGAATGAAAATAAAGTTGGCGGGAGCCGATTAATTTGTAAAAAGTATGGAGAATGAATAATGTGCACAGACTCTGCTGCAATACCACGGTTGCCGAAAAATACCCAACCAATACTTCTGACTGCCTTAAAATCAATTATATTCCGAATAAATCGTCTATTGTTTAGTACGTGGGATGGGAAATTGCACACGTACATGCGCACAGACAAAAGCAGTGGAAGTAGATGTTTCGTTAAACATATATTATATTTAAATTCACACTTCTCTAAATATAAATTTAATTACTGACACGCGCTACATCTAGGGGGAAAAACGTGTTCCGGTTTCCCCGACATTCTTTACCGCATAAACACGCAAACATTTGATTATTTCATTGTTATCGCTCATAATAGAAGACGCGTTCAACACATAGATTTTATGAATATTTATGAATTATATTCTATTGATTGTCGCCAAAAAAATCACAAGAAGCGGGTAAAATAATTGAAAATGGTTTAGGCCGCAACGTGTACACCCTGCACATGTATGTCGGCACCAAACGATGTAGTTGAACAATGCAACCGAAATAACAAAAGTGTCTAAACGCACCTCTAACCTCAAGACGATAAATATTTATAATTATTCGGCAATAGAAACAATTACAAATTTCATTAAGTGTTGTTTTGATTGATACTTATCTAATGATTCACACATATGTGTCGACACATATGTATATGTGAAAATGTATGTAAGTATAAGGCGGACAATAAGATCACACCATAATTAGAACAACCACAAACTTAGGTAGATTTTCTGTTGTCAACAATTGTATGAATTGATTTGTAAACAATTAGTGGAATATTTCGATGACCTATATATTTATTATCATGATGCTTTCTTGATACTCCTTTAAAGCAGCGATGGAGCGTAAGTGAACTAATTGTTTAAAGCAACAAACATTTACATGATATATATGTTATGGTACTCGACGAAATAATGTTCATCTGTCTACAAGGTTAAGAATGTGTTCACACCTATCTTCATTAAAATACGCCCCACAAGTGTCAATATAATAAATTTGTCAAGCAGTTTTCAACCATCATAATGACACGTCAAAGATCCCATTGTCGTGAATATGTATCAACTTAACGGTTCCCATGTACTTGTGTGCCAGTTGGTTGAGGTTGGGTTTGCTACATTCTTTGTTCTTGGTTTAGAGGCCGTATAATAAACGCACCCACAGGTCACAAAAAACCTTATTCGGCTTTGGAATGTGAAGAGGGCACAATTGTATACATGCCACGCCCACAGTATAGCGTATAAATGCAAAAGGTAACCAATATTTGGCCTAAGCTAAATATAGCTCTTTTGCTTGTTCATTTTTGTCTACAGTCTCAGTCTATCTTTACTCCAAGCAACTTGTATCGTACACATAATACATAGAATGCAATAAAATAAATATTTAATCAAGTTTAAAACGCTACAGTTAAGGTGACAACACATAGTCACGATATATGATAAAGGCATTAACGTACTTTAGTGCATGTGACAACAGGAGCTGTAGACATTTTCTAAAATCTAGATTTACAGAGAAGATTATTTCCTACAATCAATTGTAATTACCATCCATTACAAATACAAACATCAACAACAAACAAAGCTGTCTGGATCCGTAAGTGCACCGTTTACCACTTGCTTCTACTGGTAGCTACCAATCCTCAATACTCAATAATTTGTCTGTTATTTGTACGCAACCTGTGTGTCCTATTCGTACATCGCGAGCAAACTGAGTACTTTGCATAATGCGCCTGCATGTAAATATAGCAAACAACATAAACCATAAGTGGTGGTTATGTGCATTTTAGATAATCAAAGCCTCGATATCGCTGCAGCAACTAATATATACACCAGACAGGTTAACTGTGTACTTTCATAGCTTTCGACGACAATATAAGCAAACTCATCAACAACGGACAACATCCCAACTGAGGTTTGTGTAAATTAAGGAGTTGTAAATAATTACAACTGTACAACATACCCGAATACAACAACAACAATAATGGAATAAAATTACTTGCAAAACAAAATGAAACACTTGCAAAACATTGCGATTGGTTTGACTACGTAATTATTTGGGACCGGTGGGCATGCGGAGCTCTCATTGGACCAAGAATCAATAGCAACAGCAGCTGTCCGCTGAAAATAGCCTGTTGTTGTTGTAATCAAAATTTAAACCCTACACTGAACTCGCAATGTGTCTGCGTTCAGTGTTTGTGAAAGTAGAAATTCCACCGAAATAGCGACACAATCGTAACAAGCGAACAGTTAGAGTCGGTCGATCGAGACCATCTTATACACTACACCCTTTATTGGAAAGGTTTTATTATAAAGGGGTTTTAAAAATCGTAACATCAATCGCGGTTTATATATCCTAGTTGTTCTTTACCAGAAAGTATATAAAAATGGCTGTTATGTGTAAAGAGGTATTAAAAATGGACCGACTTTTTAATAGAGCTCGCATTGGAACAGAGATATTAACTATGTTTCTCTAACAGTTGAGGGGTTACACACTCTAATTTATATAGAACGAATCTGGAACACCTTCTTAACTTTTACATTAACTGTGGAGGTGGAAGTGGAAGTGGAAGTATACAATTTTCAATTTTTCAGTGACATTTGCCTTAACAGACGAATTGTGCACCAAATGGGAGATTTTCCATGACCCGATTTTGATCATTTTTATCGATTCAATGGCTAAAGTAAACGTTATTGTTTGTAGTTCATTTTTTCAATTGTGGGTGTGCCCCGTAATCGATTACGACCGTTAAATAAAAGCGGCGTGCAGAAATCGGAAATGTGTGGACAAAGTCTTAGCTTCATATCTAAAAACTTTTAATGCTTCTTTTATCTTAATCCTTTCATCATAAATCTTACAGACGCAAAACGAACAGAGTGAAATATATCTCAATAGCTAGTAAGAGCACGCGGCCTCCGCATAGACATGACACCTTGTATTATTCACGTGAAGAAAAAGCGATAAACTTTCATATCAGTACAAACAAGTGTCCGATAGCTTGTTGTTGCGTTGTTTTATGCTCAACAACAAAGTCTCTACGTAATGAAAATTGTTGTATGCTTTATGCGTTATGTATGTAACTGGTAACCGACCAACATTTAGATAATGTTAGACATTTAAAAACAGTCAATTCCATAATTTATAAAAAGAAATAATAAGTATATGCGGCCGGTTGAAATTGCATTTTTTACTAAGTACAATAATCTGTGTGTTTACACCGATATTTTTTCTAGGTGTCACACAACTAAAATCATTCAAAAAGTGTTTTTGCTAAGTCAGCTCGAGTGCTGCTTTATATTGTAGATAGGGATTAATAAATAAAGCAATTAATTTGTATACCAATCGTTTTGACGAGGCAATATATTCACTTTGTCAAAATATTTGTAGCAACCTTAAGGAAGTACCACACAGGATATATTATATAAGGCATATATATATATTGTAATGGGGTTTCTTGTTAGGACAATACACGTCCTTGTACCAAATTTCATCGAAATATCCCATAAAATGCTACCTCTAGCTTGCGCACAATTTACAAGAATAGACAGGCGGACATACGGACATGGTTACATTGATTGAAAGTGAGTGTGGGTTACAAACATCCACACAAACTTCATATATCCTTTGCCACAAGTGGTGCAAAGTGCAAAAATATTTGTAAAAAGTAAAAAACCACTAAAAAAGTAGGCGTGGTATATGTAAGTAAAGCACAGAAAGTCCTCAAAGTTGGTGTAAATGCTCCGCTATTTACAATTTATGTTACTTTTTTTTCCTGAGGGGAGACATGACTGGCGAGTCAGTATTGTATATATTGTACAATATTTATTCTATGCTTTATACATACGTATATATTCTAATGTTTAAAATGGTTCCATTCAGCTATTACGGTATTTCAGCAACTCATATAATGTCCAATTTTCCAATATTTTTTATATACGTTTATGTAAAGGTAGAAATCACATTTACGTGTACGGCCTGAGCATTCATATTACAAAATTATTTTCCGGTGAATCTTTAAGTTCCACCATTACTAGAATTTGCAAAATTTCTCGTTTTTTAATTCATGCAAACGTGCTGCACGTAGTCGTGACGTTGTGCCATTAATGAAAAAATTCCTCTTCTAAGTTCCCTGTTATTTAGATTTTATATCCATCATCATAATGATATGTGAGTATATCGTTTCCGTTCAAACGTTTGTAATTACCAGAAGCGGGCGAGCCACACACCCCAAAGTAAATATATTCTTGATGAGCATCAATGGAAAAGTCGATTTAGCCCATCTGACCGTCCGTGTATCCCTATGAATTTCCATGCATATATGTTGGAACTCTCACGTCCAAAAAAATTAAGATATCGGGGTGAAATTCGACACGTAATCAACGAGTTCTTCTACGGTTTCCTATTACAATTGGGAAAAAGCGGACTAAAAACGCGCCCGTAATAGACTTCTAAGCCTTGGCAGATAAATGACTTTTTGTCGATTGTGGGCGTGCCTTTTAACCAATTTTGCTCATTTTAAATTACGATCTAAAAGTGTCTGTACAAAATTTCAACTCAATATATACGCCCGTGAGAATGCCAACAACGCGCGGACGCACGTTTGAAACACCCAAATTATACACATTCTTGATCACCTTCAAAAACTAAGTCGATCTAGACATGTATGTCCGTGTGTCCGTCTGTTGTTGGCACTCTTACAATTTGTAAATTTTGAGATATCGAGAAGAAATACTTCTAGTATCTGAAATAAAAGTAAAACCTCTTGAAATTGAGCCGAATTAGTCTATTTTTGGAAAGCCTCCCTATTTAAGGCCCTATTTTAAACAACTACTCTAAGCTGTCAGCTGCACTTAATTCATGAGCAATTTTGGCAATTTATCCCGTTTTCAATACTTTCGTGTAAAGTCGATCAAAACTTCGGCCAAGATTAGGATTTTAAATTTTTACAAATCAGAGAAGCAAGCTTTAGCTTTATTGAATTCAAGAAAACGAAGTGAAATTTTTGTGGTTGCGTTGTGACGACCCAACCAGTCAAGACTGCCGGCCGAAACTCTACCTAATCAATCCAAATGTCCAGCTGCCGTTGATTTGTTCGTAGTGGCGTTTTCCTTCTCGATACTCACTTTACGCACTTACTCCATCTACTAATACATAAAAATACACACAACGTGTGGTCGTTTGCCGACAACATTTAAACGAACAATTGGAGCCGCGATTCTTGATTCCTTTAAACTTTTTCACTTCATTTAACTTGTTGTTGTAATGAAAAACAAAGATTTCTTGCCTTACACGTGCTTGTGTAGAAGGCGATCGCCAGTAATTTGTGGCGGTATATCAGTCTGCATCATACGTACGTATAAAAATCCCCAACAGCAAAACGCGCAATATTTTCTGCGGCTTATGCCAGCAAAAGCACGCACATGCATACGCTTGTACGTGAACATTTTATGGTCGATTAAAACTGATCATAAAATGCCCACCAAAACTTCGTTACCTAGATAATTTTTTTGAAAAAGGAGGCTCCAGAAATAGTCCTATCTGTTCTTCTTAAAATAAAGCAAAACTGTATGTCAAATTTTCTTAGAAAACACGTCATTACCGTTGAATGCAAAAATTCATGGACAAAGGGACCGGATTAAATCGATTCAGAAAGTGATGGCGTTGTCGCAAGCGGAATAATAAACTTAATATACCCGGCAATCTAATGTGAAGAGAATACAAGAAGCAAAGTGAGAGGAAGAACTAAAGAGAGCGAGACAGAGGCCAGCAATCGCACTCAATCACTATAATTTGCTTGATTCCATCAGAGCTACTGATTGAATTTCAAATTGCTCAATTTTTCGACTGCAGCGGCCCATAACATAGCACATGCACACGCGCTCACGTATTCGCATATACGTACGTATATGTTTATATGAAGCGCTAAAAGGAAGACCTGTGCGGAAACATATACAAAAACAAACAACATCGTCCACACAGTGTAATACTTCCAAAATGATGATACTGTGTGTGATAAGCACCGAACCTCCTCGTATATAAAGCAATACACACACACGCGGGCACCCATCACACTTGCCAAAGATCCCAGCCACGCTGAGCAGTGGTGCCCGTATTTCGGGTGGCATGTTGAAAACTGTTTGCGGTTGTTCTGCCTTTGTTATTGTTTTTGAAGACCACCGGCTGAGCTTTTTCGGTGCCGAGTAATTAAGACACACGAAACAACAAAATTGTTGGCAAATTTCTGAAAAATTAAATGCCATATTCCAGGGACAGCGGCGCCATTACCTCACAATAGCGGTTGTTTTTTCCCCTTTTTTTAGACAACAACAAACCAAGCCAAAGTGTTAAGTTTTTTTTTTTATTACTACAATTCACCGCGCATAAAAATTTCAATTTCACCAATCGTTTCACAGCAATCATATCTAAATATATACGTGGCTGTTACGATAACAGCACGAGCCTTCTTATCACTGCCGAATAATAATAAATTTTCCCATAAATAGTCTCAACGTTCTGTTCTCTATCTTAGATGACTTTTTGAAAAATGTAAACGTCCTTCACGCTTTGCTGCACATATGGGTTGTTGTTTTCTCCGGCAGTCAGTCATTCGTTTAATAAACTTTAAATTGTAACAATTTTAAAACACTAAATTTGGCCTAGACCAACTCTTGAATACCTTTCGCCTCCACATACAAACTGTGGATTAGCATAATTTACGAACTATTGTTGTGGTCGTGAGCGATTTTCGTCAATTTGGGACGTGTCCCTCAACCGATTTCGCCTATTTTAAGCAGGTGCCAACTAAAAATGTATGAAAACGAAATATTTCACAATTAACCATCGCGAGAGTTCCACGTACGCGCGCACACGTACGAAAACGTCTAGATCCACTCTGATCGATTTCATGCTGATCCTTAAGCCTCCTTCTGGGTGTTGCAAACGGAATAACAAATTTAATGTCCATCATAAGTGAAGTGCAAGGGAGCAAAAATGAAAACATATAAAATGCTATACTTGGCTTAAGCCAAATATAGCTTTTATAGCGCATTAAACTAAACATTATGCTTATAGATCGTGGGCCTAGTTTTTTTTACCAGCGTTCATAAAACACTTTCATATAGTTTCTCTTCCAGTGTAATATGATTCTTGTTCGCTAGCAATGAATGAACTTTTGTGTGATTCCACCAATTTTTTTAAAATTTTGCCATAGACCCGAAATAGGCTCACAAACATTCTTAAATCATTCATAAATCTATTCAGAAAATTATTATTATTATTATTATATTAAGGAAGTAAAATATATAGTACACAAACATACATTTGTATAGACGAGGAGATCATTTGTCAAATATGTCCAATATCAACATAAATGAAACTGTTATAGTCGCTTATACCCGACCATTTAATGCCCTACATGAACTTTGCTAAAATTAGTTTAGTTGTAGCTACAAAATTCCTAGCATTGTCATACAAGTCTTACATCGTAAAATGTCGTTGCATGGAAAGGGGTTTCAGAATTGGGCGGATAAAGTTTAAATTTAACACCGCTAGCTATTAAGCCAATTAACTATTCTGCACCAAATTTTGTTGAAAAATATTAAAAATTTGGACATTCTTTACATGGTTCAATTCGGTCCATTTTCAAGACTGATTTTCTTTTGGTCAATGCATGTCCCTAAACCCAATGTCATCAAATTTTAATTTTTGCGACCAGGAGAGTGATAACCACAGAATATATGCACACACACACAAAGAGGCGGACAGACGGACACAATTAGATAGACTCAGTGTTCGATGGTAATTCAGAATATATATATACGTTATGGGATCTCCAGCGCCTCCTTTTGGGCGTTACTCAAAACAGACGCGCATGGTTAAATCGATTCAGAAAGTGATTCTGAAGCAATCGACATTATTGATGGTAGGTGTGACATTGGATGTTACAAGCGTCCGTATAAACTTAATATACCTTTCGCTACAAGTGGTGCACTGCATAAATACATGTGAATTCAATTCAATTGCTTGTGAAATTTGGAAATAATCTTAACATACGGTACTTTAGATTCCATTCAAACCAATTTTGTATATATATGAGAGAGGGCGCACGCGCAACCCACTTACCATAATAAAGAGATGCTTGGATGCATTTGCTTACACACATTCCGCTAAATAGCAAACGTGTACGTACGTACGTTCGCAATCAATGCACGCAGTTAGCGTAACAGCGGAACAGCGGAACAGGTGATGCAATATTTGACGTTGTTATTATTGTTGGCTTTGGCAAGTCAACATATTCGCATTTGTAGGCACTGGTGTGTATGTTTTGTACGTTTGTATGTTTGCGGATTTGTTTGAACACTCAAATGAGCGTAAAAAGGAATTAAGGTCTAGAGATTAACTACATAGATGACTGCATCCTATTAATAATAAAAAAAAAAGCAGCACGACCAACAATAATAACAATAGGACAAACATTTTACATATTTTATGTAAAATAAACTACGCAGCATATATCCAGGTCGTGGGAGATTTTCGTCCATTGTGGGCGCAGTTATGTTTCGATCCTGACGCCTCTCAATTGGAACGTTTGTATAAACAAAATATATCTAGTCTAATATATCTATCTCTATTTGTGGGTGGGTACGACATGTATAGAGGGGCACCTTCTTTTATTTACTATTAACCTCAAAGGGAGAACTCTGCACCAAAGTGACTTTTTTACGTAAATTGAGGGCATGCCTGTTATTTGAATGTGCTTACTTTTGTATTTGTGTGAGTATAAAAACCTTTAACAGAAATGTAAAATTTAGTTTCAAGCTGACTAAGCGATAATGGAAAAGTAAATCAGATGATTGACTAGTTATGTGTGGTGGTGGTTCTTTGGTTGGTTGGATGTACGTCTGAGCTAGCAATTAAATGAATGGAAACACATTTCACCAGCCTTAGCCCAAAACCTATCAAGTGCAATAATTTCGGTCGGTTGCATACGGATACGTACGGTTGCTTAACGACGCACACGACTGACCGTGCATGGATAATAAATATATAATGATGTGTGTTTGTGTAATGGAACCTCATCCATGACAGTTGAAAATATACACACACGTATTTTCCGCACACGTATTTTTGTATATATCGTACACATAACAAATTACACTTCGAGAGATACCATTTCATTTAGTTCAGATATTTCAGTCATTTCAGAAAATGCATTTGAACGTAAAGCGCATTCTAACAATAATAACAAAATTTCAACCGGATACTAATTAATCCGTGTGTTTATTGTTAATGCAGTTCGATTAATATGCACAGACAAACGCTCCATTTCAGTGAAGACAACTTGTGTCAGGTGGCTTTTGAACTTAATGTATAGCACGTGCTATGTGGTGGTCTTCGCACACATAAATAAGGCAATACGTTATAATTATGCCATATGTCCTTGTCTGACTTGTGTTAATGAGGCGAAAATTGATTTTAATATTTCAAGAACCTTTCAAAAAGTCATTATTAAACACAGTAGCAGTTTTAATTGCAATACGCCTCAATGAACACTTCTCCAAAAAACCAAAAGTAAACCATTAAACAGGCAACAGTTTGACAACAACCTGACTCGGCACAAGGGAGAGATGAGCTGCCCATATGAGAGGTTGGTGAGGTGCCTGAGCGCACAACTTACTCTGTAACAGAATCGTACCCACTCTACACATATGTACACTCTGGTTATCAAATTACTAAAATTGACAATTTTCATTAATTTCTTAAAATACATATGTATAATACATATACAGTGGTGGTCACTGGAATAGGTAATAACTTGCACAGTACGATATTTTTGCAAAAATTTAGCTTTCTTTAAGTTTAAGAACGATGCAGTTTGATGCAGTTTCTTTTTGGGCCAATACATGTCCCTTGTACCAAATTTCATCGAAATGTCCCAAAAAATAAAAGGATCTCATATGGGGAGGGATTCTAAAAATGGTCCAATCCGGTCCATTTTCAATAGGGTTCCACTTTGGCCCATTACAAGTCCTTGAACTAAATTTTATCAAATTATCTCAAAATACTCGTATACGACCTGTAGCTTACACACAAATTTAGATGGACAGACGGACATGGTTAAATCGATTCAGATTTTGATTCTAAATCCTTTTCCACAGGGTGGTGCAGAGTATAACAATAATGAAAATTATAAAAAAAATTATCTCCTATTATACAAACTTAAAGGAAGAGAAATTATTGCAAAAATTCTTACTCAAGAAATGATTCAAGTGACCACCACTGTATACATATGCGTATGTGTATGCGTTACGGATAATAAGCATGATTTAAAAACAGGGCATTTTACACTTGAATGACACACCTACGTTAAAGATTTGTGAAATTAAAAGAAAGAAAAACATCAAAAATTGTTGCTTAGCTCGCTTCAGTTAACATTGCCAAGTTGTTAAACGTTTACTAATGTTGTTGTCGTTGTTATGTGCTTTAAGAAATGTAATACCACACAATCTCTTTAGGAGAAGTATCAAATTTTTTTAAATGGCAAAAAACAGAAGAGCAGTAAAAGGAACAAAATGTTTAGTCGGAATTTCAAAAACATTTAAGATTAACCGTTACCTTTTTTGTTTTATAACTGGATCAGCGGAATATTGATTTCTGTTGGGGTAAAATATTATGCACTCCCCTGAGAGAACTACATATGAAAGAGTTTAGCTAACATTGGCGTTAAAGCAAGTAACCGGTCATGGGCGATTACAATCTATACCGAGCAATCAAAATTTAAAGTCAATGTTTAATAATCGTGTATGTAAAAAAGTTTGATTTTTAAAACTTACTTTCACATTCACTCGCCTTCATTTAGGTGCAAGGGCATTACATGCATTGCATGAAAAACATCGTGTCCTGTGGTAAGTAACTGTTTCAATTGGTAACGTGTGTTTATAACATACATTGTACGATTTTTCCTTTCCGCTATGCGCGTACGTCCGTTCATTCAGTCGGTATTGCAAAAATAACACTCTAACCCGTTCCTCTTCTTGGTGTTGATATAATATAAGATAATAATCAGTTTGCATTGATATCGTGGCGTTTAAAATATAGGTGTTTGAGTCTCCTTGTTTGATAAACATTATCCAACACACGTACGTTTTCGCCCTAGGTTGCAACTTTCATAATTTTTATGTACATAAAATACTCAACATGTTTTTATTTCGGGTGCATGTCCTGATGCAGACAAATGATTTTTTGGCTGTTTAAACTTTTTCCCCGCATTCGAAATTAAATTCATTTTAACACGTCGTTACGGAATATGAAAAGGTATAAATCTCGGCATGGTTACACCATAATTATCACTTCAGAGGCAAGGCGACCAAAGTTGTTGTTTTTTTAATTTTCTTGTGTATAACCCTCTAGACATAACACATCATTGACCACCATTTAACACCTTGTCGTTGCCATACATGCGTGTGTGTGTGTGTGTAATTTATGGCATGAACAGGCATACTTACTGGTGCATCTATTATTGATCGCATTACGCCGTCCCCATGCATGAGGTAATAAGAGTAAATGCTGTTCAGTTGTGAGAAAGTTAAAATCATTTAATTTAAGCTTTTGCCATTTACCAACAACCGCTCGCTTGCCAACCCGCGCGTGTGTGCATCTGATGTCCAACTTTTCATCATATTCGTCAATTGTGGTGATTGTTTCAAGTGGCCTTATTTAAAGTCACCTTATTTGTGTACTGAGCTGGGACGCTTCCCCTCGTTTGTGTTTCTGGTTTCCCTTTAGGTCGCAATTTTCGCCGTTACTGGTAATTGAGCCCATTTTTGGCAGCCACGCATTTCAAATTGATTATATATCCTTTAACTGATGATATGGCGCACGTACGCACATAAGTTTATGATGTCAAAAAATTCATGGAAAAGCATATAACATAAAAAACTATAATGTTATGGTGTCCCAGTGAAGTGTGAATATGTGAGGGCCAACAATTATCACCACAAAGTTGAACATCCCAACTCTTGTTTTAGCACAGATAACCTATTATTGAGACTAATACATATTTTGTAATTTTTACGCGTCACTTTTACCTAATAGATATGAAACACATACGAAATTTGTTTATGTTTATTAATGTGGGGAATTTGATAAAGTGCTTCCGTCGGAACTATGTTCTATTGAAGGAATTTTAAGCGCTATTTTAGAGGAATATCCTCTTAGAACACAGAGTTTCTAATTTTAATTTCTAATTGAACAATTAACAATGAATAGCATTGCCACATGAAAAGTTTCCACGCATCTCATTTTACACCACTAGAGGGCGCAGGTCCGTGCATAGATATGGGGAATATTGAAGATTTGGCCTAAGCCAAATTTATCTTTTTACTTGTTTTATTTGGCATATGGGCAGTTTTTAAAATTCCCACGAAATACTCCAAAGATTTCTTGATCTAAACATTATCACAATCGCGTCTGTGTTTATACTATGTGGTTATTGAGTGTAAAAGAAGTTCTTTAGCTTTATTTCATAAATATTAATTGTTTTCAATAGATCTCTAAACCAAAAATCCCATACAATTATTATAACTTATATATAAATTTTGTGATTTACTTTTCTCTTTAATGGATGCACTTTATGGTATGAATTATAGATGTTTGTGTAAATTTAAAAAAAAACCTTCTTTTTGTAGTGACACGATTTAAATTCCGCTCACAGCATTCTGTCCAACCAATCCGTTAGATTGTTAAGTTGTCCCTCTTTAGCTGAACACTCATAAAATTGCACATTTTGCGCAACATGCGACCATTCAAAATCCGTACCATTCCTACCTAGGAAAATGGGTTTGTTGCTCTCTTCTTCTCCACCAACCGTTTGCAGCCGACGACTGCGCGTATCACGTACCAAATTCCTACAATAAATACAAAAACATTTTAATCAGCTCAATTTCAATCTCAAACAACGTCATTACATTTCTTTTTCGAGTAAATCTTTAATCACTTTGGCCGATTTTGCCAGTGTCAAGTCTTGTTTATTGCAGAGTACCAATATGGAACAGGGCAATGTCATACTATCCGTTAATATAGTATAGAGAGCACTGAAAAGGGCATGGCATTAATAATAGTCTTCTTTAATAACGTTTTGATACTAACTTACTCCGCTACATCGCGTATATCCTTTTGAATGGTCACTGAATCCAACACAAAAATTATACCCTTAGTGGTGCGTTTATATTGATCAAAACATTTGTTTCTCACTCTATAATGGCCGGGTATATCAATTAATTTGCAGGTTAAGCCACCAGACTTATACGTGCCCACATTTTCTTTAATTGAAACAAATGTCCCAGGACATTTCTTATGCAGTAAACTCATAAAAAGAGCACTTTTGCCACTTTCGCTTAAGCCCGTGAGTAGGAAATCCCGCCGAGTTGAGGAACGTTTTCGCAATATAATAAAAAGAACTAGAAAAGAGAAAGACATAGAGGAGAATAACGCGTGGACACAAGTATTCGAGATTGTCTTGTACCTATTATTATAAAGCCTATAACAGCGGCAATCAGAAACGGTGTTACGTTGAAATCATTTAATTTAGTGTCCTTTACATCTTCCTCAATTGTATCCATTATGATTTATATAATTTACTTTAAATAAATATACTTTATTTACTTTTATTATAGCGATGTATTAACACATTTCTACCTTCACCTAAACTGGTTAACAAGTGAATTAGCCACGCAAGAAACTGACCGGTAGGTTGCTACATTTATTGTTGAATTATGCAAGATTACTCATACTGCTTGTAAGCGTAGCGTCAATTAGCACGTAGTTAGTTTTCAACATGCAACAGCAACAATCAATTTGCCGGTGGCTGCTGTTTATATTCAACGTTTAACCATTAGGGAAAAAAGAGTCGGCTATATAATCCGAAACTCTTATAACTTCTCATCTATCAATTTTCCTGTGAAAAAAATGTTAATTCAAATAATTATTTAGACAGTATTTGGATCAAAGATTTCCTTGAAAAATATTCGCATTTATAGCTAAATTCGTGATCGCCAAGAATTTCGGAATAAATTTTCAAAGTCACGTAAACGTAGATGGACGGCTAAAGAGGAACTGCTAATCGTACAAAATATAAAAGAAAATCTTACTACTTTCGAACAACCGACAGAGTAGTTGGACTACGAGAAATTTCTGAAACAATCTAAACTTAGTGTTGGCTAGAGTCTGGTAAAAAATTAAGCGCCGTGTACGACTTAAATACATTGACGCCAGAAAATTGACAGAGAGATCCAAACCAGACGAAATTAATTGGGAAAAAATTAAATTGGACTTGAACATGTTTGCCGATTCCACAAGCAGTTTTTCGAATTTTAATGAAAGCAATTTTTCGGCAGATGAACGCAAAGACACAAAGTCACATGTAGTGCATGAATCGCCAAGCCAATCACATAATGACGTTCAGTATAATAAGATGGCCACTGAAGAAGCTCAATTTGAGGAAGTGCTTCTATCACCTATCCCAACAGCAGCCATCACCAGTACAACTATGCAAACTAAAAAAGTTAAAGCAACAAGGAATATACACACAGATGTCTTGGACATGGGTGACAATCACGACCTACAACATAACATACATGAACAGAGTAATTGGGAAATGGAGAAGTTCCTAAAAATATACAAATTAAAATGTGATATTTTGGATTTTGAAAGAAAAAAACTACAATTTGAACGAGAAAAGTTTTCGAAGGAATTTCAGTTACGCATCCGAGAAATGCAATGGAAATGGGAAATGCGCCATACCAAAATGCAAATGAAGGAAAGAATAGCGATGAGGGGATTCGAAATAGAAGAGAAAGTGGCGTTGAAAAAATTACAACAGCTGAACAACTCAGTTTGACGCAAGAGAAACAAACAATTGGAAACGTTTCTTGTGTGTTCTTAAATTTTCAATATTCGTTTAATTTCGTTAACTATGTAGAACTTATTTTATATTATTTTTGAGAATCTGAATTATTATTCTCCAGTTTTGTTCAGCATCTTTCTAAATTCTTATGGATTTCTTATAATTTATGTAAATAAAGGCGATGCATTCATTGCATAAATGTCTTAAAGTTATTATAACATACCTGTACCAAATTTCATCGAAATATCTAAAAAAAGAATAGAATCTCTTATGGGGAGGGGTTCTAAAAATGGTCCAATCCGGTCCATATTCAATAGGAGTTTCAAAAATCTGCACTTAATCCTTATTGGATTCAAAATTAACTTGCACGGAGATCTTGATGAAACTTGAAAAAACCGAAATGAAAAATTTGAACATGTGACCTTGTAAAATAACGTCAAATTTTTTGTCAATATTTTGTTGAGAAAGATTTTTTCATTTCATTTCTATTTTTCGACTAATACAAGTTGCACGTTTTCGTCCTGATATATTTGAATATATTGATATATTTTTATTTAACAACAATACAATGAGAAGGCTCGTAACGAGGGAAGATGCCGTCCAATTAAGAAGGCGAACCAAGAACCAAAAATATTATATAATATATATAAAATAATGGTAAGAAAAGTATATGCACTAAAAAACTCACTAATTTGTTAACAAGAGTGTTTATTTAATTCCCAATACTTTTTCCAGTGCCCCTCGTGCTTGAGCTTGTCTTTTGTGGTGGTCTTTCATCGATTGTAATTTTATTTCTCCATTGTCCTGGACGCTTTCCTTGAACGTTGGATTTGGTTTTTAAATACGAGGGCTGTGTCGATTCAATTTTTAACGGAATAATTTATATACGCGAAAAATAATATGTAATAAAAATGTATGAATTAGGAAAAGATTTAGAAATAGGAATAGAAAAATAAAAATGAAATGAAAAAATCTTTCTTAACAAAATATTAATATCATTTTTGAAAAAAATGACGTTATTTTATAAGGTCAAATGATTAAATTTTTCATTTTCATCCTTGAAGCGAATATCATCGAGTGAGGTGGTGTTCTTTCTTTTTTTGTCGCGATTATGCCCCGCCACGTGAAATATTTCTGTGCCAACACATTCCTTGAATACTTATCCTTGTTTTATATATTTTTTTGTTTTGTTCATTAACATTCATTTACTAATTAATTTCTTGTGTTATAATATTTATACCCTGCACCACTTTGTGGAAAGGTATAGGTAAAGTATATTAAGTTCGTGCGGATGTTTGTAACTCTTAACCCACCTTCAATTATACCGATCGATTCAGAATCAAAATCTGAATCGATTTAACCATGTCCGTCTGTCCACGCCTCGGGTGTCCACCGACCTCCTACTCTCCCCCACCGTTTAAAAAAAGCGGTAAAAGGCTCTATAATTGATACTATCGAACGACCACGCGACACGTGAGAATTACTCTCTTTTTCTTTCTTAGTTTTTTCGTATCGCGTGCTCCCCAATCACACACAACAAGAAGGAAGAAATACGCCGGAGATTCGCAATTTTTTTCTTCATTCCCTTATCGATCAGGAAGACCAACAACATTAGACAACGACATGCTAACAGCAGAAGTGGAAGCAAATCCATTTCAAACAATCGAGAAACTGTCAAACACCCGTAACCAACCTTGGTCGACCATCGAGGAATATTTACAGCAGATTGGAAAAATAGGCAGAGCAGGTGTTTGGATCCTTCATAATCTGTCCAAAGAGAACAAAGCCAACCTATCCATCACATGTAAGGTATTGCTTCAACGGCACCACACAAAAAGTAGTGACTCTCTCCAAATGAATAAATGAAGTACTGCGAGGCCGGGTTTACATCCCAAAAAGGCGCTTCTGTGTGTATGGTGGAGTATTCGTAGAATTGTTCACTTTGAAGTGCTGAAACCTGGACAAACTGTTAATGCAGACTTTTATTGTGAGCAATTGGATTGAATGAACTTATCTTTAATCGCATCGAATAATCGGCGATTCTCAACAGAAAGGGCGTCATTCTGCAAGACGGCGAAACCGGAAAAATTTATGAATTGGGATGGGAGCTATTGCCTCACCCACCATATTCGCCCGATATTGCAATCTCGGATTTCCCTTCATTCCGATTCCTAAAACATTTTCTAAGTGGCAAAAAAATGGCAACATGGTGCAAAAAGACTGCTTTCTAAGACCACACTAACAAGGGATATATCCATTTCCGGTTCATGCGTGTACAAGATAGACTAGGTGATTGAACACCCCCTTGTGTATAATTGAGAGGAATTTGTCACTCTGCTATATTTTGCAATGAATGCTATATAATCATAATAGCTCTGCCTAAGGAAATTATTGGCGAATTCAATTTTAAGTTAATCGCTGTTCCATGACATCTGTCATTGTTTCGTATAACAAAAATTGTAAACAATTCTCACCTGGATTGTATTGTATTATGTTCAATTACAATTTAAATCAAGATGACACTCGTAAGATTACTGATTATGAGGTGGCCTCCATGAATATTTCATATATTGATCATCTTTCTGGTCCTGCGTCCACATTAACAATGCCTTTGTATCCTAATTTATGTATTTTTAATCCTATTCTTTAAAATACTATTGTATTACCATTAAGGAGGGGGTAATTATTTTTTTCAGTATCGGTCCCTGATTGAGAAACTCTCCCCTAGTTATACAAACACGGTAAAACTTTTATGCCGAACAGTTTTTAATCGTTATCGTTTATCTTCAAATACATATAGTGAAGTAAATACTTATTTTTAGTGTACATTATGTGGCCCTTTAAAATAGCTTACAGCTGAGGCGATATTAATATAATGCACTGTGTCGTTTAAACTGTTAGTTTGTTGTCGGAATAATGCTGTTTTCGTTAATAAATATTTTAGGAAGCTATTTGCACTGACATGCGGCGTGAAATATATGTTTCCGTTTTCATTAAATAGTAATAATAGGGTTCATAAATACTTAATAATTTTCGTAAAATGCAAGTGAAGAAAAACAAATGATGTCTTTAGTTTTGGAATAGAGTTCGAGTAAATTCCACATAATCCAAAGCATCTTTAATAGGTTGATTCGAGCGGGGTTCTATGTACGGCTTCATGCGTTGCACGCAGTAATCGGCCATATCCTTGGTAAGATTCTGTGTAACAAAGAAAGCAAAAGTTGTTAATATATGCAATAAATCAGACAGAGACCAAATTAATTTGTACGTACGCAGTACAATTCCTCCTTTGTAACGTAGGGACGATCGGAGGCTGTAATGGCGCGAAAAGCATTTTCAATTTCTTCATAGGATTGCACGTTTTCGGTTTCCTTTGATATCATAAAAGCTATATACTCCTGCAGAGAGACATAGCCATCACGATTTGGATCCACTACATCGAGTATAGCCTCAAATTCGGGATCGGGTTGACCCTCTTCCACCATGGGCAGATCATAGCCGAGAGCGCGCAGACAAGATTTGAACTCCTGGTGATTTAACTTGCCACTCTTATCCTTGTCGAAATGTTTAAACATCATGGAGAACTCCTTGAGGGAATCTTCCGAAACACCGGAATGATTGCGCGCCTGTATTTGCTGTTCCAAATTGTGTTGCATTCGCATCGACAACTGATCCAATTGATCCCACTGCTGAGCCAGGCCCACTGTAGAGTGTTCGGTGTAACGATTATCCAATATTAAATGTTCCTCCAAGAGTGCGCCCAATTCTTCGATCTTCTTAAGATCCACACGTCGAGCACGCACTTCTGTGGCTTTGACGCGAAGTGCTTCCAGTTGTTGTTCCAAAGAACCAGAACCTTCCATCATCGATGTTCTTTTCAAACAATTATTTGCACAAGAGATAATTGTTATATTAATTCATAATAAGTTGAAATATTATAATCGGTCCAAACCGACCATTACACACCCAACACCACTACAATGCTTCTGAGTCGGATACACTCTGAACTTGGTGCAAACATTTTTATACCCACCCCATTAAGTATAGGGTGATATATGACTTCGAATACATTCGAAATACAAAATTCAGATACAATTCGAAAGCATCGAATACTGAGTGCATCTAACTATGCCTGTCTATCCGCCTGTCCGATGTGTGTGTTCTGTGGTAATCCCTCTCCTGGTCGCAAAAACTGAAATATCGAAATTAGGTAAAATCGTTCTGATGAAGATCTTAAAATTTTTGCCCTGTAAGTCGAATCCAAAAACACATTGACACACATCAGATATCAATCGTTTCTTACTATAAAATCACATATTTTGCAAATTACAAACATCCGTACAAAATCGCAGTAATGCTTGTAACTTGGTGTAGGGTATAAAAACGAACATTTTCACATTATTACACTATTATCTATTTTTATGGAAAGCGACATGTTTGGTAAGTGCTTGTTTTATTATTATTTTTGAGGGTGACGGGGATTTTTAAGAATTATCATAGGACTAATCCCACGCATACACAATGCAACAACTAGTAAAAAGCTATATTTGGCGTGGGCCAAATTCGGGATATTCTCCACATTTATACGTTAACTAGGGGCATGATGTATATCCAATGTCGTATTCTGTTAAGCACTCTTGAAATGTGGACCACATATTAATGCAGTGGTCGAACTCAATAGACAGAGTAAATATAAATTTTAATTTGAATTTCAATTTCAATTTCATGGATCTACTTTTGTGGCCGTAAGAGATTTTTATCAATTGTGCGTATAGCTCAACTGATTTCTTTCAAATGAAATTGGCGTAATGTGTGAAATTTCCAACAACAGGCAGACATATGGACACATACATATGGGTCAAATTAGGTGATGATCTGGAATATATATACCTTGTAGGGGTAGGACGGAAGTTTCCTTTTTTGTATTGTATTGTAAACGGATATACGAACTGAATATACTGCCACCGTAATGTGGAGGGTATAAAAAATCTACACATTATACTTTCGTCACCTTCGTTTAGACTATTGCTGCGTTATTCTATAATAGATGAAAGGCCCCAAGCAATAGAAATTTAAACAAAACAAAAAGGATTCTGTGGTGTATGCAATGGGAGCACTTTGGAGGTTAACGAATTGGGCAGACTTGGCAAAAAAATTGGCTCATTTTTATTCTTCCTAAGGCTGTCACATGCATTCGAACCCGAGAAGAATTTAAAAGCAAATACATATAAACAGTGCTAAGGTAGTTATTATGTAACGCGACTTTTTCAAAGAGAGAACGCTTCATTAAATGGGTTGTTTTAAGGGGATATTTTCAAGTTGAAAAACTTCACGTATGCGCCGTGTGCATTTCCAACAACATTAGTAATTGCAAAGTTAATGGAGCACATTCACATACAACAACAACAGCGATTAGTTGTGGTTTTGAGATTTTGCCATAGCAAATAAAAGAAAAGCAATTTGATCGAAAAGGATTATTTCGAAAGTTCTGTTTACCCTTCACGGTTATAACCCAGCATATAAAACCTAGAAAGAGTGTGTACAACAACAAAACCACAATTGAGTGCAATCTGTGTAATTATGATGATGCCTTGTGTGTACTCCGTTCATCACACATTGTACAGTTTTATCAATTTGGAATTATAGCATAGGCAGTTAATTATTTACCTTGTTTCAGTTAACCACTGGTGGAATAGGTTGGCGTGCTTGGCAAATTCTTTACGCAATTTGTCATTCTCTTCTTGACGCTTAGCCTCTTTGGCAAGTTCGCCATCTCGCTCCTCTATGATCTTTTGTAGATTGCGCCAGGTTTCCTCAAGAGCTTCCATGGTGAACCAGGTATATGGATTGGGTCCAACATTGAAGCTCTTGATTTTTTGATCAAGAGCCGCCAAGGCCTTAAAGTCAGCCTCCGCTGATGAAAGCGATGCTTGAAATTGGGCGTGGGCATCACGCAAAGCGCGTATTTCTTCGATCGAATTGCAACGAACAGGATCGGTTAGGTCCTCTTCGGCATTTTCGAACCAAGAATTAAAGGCCGAGGCCTTCTTGGCAAACGTTAAATACAGTTCTTCGATTTGGCGGAACTGCTCCTGCATAGCCAATAAACGTTGCTTTCGCGTGTCCGACGCATCACGCAACTTTTGCCAACGTGATATAACATCCTCGTGACGCTTCAAAATAGCTGGCGATTGTGCATGATTAGCATTGATGAGCTGATCCTTCAGTATGGTTATATTATGTATGCCCTCCTGTTCAAAAGCGTTAAGACCTAAAATGAAAAATATGATCATTGTAGTTGTGAAATAGTTTGAATCGGTAATATTCACACAACGCACCTGCATCGAATGTCTCTTGCTTCGTCAAGAGCGTTTGCACAGTTGAAAGATCTCGCCCATACTCATCGGAACGCACATAATTCTCTTTGTCGGCAATCCAAGATTCTACAACATCTGCCTTCCACATGAATTGCAAGTAGGCTGAATTGTCCAATAGTGAGCCCTTGCGCCTAGCAGCCAAAGCATTCAGATTATCCAATTTGTTGCGTAACTGTTGGCATCGCTGGCCAATTGAGTCTCCATGATGATTTTTAGCTGCTACCAAGTTGCTGCCTTGGTCACATATTAAAGCACAACGATCCTTGTGTGCAGCGAAATCTGTTTCAAAGGCATCGTGTTTTTTCAACAGACCCTGTACAGCAGCCATAGAATCACCATAATCGTCCACTGACAACAGTTGCTGCTTCTCGGTAATCCAGGCTTCCTCCTCTTCTACTTGAGCCAAAAACTGTTGGTAGATAAGTGATTCATCTAATTTTTGACCCCGTGTGGCAGCTAAATTTTTTAATTCAGCCCATGCTTGATTCAAAGCTTTCAAACGCTGTTCAATTTCAGGCACACCCAAATTGGAGACATCCATGAGTTTCTCACCCGCTTCCTGAACAGCTTGTATGGCTGGTTCGTGCGATGCCAGTTCGGCTTCCAGGCGCTTATGTTTCTTTTTCAAATTTTGTACGCCCGTCAAATCGCGACCATAATCGTCAGATCCAACCAACAGTTTCTTCTCTTTGATCCAACTTTCCTCATCAGCAATATCACGGAAAAATTGATGCAGAGTCAATGCCTCATTGAGCCGTGCCTGACGATGAGCAGCCAAATTGCAAATACGCTCGTAACGTTCATTAATGCTTTGACGTTTCTCTTGAATGCCAGCGCTATCAAACTGGCCGCTTTCCACCAATGAGTCGGCTTGTTTATTCATATCCTTTATTCGATCCTGATGAGCCTCTATATCTGCTTCAACCAGTTGATGTTTTTTCATAAGGTTCTGTACCGAAGCCAAATCTTTGCCAGCATCTTCTGTTGTTAGCAAGCTCTCCACTTCACCCAACCAAAAGTCCAAATCCTTTACGGCGGCTATGTAGGTTCGCTGCTTATTGGCCTCTTTCAACTTCAGTGACTTCTCTGTCGTTTTATGCGTAAGATATTCCCACTGATCGGCAATTTGTGTTAGACGCTTTTGCACGGCATCTTCTGAGCCACTGCATTGTTTCTTATGGATGAGATTTTCCCCCATTGCCAACACACTTTGTATACGGTCTGCATTTGCGGCTAATTCAGCTTCGAAAGCCTGGTGTTTTTGATGTTTTGACTGAATGTTGGCCGGATCTTTGTAACTCTCCTCGGTGGCCAATTGCAATTTCTCAGCAATCCAATTCTCGATTTCATCAGCATCGCGCGAGAACTGCTGCAAAGTTTGTTCGTCTCCCAAACGCGAACGTTTCTTTATAAGGCCTTCCTTGAGATGACGCCAACGTTCCAAGACCTGTTTGCGTTTATCGTCAATCAAATCAGAAGCATAGTGATTTTGGTTGATTAGAGTATCAGCCAGCACTTGTAATGCGGCAATTTTCTCTTCATGGCCATTAATAGCCTTATCAAAGTCCTCGTGCTTCTTGATCAGGGCCTCGACATTATCACCTTTATCGTCGACGTCGTCAGCATTGAGGAAGGCCTCGCGGGCAGACATCCAAGCCTCAGCAAGTTCACAGTCGCGCATGTATAATTGTAAATCGAGATTTTGCTCTAATTGCAATCGGCGCTCAGTCCAGGCCTTCTCCAAGTCTTCCCGTGTCTTCGATAAATCTTGGATTTTCTCTTTAATTTCGGGTGAAGCATAATGATTGGCTTGCAACAGTTCATTGCCAAATTGCTCAAATGCAGCAAAAGTTCCAGCCCGTGCATCTATCTCAGTTCGATGTTCCTAATTTCAAATGCATTTATTTTACAAAAAATTACTACAACTCGAAGGATACGTACAAACACAATTCATTTACAATACTATGAACGTTAGATAACTTATCGCTTGAACGAAGTGGCTAACGTATGGGTTGTGGTTAATTCGACAGGACAAATGTTGTGGCATGTGGGCTATCAAGCCCGAATTTGCATTCACGTACAACAAAAACAACACATATAATTCAAGCATAAATAAATTAACAAATGACATGTAGAAAATGATTAATAATTAATAAATAAGTAGTGATACAAGATTTCGTTGTTATCTAACCCACACAAATAATAATAGAAAACTTGTGCGCATGTTTTAAGTATATGTGTGTGGAATGTGTCTTCGTATATGTTTATGCATGAGGCATGAGTTTGAATTTTATGCATCGTCAAGCGGTTGAATGAATGCAATTAGTCTTGTTACGAACTTTTACATTCGGTATTAGGCGCATCTACATACATATGCTTAGTATGGATTATGGTAGGCATAACTTTTTGATAAAAACCATGGAAAGACCACATGACACTATATGTACAAATAAAGAAATTGGTGTGTGAAGAAACTACCTCTTTTGGTGCTGGATGAAAGAAGCTTTTCGCCTTACTATTTCCAAACATATACTCGATCTCGGACCGATGACCCTAGAACACACACATACGCAAAGACTCTTTAACAATAACAAAAGCAATAAATAAATCAGGGGTGAAGTGTATGATAATCGCGATGCATTTGATTATAGTTTTGATACAATTTTTTTTCTTTTGAATCAACACAAAATGGCGCATTATTATGAACAACAAAGTTATAAAAGTATAAATTAATAAATGCGGCGTTTTATTAAATACACTTCGTTCGAAGCACAAGCCACATTTCCTACACTGTCACACTGTTTCTAAATCTACAGCAGCTACACAGTCAAAACGACGGCGGATATTTGCTTCTATTGCTTGGAATATTGGTTGTTGGAATTACGATTTAATTAAATGGGATTATATAGCAATTGCAGCAATGGTACGTATATATATAAACAAGTAACTGTAAACATACCTGATGACGCTCAATTAGAGCCTCGGCCCCGGTCACATCATTTGCTAATTCATCGGATGTAACTAAACTCATCATCGAGTTAATCCATGCCAATAAGTCACGATAATCGCTTAAGAATCGTTGCAAGTCATACGAATCCAATAGTTTTTCTTTACGTGCCGTAGCTTTCGTAATGATTTCATCCCACATCTCATTGATTTCCTTTTGCTTCATATATGTTTGTTCAGCTGTGTCGGGATAGGACTGCATTAAACGATTGGCGGTTTCATCCAATTGTCGTATTTTATCACGCAAGGCGGCCAAGTCACGCTCTACGCCTTCATGTTTGCGCTGTAATGTCTGAACACTGCGTAAATCTTTGCCCAAATCGTCATTATTTAAGGCGTTCTCCTTTTCGCCGATCCAATCCTTGGTCTCGTCAATATCACGATGGAAGCGCTGCACCTCATGAGCAGAGCCCAACTGGCTGGCCTTTTCGGCAGTCAGTTGCTGCAGGTTCGTCCATTTTTCATTAAGATCTTGCATTTGTGACTGGATTTTCATGGCGGCCTCTGTTTGGCCCAAAGATGTCAACTGTATGGCAATCTCGTTCATATTAGCTAAACGCACTTCATTTGCTTTCAAGTCGTCGGTGAAGTCGTCGAATTTCTTTTGTAAAACTTCAACTTCTTCTAAATCTTCGCCCACCACATCAGCAATCTGAGCATGGTTTTCTTTATCCTTTATCCAATTGGTCAAATCAGCTGCTTCGCGTACCAGCACGTATGCCTTGACAGTCTCATTTAATTTGTTCTGACGTTCACGGGCCAACGTTAGTAAGTTATCGTATTGTGAGTTAATCTGAGCCTGTCGCTTCGATATGGAATGATTATCCACCAAGTTTTGTTGGCTAGCACTTAGACCGGCTTCAATTTTCTTAATATAAGCGGCTGGTACGAAACCTTGTCGATCATTAACCTCGACTTTCCACCAATCTTTATTATTTGAATTGAGTAATGTAAGGACGTCTCCCTTTTTCATCGACACTTCCCGTGGCGATTTTTCGGTGTAGTCGTACAGAGCGACAACACATTCTTTGCCGGTGATATCAACAACGGGCGTCTCTTGTTGGCGACAATTTTTTGCCTGCTCTTGCAAAGCTTGTATAGTGTTGCCGAATGCTTCTAAATCAGACACTAAAGCTTCGTGTTTTTTTAGCAACGCTTCCGAAGAGTCCTCATCCTTGCCGTAATCGTTACTGGTGGCAATTGGCTCTTTTTCGCGCATCCACGATTCGGCTTCATTGGCGTCAGCGAAATACTGATGTGCTTGCAAGGAGTCCTCCAAGTCTTGCTTGCGTTGATTAGATTTATCCTTCAAATTATTCCATTGATCTTGCAAGGCATCCAGTCGTTGCCGGATATCCTCACTTGCGAATGGTTGCTCCTTTAACATGAGTTCACCCGAAGCAATGACATTCAAGAGACGAGCCTCATGGTTATTGATTTCAGCCATAACAGCCTGATGTTTCTTCATTAGATTTTGTACGCCAATTAAATCGCGGCCCCTATTTGTGGATGCGGCGATTGGTTCTTTTTCTCGTATCCAAGCAGCTTCATCTTCTAAATCACGAAAGAGTTGTTGCACCTGCAACGAGTCCATCAAATGCTGTTTGCGGTCAGACATGGGGGCGGCCAAAGCCGCGTATCTAGCTGACATATTCGACTCTTTTTGCCGGATATTGTCGGCATCAAAGTGACCGGATTCTATAAATTTATTAGCGGCAACTTTTATACTCTCAATACGATCCTGATGGGCCATAACATCTGCTTCCAGCAATGCATGCTTCTTTTGTAAATTTTGCACCGACGTTAAATCTTTGCCATGGTCTTCTGACATCAGCTGACCTTCAATTTCGCTCAACCACAATTCGATATCTTCAATCGTGCGGTTGAATTGTTGCTGTTGACAAGCTTCATGCAATTTACAGCCCTTCTTATCGGAAGCCTGTACCAGAGTTTCCCATAAAACCACAATTTCTTGCATTCGGGTATTAATCTGATCAGAGGCATAATGGCCTTTTTCCGTCAACTCGGTACCAATGGTGGTAATATCCTCAATGCGCGACTTGTTGGCATTCAACTCGTGTTCAAAATTTTGATGTTTCTGCATTTTGCCATTCAGATTTGTTGGGTCCAAGTAACTGTCATCGGTGGCAAACTTCAATTTTTCACTAATCCAACCTTTCGTTTCGTCACAATCGCGCTCAAACTGTTGATATCGATTAGAATCATCTAATAGTTGACTCCGTTTATTAGATTTTTCAAGCAGAGCAGCCCGACGGGCCAATAACATTTGGCGACGTTGCGCCACATCATCAGCAGCATAATGCTGACCATCGATGAGTTTCGTGGCAAAAATATCTAAAGCTTTAATTTTCTCTTCTTGCGCAGCCAAACTTTTTTCAAAGTCCTCGTGCTTCTTAATCAAAGCTTCCACAGAATCCAGGGAGTCGCCCAAGTCCTCATTAGCCAAGAAAGCTTCCTGTTTGGCCATCCAGGTATCCGCCTGTTCGGTGTCGCGATAAAATAATTGCAAGTCCATACATTGCTCGTACAGGATGCGCCTATCTTCCCATAATGATAATAAAGAACTCTTATCACTCTCCAGAGCTGCCAGTTTTTCCTGGATTTCGGCAGCCGCATAGTGTTCGCGTTCCAACAATTTTTGACCGGCCTCAATGGTCAATTTAAAGCTATCTTCACGAGCATCTATTTCACCTTTGTGCTCTTGATGACGTTCCAATAATGCTTCAGCGCCTGCCACATCTTTGGCCAATTCATCAGCTGAAATAATCGCCTTCATTCCATTAATCCACGACACCAAATCGCGGAAATCAGCTAAAAAGCGATGTAGGAAATAGGATTCATCCAACTTTTGTTTGCGTTCGCCTGCTTTAGCCTTCAAACTTTGCCAATAATTGGCAATTTCGGCTTGTTTATCCCGAATTTGGTCGCTGTGATCCGCGTGTATGGAACACAAACGCTGAGCTTCAGCACCCAATGTAGAAACCTTATCTTCTAAAGCTGCCAAATCGCGTTCGACACCTTCGTGTTTACGCTGAAGGGTTTGTACACTGGCCAAGTCCCGACCATAGTCATCTGATGAGAGAACGACATCCTTTTCAGCAATCCAGGCTACGGTTTCATCAGCGTCACGATTAAAACGCTGAATTTCGTGAGCTCCAAATAACTTCTCTTGTCGTACGATTGCCAATTGTTTAAGACGTTGCCAAGCTTCGTTCAGCTCGTCTTTGCGCTTCGTTATGGTGTCACGATCGGGGTGAGCATCTTGAATCAGTTTATCAGCTAACTGATTCACTTCAATTACACGATACTCTTGTGAGGCCATATCTTTTTGAAATTCATCAAATTTCCGCTGTAGCACCTCAACATGTTCAAGATCTTGACCAAATTCGTCCGCCGTTACAAAGGCCTCCTTGTCCTTAATCCAGAACATAACCTCCTCGCATTGTCGTAAAAATTGAACCAGAACCAAAGCCTGTTGTAATTTTTGACCCTTTTCGGCCAAACGATTCAACAAAAGCTCCCACAAGCGATGCAGCTCATCCAAGCGACGACGAATTGTCTCTGATGCGAAATGGTTTTGATTGATCATTTCCTGGCCAGTATTATCCAAAGATACAATAGCATTACTGTGAGCGGAAACTTCGGCTTCAAATGCTTGATGCTTTTGTATTTTAGCCTGCAAGTTAGTGGGATCACGATAGCTCTCCTCGCTAGCTGCTTGCAGTTTTTCATTAATCCAAGATTCCAGTTCGTCAGCATCCCGCTTAAAATACTGAAATCGTCGAGAGTCTTCCAATTTTTCCCGTTTTTGACGCGTTTCAACCTTAAATTCATTGTAGCGCGACAGCACTTGCTCGCGGCGTTCTTGAATGTCTTCAACGGTTTCAAGAATTTTTACCTCTTTCGGTGTAAAATTCTCCATTTTCAATTAAAAATCGTCAGTCGTCGGTTTATAAATCAGAACTGAGCTTTTGTTCGAGTTCGAGTTTTTCACGCTTATCCTAAAGCTGCAAAATGTTGCCTCAATTAACGTTAGTAAACCTGTAAAATGAAATAGAAATTTAAATATTAATGAAACCAATTACAATACGTCGGAACTAAAAGAAGTGCGTAATCGTTATGACAACATTAACACCTTCCCTGCCGCCATATAAAACAAAAGTTGGGATCCCTGTGGTGGAAACAACTATTTTATTCAGTTTACTAAGACTACTGTGACCCAGTTTAAGTCACATGGCTGTTATATGTTAAAAACGTGACTCTCACCATATGAGCCACGGCCAGAGAAGATGTTAATGCTCCAACTTTCTAATCCAACCCAAATATTTCTTTATACATAAACACTTCGAATATATAAGCCGCGTATACGAAAGCACCCGTACGTTGGAAGTGTCCAAATTCATTTCGAATAAAACAAATATTTGTTTACGCGCTCAATAGAGACATTTATTGAAAATAATTTCTGCTTTTTTTTTAACAAACAAGACGTAAGTAAATAAACCAGGCCACACCTAGCAGGAAACAATTTTATTTATCATCATTCTCATTTTCAAGAGGACGATGCGTTGCAGCTGTTTCTCTTACTACGTTATACAACATTGCGCCCGATTCCTTGAAGATAGCCCGATCTAAAGGATGCTTGAAAATAGTTGAAAACAATTCATCAACGTAATTAATTGAGATAACTTGATTGTTGATCATGATAATTAAGAGTTTCCCTAGTTCGTCGTAGCAAGCGTGTGTTGCGCCGAGACTCTCGATAAATGGCACCGTAATTAAAGCATCGTAAACGTTCGGCTGACCAAAAATGCTATTGTCGTTTTCATGCGAATTACTCGTTGTTATAGCATTTTGCATATTCGGATGCGACCATATATGGCAAGCTGCCAAAATGACTTCCGTGCTCAATTGGACGTTTCTGCTGGCAATAATATGTTTCATCAGCTGTACAACATTAGTGGCAATAGCATAATACAGAAGAGCCGGCAAAGGATTTTTAAACGTTTGTGGTAATTGATTCAATAAGGTAAGAATCGCATCCAAATCTCGGAAACAATCTTGCCGCACTGACGTACAATGTAACCAATATTGCAACTCCTCCAACAAGTTGGACAAACTGGGCTCCAGTTGTGTTATATGCAACTCAGAGGAGGAGCCACCACCACTTCTTTGGACTTTACTCTTATTAGCGTGACATATTTTACTAGCCAAGTGAGGCAGCATCACATTACAATAGAAATTATTTTTAAACATATTGATATGCATCCAATCGTTGACTTTTTGTGCAGCCTCGTCTTGAATAATGTAAAAATACGTTTTCCTTAGCACACTTGCACACGTTTCTTCAGGCAAAAATCCTTCCAATATTTTGTTAATGCGCTGCTCCAACACTTGGGGTATAGTGGCATTCCAAAGCTTCAATGCATCTGCCTTAGCGGTTGTGTAAATTTTATCCACTTCTTTGTAAACGGTGCGATAATCGGTTGAATCAATTCGATTAACCAAATCATCGGCTGCCTGCTTAGATGGCATCAATATTTTGTAATGACCATCTTTTACGGTGCTTTTGTAGCAGCGCTCTATGCAAAAACTAATTAGCAAACGTGTACTCGAGTTCAGAGAGTGCCGAAATGCTTGCACTAAACGCATTTGGCCGGAGGAAGGCAGCATATTGTCTGAGGGTGATTGCTGTCTTTTGGGTGTTGTTGGCAATTCGGTAATTCGTGGTGTTATATGACGATATTTACCCGTACGAGATGCATTCTTCGTTAAAGTATATCTGGCTGGTATAATGGAGACACGAAATTCCGCTAAAAACGGGCAAATCGTTATCAGCATAGTTTCCAATAACGAATTGAAATTGTTCATTGTTGAGGAGGTTGTCCCCCCCTGCCTTTTTGGCAAATTATAAATTGACAAAGAAGTGGTAATAACTTGCAATTCTTTACTAAAATCACCAGAATTTTGGCAACTGTGAACTGCTCTAAATGCATAATATTGTTCACTTAAATCCTGTTTGGTTTCGAACAACCATCCAAAGCAGGCTCTTATTATAAATGTAGCGGTGTTAAATTTTTCCAACTGATCCTTTAAGCCCAGGCTCATGTACAAACCGAACATAATGTGCAACGTTTTAATGTTATTCTCCAACTGTAAGCCAATATTGTCCAACATGGCATAGTACTGCACCATCCATGGTAGTGTGATCAACAATTTACCCTGACGCAAAGAATGCAACAGTATGGTGGCAGTATTAAAATGAGATTGCATCATATTACGTAACTGTATTTGGCTTCTTTCCATTTCAATTGGAGTTTTCGTGCTTCCGTTTCCTTTATTTAGGCAATACGGCAGAGATGTGACGTAACCTAAAAATTTCCCTAATAACAACATGGAAGCCATAACATCTCGTTTCACTATATAGAGATCTGGATGTAAAGTGTGGGCGGGTGAGCCCTCGGTATCATCATCATCATCATCATAATCAACTGTAAGTTTGATTTGATTAAAGGAACAGTCATTGAGAGCAATTAGTTCAGAGCTGAGTTCCATTTTTAACTGTTCAATAAAAGCAACAGAACGTGCTTCGTCAATGAAATTGTGGAAGAAGCTTTCCATTCTGGGGAATTGATAATGCGTACTAAATTTACTGGGTGCCACCAAACGTTGTGATAATTTTTGGAATTTGTCGTGGTCCACTTCTAAACCGATCTCTTCAGGTGAGGGGCTAACATTAGAAGTGGACACTAACAATTGTGATACAAAGAGTTTAGCAAAATGTGCCATGTTTACGAAGCTTTCGGATATATGAAATATTTCCTTTAACTTGGGTGTAATCTCTGTGCGAAAGCTCCAACTGGGATTTAAATGATTTGTTTCCCATGCATTTAAACATTTGTAAAATAAATCACGTTGTGCCCGAAAGTTGGTAAATTCCTGCTGACACGTAAAATGTTCACGTGAATTATTATCTTCTTGAAAATAAACATTAGCAAACGAAGGCTTCAAGGATATCTCTCGACCACCCAGTCTTGTACTCTTTTGTGATTGCATTTGAAGCTTATGCTGCAAAGTTTCTTGAAGAAAATGTCGACTTCCACTTGACATGTAATGGCAACAGCATACACTGTTGACGACAACATTTAAAGATTCCGTATCTAATAAGGCAAGCGTGCGTTTCTGGAAGGACAATGTTCGGCTAGCAAAGTAAATAGCTTCTTTTATATTTGTTAAGCAAGCAAAATTTGTTGATGTAGCCGCATCTCCAAGGGTTAAATCTTGCATACAATCAACTGGGGCAAAAGGGGCACAATTACAAAGATTTATCAAGAAGGACAATTCACTTAAAACGCTGACGGTGAAATTCAAGTCTATGAGTATGGAATAAATCTTGGCCAGAACATCCAACTTTGGCTTATATTCAACATTCTGCAAGTTTTGGAATACTTTTTCAACATGTGACTTCTTTTTCATATGAACTTCGGAACAATGATATGCCGGTAATACGGTGGTATGAGCATCTGGCAACGGCAGGGGGGTAGTGATTTGTAATTGTTTGCTTATCTCGTCAGCATTCGTTTTTAATATATTCCTGGCAGCCAAAACGGCACACTGTTGCTTATCCTCTACCTCGGTATCGGCAATTTGCAATATATTGTTATCATTGGAAAAGGAACTTTCGCCAGCGAACACCGAATTGTAAGAAATTTCCAATCTTTTGGCCGCTACTGGTACTACTCGTTTCTTACGTATTTCCACGCCACCTTCCTTTGGATTGTTGGTCTTATTATTAGTCTGCAGAGTCTTCTTTTTATTATTCCGATGACTAAGGGGTGAGCCTGCAATTATAAAATCACCTAAACATAAACCGGAACCACCATTTTTATGTGCTGACTGCGGTGTGCCAGATTGCATCTGTGAACTTGTTAAACTGTGATCACGTTTTGTAGGGGTTGAATTGTTCTGCTTACGATCTGCTGAAACACTAGCCATCTGCCGACTTGTTGATGATGAGTGCGATTTCACTGGTGTTTCTAAATCAGCTCTGGGAATATCATCCAAAACTGCACTTTCAGTATTCTTTACTTCATTCACTGTACTCACTTTTAGGTGCACTTCGGTATGTTGCTTTAATTCGTTTAGAAAGAATATTGCAAACTCCTGCAAGGAGCACGGTGAATCATCACCTTTATCAATATTCTCAAACTGTTGTTGAAACCATTGCGATGAGTGATGAAGTTCTCCTTCTGGAAATTCTGGGTTCAACACTAGATTTGTTAATTTCTTGTCTGCTTTACAGTTCATTTTATTACTTTGAATATGTTTATAATCGATTTAATTAATATGCTTGACTATCTGAAACAGAAAATCAACAGAATATAGAAGAAACGGTGTGTTCTTGGGCAGAAAATAAAACATTTTTATTTCTTTAGCACAAATACGAAAATTCATCTTTGCATAAAAAGCTTCTACCCAAAAAAGCAGCGAATACAATGATATGTTGCACAATTAGTCCAACTTTGACGGCTGGCAACACATTAAAAAGAAAGCCTCAAATGTAAACAAAAGTAATGCTGAATTGAAAAAACTAGAACAAAAATGTCCAACAAAACAAAACAAAAAAAAAACCGCACACAGTTGATACTTACGTACGTACAATATGCGTAAAAGGTTAAAGAAAAGAATTTTATATAAACAATGTTTTATTTTTGATTAGTATGGACACACCCAACCTCCCAGTTTTTTATTAAACCTACGAATTTCCGCCTTTCAAGAGCTTTGGCGCAAACTACAATGATGTCTTGACACGATTTTAAGTGAATCCGTTTATATGTTATAATATCTAAACCAACTCGCACACAAGACCTATCAAAACTTTTGCCAAATTTGAAATCGTTGTTAATGTTTGTAATCGGGATTTTGTTTAGCATAGACAAGCAGTAGTCTCCGCTTCTTCGTGAGCGTTACAAACGTATTGACAAAGCGAGTGTACCGTTGACCTCAAGGTGTCTGATATAAAAAGGGGATGACGTAATGGTCGTCATATTACAGAACAGAAAAGGAAATCTTCTTGAAACATCTAACCGAATAAAAGGTTCTTATGAATCATAACCATGATGGTAAAACATTAAATTTGACTTGACGCTTATAAATCGATTTCACCATGTATGCAGCGAGTCTTCCACATATGCATGATGACGCCTTTTTTGCCAACAAACACAAACGCATTTAATTTAGCAAGAAAAAAACTTTCTCTTGATATATAAAGACACAATTAGTCTATATAAATATCTATGCGGAAATAATTCCATACATTTAGTCGTGTATATATCATTTTGGCAAAAATCGATTAAGAATTGACCATCACAAGTCACTAAGGGTGTGGCTCTACCCCGAGCTTGATTTTATTTTTTCTAAAGTTGTAATCATGTTTATAAGCACTATTCACTTACACTTTCTCGATTTTCAAAATATAACTTTGCAAAGTGGACTTTTCTGCGGCAATTTTTAATAAAATAAATTTTCTTTTTCCACGTCCAGCAGTCACAAATAAACGAATCAATTGAAGTGTGTAGAATGAAGTAGTTCGATTAAGTGCCGAAATACGATGGATACAAAAATACAGCGAATTTTATGTTACATATTGCTATCCCACTCTAACAAACGTTACCGCTAATGCCGCAAAAACTCTCCAAATTGATTAAAAATGGTGTTGTTTCGACTGGACTTCGCTCTTAGAATAATCATTAAAATAATAACACAAGTGAATGTTGAAATAAGTGAGAAAAAGTTTTAGGCATATAGTCGGCAACCATTGTAACGGTAACAATATAATAGACAAATACAAATATTTGTATTCATTTTAATTGTCAATTTTAATTTTTTTTACCAATAATTAATTTTTTAACCATTTAAGCAACGCCAATGGAGATTCTACCCTTGTACGAGTATTTCTGAACGAACGAAATGAACAGTAAATGGTGAGAGACTTTGAGACACAAGTAATTGTTTTACATTTGTCTACTTACCAAGGACGTGAAAGTAAACCATCCTTTGCAATAAGAAAAATTTATATATTACATGACTTTTTTAAATTAATGAACTTTTATGTGTTGCAGTAAATTACAAAAACTGATACAACAATAGCAGGAACATTCCTAGTTCAGAAGAAAACATCCCAAACAACAGAACATTTGGCATTTCGGGTGCATTTGTTTGTGGCACTTGTTAAATCTCCCACAAGCGGTAGAACACGTAATTTGTTTGGAGGTGCTTTAAGCGCCGTTATATTGAAATTAAGTTGAGCTTTCCCTTGTTATTCCAAGGTCACAATATGGATCGTTTTTGCGATTTTTTGTCGCGTCATCGTCGTAAATTTTTAGTAGCCGGAGTGGTGGTGGGTGGTAGCATTGTTGCCGCAAAATTTGCTCAACGTAAACTTCTGGAATATCAAGAGAGGCAGGCGCGTGATTTTTTCGAGAAAACAAGACGTTTGCAGCATTTTGAGTCTACGGAACGGACCTGTAATGAGGCAATAGTTAGAATGAATGCCGAGTTGATGCAGGCTATTATCAAAGAATGCAGTACCGATGATTTGTTGCAGCAACTTAGAGAGAATCCACCCAATAAGTTGGAATTGTGGGAAGAAATAAAAATTGTTGCCTTTACCCGTTTAACTGGATTCATTTATGCTGCATCTATGCTGACGGTGGCATTGCGTATACAATTAAATGTGTTGGGTGGTTATATATATTGCAACACTGCCCCTACAAAAGATGAACAAAGATTAAAAATTACCGACGAACTGAAAGGGCATTATCTCTCATTGATCAAATATTTTGTTCACGATGGCGGCTTGCATCAATTGCTACAGCTTATACGTGCAAAGGTAGTGGCAGTGATGAAACAAATTCCCCTTAGTAAGCGTTTAAGTTTGGCCGATATGGAGCAATTATTTTGGTCAATACAAATGAGTATTAACAGTGATCCAAGTGGTGATCCATGCTCAAAAATATGCAAATATCTACTACCCTCGAAAGTACCTGATTACGTAAAAGATGGCGATGTGTTGTCGAAAATGTTTAACGAGACGCTGGACTTGTTGGAGAGTGAAGATGCAGCTTCGGTATGCTCGAATAATATATGCCGTGGATTTTCGTTGACTGTAGACATTATAGCCGATAAAATAGGCGATACTGTGCTTACGACACCACGTTCAAGTTCTACAGCCACCTCTCTCAACAGGTCAGCAGCGCAGGGTGGTAATGCTACTCCAAAAACAGTGACATCAGTGACAACTGATACCAGTACGATTGTCGAAGACGCCGATAACAACAATTCATGTGCTTCTTCAACCACCAGTGACAGCTTACTAAATATCAATAGCGTGCAAATAGCTTTAGCCAAAATTATACCAATGGTGAGTGGTCTAACATGCAAAGGATTTGATAGTACTGGACGCCATCAAAATTTGGCCACCTCCCTAATAACGTTCTATGTGATTTCGGATAAATGTAAAGTGTTGGGAGCTAATGTTTACGAAACATTTTCATTGGCATCACCTTAACTTTGTATATATTTTTAGAATTTTATATTTTCAATTTATTGAAGCACATCAAACAACTTACAATGTATATTTTTTATGAACAATACAACAATTCCCATAGTTTCTAATAAAAGGAGTCGGTTTAGAATTAAGTTCTTATTGTTTATGAAAATAATCAAATAACATTAACGAAAAAAGAAATTATAATGTTATTATTAACGACTTGGGAGAAGAAGAAATGGCATCGCGAGGGGCTTCTCAGTACACAGGGGCGTCTTGTGTACATGTGCACATTGCACTACATTATCAATTTATTGAATATTTTTCGGACTGTATGAATATGAGTTCAATTGTATTCTTGTTCCAGGCATTTTCCGATTAGACGTTTTCATTGCTTTAAGTACAAAGTGTTTCTTCCGCATTATATTTGAACAAATTTTAATTTTCTAGATTAATTGAAAAATACCTCCAGATTGTAATTTTCACTCCCAAGTGGAAACAAATTCTCTTTCAAAGCTGTGATGGGCCATTGTCGCCCAATTTAAATCCATTGGTAAATATATTTTCGCCACCATATCCACCAATTCATATCCTTGTTGTCCAAGATGTGATGAAGTCTCCTCCCACAACCATTTTAACTCTGGGAGATATTCTTCATTAAATCTGCCTCAAACCAGTAAATTTTTGAATCGTTTTTCCTATTTTTCTCCAATTTTTCACAAACGAACTTTGTTTGAACGATTCAACTACACTTTGAACACGCTGCTGCATTAACTTGGCTGCATTCTTCAAAAAACCTGTTGATGCCAAATTTTACAACTCTTGCAACACCCTGTGAATCAATTAAAACATATGGTTTTCTTTTATAGCAGCCAGCAACAACTGTTTACAATGTGTAGGATACTGGCGCTTAGTGTGAAATTAGGCAAAAGGGCAAGTTTGTAACATGGACGTTATATTACCATGTAATAATAATAAACAATGTTTAACCCTTTGTTGGTATTAAGCAATTTTTAAGATTTTAAAAATTCCTATTTTTTGGGAAAATTTGTTTTCAATATGAAAACTTTTCAACCACCTTTGCAGTTAAAGAATAGAATAATTTTCCACCCGAATCATTCGTCTGAAGAGAGAAAGGATTGCCTAAAGAGTAGGATAATAATTATCATGCGCAATAAACGATTTTCCATCAAATTCTTAAATATAATGAAACTTATAACCTTTCAAGTTAGTTTGAAAGTTACGTGAAAACAGGATACAACTGTTTTTTGTGATATAATAATAATGTATACATACATTTAAAAAAAAGAAAGAAAAAGAAATAACAATTAAGAAAAATGTGTAGAATTTATTTTATATAACATTTGTGAAACATTTCAAACGTTTAGACGTTTTCCTGTTCATTGTATATCGTAGCAATTAATTTAAACAAAACTCTATGAAAAATGTTGATTCTTTAATGAAATTTGAAATTCTTTAAAAAAAGAGTAAATATGATTAAAAACACATCTCTACGATTGTGTAATTATTGATGGAAAATTTACACTTGTTCGTTGTAGTATAGTTTTAGGGTGTTTTAGCCTTTACTGCGGTATCGATTAGATTTTGCTATGAAGGTATTTATCATATAATATTTGTCCGTCTTTCCCAAGCCAATCTAAAGAAAAATTGTAACAGCACTGTGTTTCTATATAGAGCATGGATCCTTTATAGGTGGGATGCATGCATACAAACAAACCGTTGTTGTGTGTGACTGTTGCAATAGTGGCAATGTTATTGCTACACGCATTTTTATAAATATTTCACGATAAGTGTACTATTTAGGTTTCACTTAAACATTTTGCATGGAATGCTTTACATTCCGCACAATGTATGTTTTCTAATAAATCATCACAAGAATATTTAAAGTACTTGTGTGTAAACATGCTTATACAATATATGCCTAAGCATGCGTACACATTAAAAGAATTCTCGTATTTACGCATACGCGTACATATGTTATTTGTTAGGCCCGTTCTCAAGGTTAACCATGTTTACGTGAATGCCTTCAGTAAGATAAAGATTTTATGTAACAAATATCTTCTTGGATGTAAACAAGTAAAGAAAAATAAACAATTTGGCTTAGGTCAATTCTTAAGGACCCGCTACTTCTATACTCGAACTATGGGCGTGGCACGTAGTTCTACTTCTTTTAACACTGCTTGTAATGCGTATTTACTTTTCCGTCGAATTCGGCACAAAAGGGTTTTTTTTTTTTGGAAATTGTGTGTTATTCAACCACTCCTCTTTTTCTTACGTTCAAATTTCAACTGTATAGCTCAATTCTTGTGGAAGATAAATAGAATAAAATTGGACAATAGTTACGTCACACATTTGCCTTCTACTCACTTGTTTTGTTGCACTGTAATAGTATTACAGACAAGTCTTGGTCCATTTTTAACTTTCTACCTGCAATACTTTATGAAATATGCAGCAAATACCATTCGCTTTTACGAAAGGTGGGCGTGTCGTTTGTTCAATTTTACCCAATTGCCAATGTTTGCACCCAGTAGAATGATTTCCACAGATACGTACATATACGGTATGTACTTCATTAAATGTTTCTTTAAGATTTAGCTTAGCTTGGACCTTGTAGGGTATATATGTACATGTTTTAACTTTTGATTTTAACGTCTAAAGTTCTTACTTTGCCATTTTTTGTAAAATTTTACCTTAAAAATATGTTCAAAGGTTCCGTTTATAAAATTTTGTTAACACAAATTCATTTGTTCATTCAAATTCCTAAATAAGTAAAATAAATGCACGACTCGTGCTATTATCCATACCTCCAAAGGCTTTTAGTTGTTGTTTTTTTAATCAATTCCTTCAAATTATATATTTAGGAAGCAGTGTTTTGCATATTTTTCCCACGTTCTTTCAACCCTTTGTTTTATGCTGTAATTGATGTGTTGTAGCAAAAGTCAAGTACTTGAATACTATGTATGTGTATTATGATATCTGTACTTGAAGTATTGCTGTAAGTAGATGCAACAACAACAACAACAATATGTGAAGTATTTATGTTTAGTATATATACATATATATATCTTACATCTTACATCTTAGAAATTTTCGTTTCATTCGTTATACTCAACACCACTTGTGGTAGAAGAAGTTTATGCGGATGTTTTATACCAATTAAAATTTTATGTTACATATCTGAATCAATTAAGTTCAGCCGGTTGTTAAGGTGATTTCAATGAACCCTGTTGAAAATTATTCGATTCGTACACGCCCAAGAAAAATGATGAAACTTCAACTTCTTAATATTTCTTAACAAATCTTAGTGAATTACCGTAACCTAGTATCACACATACACACACAAAAAGTTAAATATTAAAATAAAAATAAAATTATTCTAAATTTTTTTTAGCGAAAATTTAAAAATTTAAAAAAATTTATTTATCCCAAAATCGAAAAATTCCATGCCTAGCTCATGGTGTAGGGTGAGAAATGTTTGAGTTTGTTCGATTTCCTGCAACTTTAGCAACAACAACAGAGACTCATTAAATACTATACTGTGTTAAGTAGACCAATTTTCCTTTCAATTCTAAGACCGTTTCGATCCGAAAATCCGATTCCAATAAGCGTGTTCGCAAGAATGTCTTCTACACTTCAGACAATATGGCAAAATTATTATAAACTTATTCCAATAGTTTACAGGCAGTTCACAGTTCAGAGGTAAACATTACCTGTACAAGATTGTTATGGAAGTAGAATGATTTAGCTGTGATTGGTATACATTTTAGAATATAATCTGTTGTACAAATAAGTGTCCTTACGATGCCTTGCTTATATGAACCACCCTGGAGATTAAGTTTTCTTTTTGTAACATCAGCTTCCCCTATTAAACCTGCCGAAGTGTAAATATTGTCATATGCAAAATTAGTTTGTACACGAATTGTGAAGCGTATGGAAAGAACCAACAAAGCACAGACTATTTGAAAGGCAAAAAATGAGGTTACTAAACAGGAATAAAAGTTTTGCAATAGTTTTTTTTCAAAAATAGGTCTTACATGAAACCAAATAATGGTGTACACCCCAAGCAAAGGGTCAGGAAGAAAGTATATTTTGCTTTTTTTTCTCTTCTTAAAACATCCGCATTCATATAACATTATGTTGACATTGTTTAGCTCCCTGGGCATAAGCACAGATGTGAAAAGATTGCTTTAGAATTGGGTGTTGAGTGATAGCGTCTGGATTTCAATTAATTTCTCATACAAAACAATTACAAATAAAAAGGCTTGTGGAGGTTTTGGGCTTAGGCTCAGATAACAGTGCAATAATTGAGTAGAAGTGTTTTTGAAAACATCTTTGGTTTCTTATGTAAATGAGAGCACTACTGTACGCATATCTACCTATCGTTCTAAGCTATACTCAAGTATTGAACTTTTTAAGTATTTTTTGTAGAAATCAGTAAAATTGAATTTACAGGTCAAGCCCGACTAAGAGTACAACTAAACCGGTACTACGGTGCGTTCATAAGCATCAGTAAACGCTAGTCCTTCACTTCACTAGAGCATCCAAATAAATATTTAATATAATTTAATAATACAAGTGATTGTGCTGCCCAATCTTAATAAAGCCTGGACCACATGTGGCGTAAAGTGCAAGCACACAATTTAGGATGACATGGATAATACACAAAATTTATAAAAAATTCTGAAATTATTTTTCAAGCAAATAATAATAGGCCACAAAATTTAGTATATACGCTAATAAGTCCACCTTATAGTGGAGAGAATGATCAAACCCGACCATTTCATACCCTACAAATTATGCTACAATTAGTTTGGTTGCATTAACAAACGCGGAGCATTTCCATATATCATTATATGGAGAGGGGTTTTAAAAATGGCCCAAATTTGGCTCAGCCAATTGTGAAGTTGAGTAAATAATCTTCACCAAATTTTGTCTGAAGATATTAAGAATTGCACTTTTTGCCATATAAAGAATTCCATTATGAGAGGACCTTATATGGGAAGGGGTTCTTAAAATGGCCCTATTCGGTTCATTTTCAAAAAGGTTCCTTTCTGTGCCAATATATGACTTTATTCCAAATTTCATCGCAATATGTTAAAAATTGCAACCAGTGGCTTGCGCACAATTTACATGGACAGACAGACGGACATGGTAAAATTGATTCTAATTGTGTGTCTAAATCGATCGATATAATTGAAGGGCTTGGCATTTGCGGTTTAGGAGTTATTAACACCCGCATAAACGTCGGACACATCATAGCATGGAGTTATTATAAAATGTTGAACTTTAAAGCCAAATTGTTTGACAGATAAATACATTTTTATCGATTGTGGGCGTTGTTCTCGACCGATGTTGCCCAATTTAAATAGCTATACGCATGCAAAAACTAAGTCCCTGTACAAAATTTCAGCTTAATATCCCAATATTTGCAGACGCGAGAGCTCATGTCTAGATCGAATCAAAATTGGATGCTAGCCAAAAATATACATAATTTGTAGTGTGTCTGACGTTTACTCCTTAGTGTTGAAAACGGAATGACAAACTTAATACCCCCCCCCCCCCCATTTTATGTGGAGGGTATAAAAATTTATTATACTCTTGTTTATAAGGTATATGTGTACATATTACAAACTATCTGCGAACAATTGAGGACTCTAGTGATTACAAATCACTTGGGAAGAACTAAAGTAATAAAAAAACGAATTAACATTTTTATACCCTGCACCACTTGTGGCATAGGGTATGTCAAGTTTGTGCGGTTGTTTGTAACCTCTAAGCGGCAAATGCCACACCCACCTTCAGTTATACCGATCGGTTCAGATTCCATTCAAATTTGAATGGATTTTATCATTTCCGCCTGCACATTTGTCTTTCCATGTAAATTTGTGTGATAGCTACAGGTGGCATTTGTGGACTTATAGAAAATGGTCTGAATCGAACCAGTTTTAGAACCTGTCAAATTGGACTATTTTTAGAATCACCTCCCATGTTATTTTATTTATATAGGAAGAGACTTATATGGCAATACCCAGCGCTTTTTGACACAACAGAACTAATTGTAGCACAATTTGTGAAACTAAGTGATGTAGAGTATTATAGGGTCGGGCTTGTCCCAACAATAACATTTTCACTTATTTATACAAAGTTGCAATCATATCGAGTCAATATGAAATATGAATTGTGACAAAAGTGGGAGGAATTGTTGTGTTATTAAGTGAATGAAAACCATAATAATAATCATTTACATATACAGGGAGTTTCATGGGGAACGGTGAAATTTTAAGAGATTTATGACAACTTACCCGTCAACCGGTTTTACTGTTTTACATGGACTAACAAAGTTTGTTCCATACACCACCATTTCAACCCCATATCTGATTTTCAGATATACATAGACACACCGATACTAATCGCTAAATCCTATTACCAATGCGAATAAACTTAACACAGAGAGCATTATAATCTGAAAGGGGGTCTACTGTATAAGTGGAACGATATTGTGAATGGTTACTTTCGAAAACGGAAACAACATATTTATGGATGACGTGAATAAAATAAAGCTTTTAAAACATTTGTGAGGCAAAAAATTTGTTACACCTCGAAGTGTCTTTGGCCACAATCTAGATTACTATTTAAACCCATTTTTGTCGTTTCACAATAGATTCGATATGTGAACCCGAGCCTCCCAGCATCAATAGTTAACTAATACAAAGCTTTAGCAAATTTGACTACTGAAGAGACGATGTAGCTCAACTAATGTGTTAAAATACTTGATTTTCAATTGTAGTTGTACACCGACAAATACAAACCAGGGGAGAATTGTGTAGTATGTTATGCAAGCACCTTGGAATGCCCAAAAGACAACCTTTGTCAAAAAGTTCACCGCCTTCCATTATGAGAATCGGAGTGTATTTTTTTTAGAAACAATTTCTGCGGGCTCTCAGAATTTACAAAAAACTATACTCCACGTAAACCTTGACTTTCAAGCTGATACGTAATACCGTCTCTATTAGAGGGCGTAATAACATACCTGTCACGCCCAATATTGCAGAAGTGGAGGGTATTTAAGGCGTGGTCTAAGCCAAATTTAGTTTTTTTACATTAATCCAGCAACGTTGTGATTAAAAATGGTGATAAATCTTCAGTCACCCATTATAAATTTTATAAAATTATTGTGAATATAACCGTAAGCGGAAAGAACAAATGATATCAAATTAAAAAGAATAAAAAATATTTTGAAATATTTATCGGTGCATGTATTGTACTGTCTTTAGGAAACAGTTGTTAAAATATATTTTTTATATCCGCTCATAGTCAAAAATAAATTAATACGAAAATTTGTTCTCAACTGAATCAATTAGCAAATATTAATCGATAGTTTTTCGAAAAATTAAAAAAGGATGAAAGTTAAAAAGATGAAGGAATATATTTGTGCGAAAACCCAGTGAAACGATTTTTTCTTGGTATCTCCACTTTATTTTAGAACCACTCTCGTAGAATTATGTTGTTAGTTTAAGCAGCAACGTTTGCTAACGGCCGACGGTTCTTGGGTTTCTTCCTTTTCTTCTTCTATTTTTTTTTTGATGACGAGAAGGAACATGCGACGTCCAAAGGCATCGTTAAAGAAATATTTTTATTTCACGTTAATTTGTGCACTGTTGCTGATATTTGGATTCAATATAAAGTACAGTATATTTAAATACTAGCTGTGTTGTATGCTTGTACGCAAAACTAAACGAATCCTTTAAATATTATTATAGAGAAAGTGAAGTCTGGAAAACGAAAGCTCCGGCAACATTACTATCAACATCGGTCCAGCAGCAAAAACATCACCCAGAACAGCAACCAGAATCCTCAAAACAACAACACAACCACCAACAACACCCTAATCGTCCACATCAACAGGAACAATTTATATTGGGAAATACTCAAAATGAATATGAGTATGATGATGATTATGACGATGATGATGCAACATATGGTGGTGGTAATGGTGGTGTTGGTGTTGGTGTTGGAGTTGATGTTGGTGCCGTCGAAGATCACGGTAAAGTTCAAAGTAAACGTATGAATATTGGAAGTATAACCACCAGAACCAGTCATACAAAAACAGAAACCGAAACAAACGATAGTGAACGATCAGAACAACAGCAACAACAACAAAATCGCATAGCTTCCAATCCCGTAGTGTTGGCAAACAGATCGTGGTTCTTCAAGAATGGCAAAACCTATCCAAAACCGGCCATTTCAACTACAGAAATGTGTAAAAAGTGTAAACGTAAAAAATCTCACTTGCAAGGAGCCAAACTATTTCCCTATCAAGATCCCCACAATGATCGCATTGTCAATCAGTTAATGTATATGCCACCTAATTATGATAAAATCAAAGCTAGCGGCAAACTGAAAACCATTCTATTATACAATGGCTTAGGTCCATGGAATATTAAAGCGGGTGAGCTTCTAAAAAATTACACAATTGATTTCAATAAGGAAAAGGTTGCAGGGACTATTGAGAATTGAGAGACATTCTGTTTTTATGTAGATAGTTTTCAATTCGAAAGGGTAAAGTCGGTTAAAGGTCGCACCCATAATTGACAAAAATCACCAGGGGCCAAAATAAATTTGTATACATTAACTTCTTCCATTGCCCCTCAACATTAGTGATATAGACCAATACTAATATACAACACATACAATAAGATCCATTAAAGATTTGGCTTAAGCTTTATTCATTAAGCAAACACAAAATATTATGACGTGAAAAACCTTTGCATCGTCCGTTTCAAATTTACTTTAATTTACTAACTGCACCAACATGTATATTTTAGAAAACTCTCATGCAATAAGACGTTTTAAAGAGTGATGCAATCAAGTCATTCAATTATTATTATTTTAACAGTGGCATACTTTCATGATGTAAGGAATTATTTCAAAACAGAGCGATTTGTACCAATGCCCAGCAACATTTCTCGCCATAACCACCGTTGTAAAAATGGTTGTAATAAGATGGATTTTGCACGATTAGATTTGTATGTCATTATTACGTTTTTATTTATTCTATGAAGGACGTGAAATCTTCCTACGCTCTAAATGTCCAGTGGATACATGTGAGATAACGGCTGTGCGGGAACGGGCAAATACCGTCGACATGATTTTATATAAGGATTATTACATGCCTAGCGGTTCGAGACGTTCCAATAATAGCAAACAAGTCACAATGCTGTATTATCTAGAGTGCCCGTACCATACACAAAATGTTAAAGTGCCGAATGCCATCAATTGGACGGCAACTTATAGGTAATAATTATTAAAAAATTATATTAAACAAGCTTATACGCATAAATTACTTATAAACTAAAAACGAGGACCGATTCAGTGATGAAAGGCACTTGAACAATATGTACAATGGGCGGCGGTGCATCATGGCCCTGTTAGAATAATCCCAGAAGACAAATAAAGCGTTTTTACTAAAAGACTACTTTTTGTCCGTACGTCTGCAAAAAGAAAAGCCCAGCTAGGACACTAATTATGACTCAGAGCGACTTACAATTCGTTATGAGTAAAACTAAATCAGAAGGCATCCATTGCCTTTAATTCCGGGTGTGATTAAACATCTACACCACCAACGAGATAATCTTTTTATACCCTCATCCCTAAGATGGAGGGTATATATATTGTTAATCGACATCGACAACTGAGTCGATTTAAACATGTATGTCCGCGTGTCCGTCTGTTGTTGGCATTCTCACGAGCGTAAATTTTGAGATATTGAGCTGAAATTTTGTACAGGCATTTTTAGGTTTTGCAAGCACATTGCAATTTAAAATGAGTAATATCGGTTAAAAACCACGCCCACAATCGACAAAAATCTATTTATCTGCCAAAAAAAATTGAACTATGGAGTTGAAATTTGGTATACTTATTTATAGGTATCCCCTTCGTCGATGTGCAAAAAATGTTGAATTATTTTGTTTCTGTACTTTTAGACGCGACAGTGACATTGTGGCCCCCTATGAGAAGTGGGTTTATTACGATGATCGCATTCATCAAATGGAACAGGACCACAATTATGCGGCTAATAAAACGAAAAAGGTCGCCTGGTTTGTGTCCAATTGTGGAGCGCGTAATGGACGCTTGCAATATGCTCACGAACTCGCCAAACACATTGATGTATGTGTAGTATTTGCTAAATAGAAACAATTCTCCAAATAATTAAATTGTAATTAAATAAACTTTCCAGGTGGATATATATGGTGCTTGTGGCAATTATAAATGTTCCCGAACCACTGCCGATAAATGTTTTGAATTATTGGACCGTGATTATAAGTTTTACCTCGCTTTTGAAAATTCCAATTGCCGTGACTATGTAACGGAAAAATTTTTTGTAAATGCCTTAAATCGTAATATATTACCCATAGTAATGGGGGCAAGACCGGAAGACTACGAAGTCAGTGCACCACAGCGGTCTTATATACATGTTGATGAGTTTGCTTCGGCAAAGGAGTTGGCCGATTATCTGCACATTTTAGATAAAGATGATAAATTGTATAACTCCTACTTTACTTGGAAGGGTACCGGTGAATTTATTAACACATATTATTGGTGTCGCCTATGTGCTGCTCTGCACGATGAAGAGTCATTGCGAAAACCCAGATGGTATCCGGATGTTAACGATTGGTGGCGGGGCCCAGGCGTTTGCACTATTAGTTCATGGCGTAATTTTCAAGCACGCAAAGACATCATCAGTGACGATTAGGTGAAAACACGAAGCTATTAAGCTAAAAAGGCAGTTGTCCATGTTAAATTAGTTAATGTAGTTAACAAAGGTCGTTCATATCGGTTTAAAAATGCGATACGTAAGCTCATTAAACTTAATCATACATAATCACACGTCTAGTCGATTCTATTTTTGAATCATTTTGCATTTTGCATATTTTATTTGTTATTTGCTTTCTGTCTAAACAAAAATTATTTTGCTCAATTGTTAACAATTCTTAGTGGAAGTAATCCATAGGTAAAAACAATCTCTTTATTATTATTATTATTATGAAATTTTTTTAGCTTTCTAGACCCCTACATCTTTTTTGGTACCATTTATTTCGGGGTTTGTTTAAACCTGTTTTTTCCCAATACAACATTATCACAGATTACAAATTGTTTCATTTCTTAAGTACGGCTGCGTAAAAAGATCAATTTTAGCTTTTAAGTGAAATAAAAAGACGAAAATGTAGCCAAGAGTAGAAGCACACACAACACTTGGCTCACATTTAGATTAGATTAGTCCTAATAAGATAATATAAGACCAAATATATATTCTTGTAGTAACGTTATGAAAAGCCAAATAAAAAGAACGGCTGAATAGATGTACACCAGTTAACGCACATATATAGTTAAAACGGAAGTTTACAAAACTTACCAATAACGTTAAGCTACAAAACAAGTAAAAATGTTTTAGTCGACCGATCTGCCCTACAACACTTGCCCTCATAGCAATTACACAAAATTCATAATTCGTCAAAGTATCAGAAGACGATCATTTTGGTTACATTCTGATTGAAATGATTGTTAGGAGGACGTTAAAAAGTTGTCTGAATCTATCAAAACTTAATACCTATAATTCCTGATGTTGAAAATATATTTTGTATTAAAAATATTGAAACGTTTCTTTTGGCCACAATTTATATGAGAAAGCGTTCTAAAAGTAACCCAATCCGATACAAATTTGGAAATCCTACATATTGATTAATGTTCATTGAAAAATGTGGAGGGTTTCTCAACGTATGGGGAAAGGACCGGATATAGGGAAGGATTCTAAAAACTGTTTGATTCCGCTCAATTTTAACAGAAGTCATTACCATAAAAAGTAACTATTTTTTATACCAATTTTTATTAATATTTATTTTACAAAAGGGATAGACCCCTAAATCGAACACAACAACGCTTGAATAGGCAGACTGACAGCAATATTTAACCATTCAGGACGAGATTATGTAACAACCCATTCTATGCTGCACGAACACAACATCATGTAGGGATGTAGGATTTAAAAATAAATAACAACAACAACACATCTAGACTTTTTGTATATAAAGCTTCATACATTTACCATCTAGAGATTATATGATAAGTTGTATAATGTTAGGGCCAGTTTCTAGTAAATGTTTATATACGAACAGGAAAAACGAATTATATTTATAAACCATAAATATTGTCACGAAAGTGATTGTTTTAGCAAAAAACTCTACTTTCTCACCATTTAGTTTGATTTAGGCAAAAAGTATTCAAATTTTATCTCTCTTAATTAGGTATGATTTTTAAAATATTGTTTCCTGCCAAAAAAAATATGAAAATTTTTAAGCCAATTTTTTGCTTAAAATTAAGGAAGAAGCAATACACCATTGATTTTAATAAATGTACTCATAAGTTAATATTAAAATAAACATAATGCTAAATGTACTTTCGTTAATATGTTTTGCATTGTATTGTAACGTGTTTTATATATGTTCGTATGTATCTATAGTTTGTATATTCTTTTATGTGATATTTGTATAAGCGTATGTTTAAATTCCATACTCGCCGTTAACATTTTAGTTCGCCGCCATTTTTTCTATTTCATCAATTTTTTTACTGTGATCAAAAAAACTTAACAAAATAAATGTCGAAAATTTATTTAAAACAAAAGGAAAGTGTTTTGCAAATAATGTCTACTGTCTAACTGTCTAACTGTCTAACTGTCTAACTGTCTAACCGTCTACTGTCAGCAGGCAAATCTTGATTTTAGGAATTCTTTAAAGTCGTATAACTATTTAACGGCTGTACGGATTTTGTTCAAACTTTTTGTGAAAGCTTGTAAATTAATTCAGCTTTCAAACGAAGTATATTATATGGGCGTGGCACCACCCATTTAGTAAATAAACGAGAAATACAATTTAAAAGTCATTTCCTAAGAAAATGGGCAGGGCCACGCCCATTAAAATTATTTCCCCGCAAAGCTACGGAAATTTTCAAACGTTTGCAAAAAATTTGACCAAAATCGCAGCAGTAGTTTTCTAGTTTTAAGCCAAGCAAGTTCACCTTCATTTTTGTGGTCATAATTTTGAAAATCATGCAAGTATGAACATGTTAGCAAAATACCAGGCGCCCAGCATACCCAGCAAGCAAATCTTGTTTTTAGAAATTTTTTTAAAATCGTATAACTTTTTAACGGCTGCATGGATTTTGTTCAAACTTGTTGTAAAAGCTTGCAAATTAGTTCAGCTTTCAAACGAAGTATATTATGTGGGCGTGACACCACCCATTTAGTTAAAAAGCGAGAAAAATTATTTAAAAATCATTTTCTGAAAAAATGGGCAGTGCCACGCCCATTAAAATTATTTCCGCGCAAAGCTAAAGAAATTTCCAAATGTTTGCAAAAAATTTGACCAAAATCGCAGCAGTAGTTTTCTAGTTTTAAGCCAAGCAAGTTCACCTTCATTTTTGTGGTCATAATTTTGAAAATCATGCAAGTATGAACATGTTAGCAAAATACCAGGCGCCCAGCATACCCAGCAAGCAAATTTTGATTTTAGGAATTTTTTTAAAATCGTATAACTTTTTAACGGCTGCACGGATTTTGTTCAAACTTGTTGTAAAAGCTTGTAAATTAATTCAGCTTTCAAACGAAGTATATTATGTGGGCGTGGCACCACCCATTTAGTAAATAAACGAGAAATGTTATTTAAAAAGTCATTTTCTAAGAAGATGGGCAGTGCCACGCCCATTAAAATTATTTCCCCGCAAAGCTACAGAAATTTCCAAACGTTTGCAAAAAATTTGACCAAAATCGCAGCAGTAGTTTTCTAGTTATAAGCCAAGAAAGTTCACCTTCATTTTTGTGGTCATAATTTTGAATGTCATGCAAGTATGAACATGTTAGCAAAATACCAGGCGCCCAGCATCCCTCAGCAAGCAAATCTTGATTTTAGGAATTCTTTAAAGTCGTATAACTTTTTAACGGCTGTACGGATTTTGTTGGTAGTTTCATACTGGAATTGGGCAAAATGGGGATGAAAAATTTAAAAGCCGATCACTTTTAAATATTTTTTATTGATAGTAGAGCTACAAAAGTTTTACTACGTTCATAGCAAGAAATGTTCGTTTGTTACGTCACATGTGGAAAAAGTGTTTTGTATAAAGTTTTTCGATAAATATCATTATCATTATCAATACCTGTATCATGACACCCTGTGTTGACAGCACTGACATTCTGCTTTGTTTTATTTCATTTTTTTAGCAACTTCGTTTAGTTCAGTTCACTTTAGTGGCTCGTTTTGTGTGAACGTTAAATTGTGCATAGCGGAAAAGTAACAGAAATTTTAAGTTTTCTTTGTGCTTAAATTAATCATGAACAAATACAAAAGTAATTCAAATAGAAAAAATTTAAATTGAAAATTATTCAACATATTAAGTGTACAAGTTTTGGCATAAAAAACAACATTTTAACACACTTGATGTATTAAATGTTTTGTGCAGATAAAGTTTTACATTTTTTACGCAGTAAATTTATTTCTTTATTCAATGTTTGGCCCTGAAGTAATAAATTGTTAGTAATATTCTCTTTGATTACCAAATTTATTATCGTAACACAAAGCCAGAAAATATTACTGTGTAGACATTTATAATGGTTTTTTAGCAGGAGAAAAAATTGAAGAAAATATGTATGTATGTGTATATTTACAACAACTGTCTATTGCAGTCGATTAAAGAAAATGCAATGAAAATATATATATAAATATATTTGAATGTGTTTGGTTATATGCATATAAACATAGTATGTATATAAAACTGCGTAACAAACAATAACAAGAAGCATTGTTGTAGTTTGCTGAAATCAGCTGTCTACCTTCTATTTACAATTCGTATAAATAGCAGTACTATATATATATGTATATAATTATACGCAAATGTTTGCGTACAAACGATAAACACAAAAGTTTACAAATATGTTTCACTTTAAAAAAGCTTCGAAAACATATAATTTTTATTACTTGTAGATTTATTAGGTGTCTTTTTAAAACGTGAGTGTCTAGCCGTCCCATCTTATATTTGAAAACTATTTTAACTGTGTTATAAAAACAAGAACCACATAATCAAAATCAAAATTCAAAATCCAACACTGTGTTACCAATAAACGCAATTAAAACGTGCTGAGACAAAAAATCACCATGCCGTTCATATCAAAAGATTGGCGCTCTCCAGGTGAAGCCTGGGTTAAAACGGATGAGGGCTGGGAGAGGCTTAAGGTGCTTGAATGTGGTAAACGCAAACGGTTAGTTCACACTTGATCCAATTACAATTGTATTTATAATGCCAACACACACTTCACATGGTTTTATCAAATTTTAGTGTTTTAAACTCATGAGAGTATTTTATAAATCAGGCTTTAGATTTGAATGCATCAAGCTTACGTTTCGAACCAGTCAACCGCACTAAATCCATTGAAATTTAATTGCAAATGTGCAACTGCAATATTTTATTAGTGCAGCGCCATTTTGAGGGGATGAAGTAAACATTAGATGAAATTACATTCGCTTGGAAAGTTTTTTTTAGAATTGCAAGAGCATTAATCTAAAGAAGTGAAAACGTTATCATCGGTAAAGTCCGATCGTTCAATACCGCACAACACTGCATTCCAATGATGGACACAACTTGTATTATTATTATTATTTGTTTGGTACTTTTTTATAAGTGAACCCGGGTCATTGACATATAAAACTCGTTTGATTACAAATCTATTGAAAATGGATTAAATCAGACTATTTTTAGAGCCCCTCCTCATGTAAGGTCCTATTATAATGGAAATGTATGGCAAAAAATCGCTATTTTTAAAATGTTTTGACAAAAATATGTAAATAATAGTTTAATGGCTGGACCAAGTTTGGATCCGATTGGACCATTTTTTGAACCCCTTTCCTATATTAATATATCGCGAAATATCTTATGTGTGCAGCAGTGCCCCGTGTACTAATTGTACCATAATTTAAAGAGCATTTAAACATGTTCACTTGTTTGTAAAAAATTTAAAAGTTGTGTCTTTTTCCTTCATAATACATTATTTTTAGGCATTATTAGCGGATTTTTTCCTTAGGGTATTGTCCAAGAACACGTCACTCGTTGCTATCTTCTGCTCACTTACTTCAGTTTTGTATATCAAATGTCTCTTAAGCTTTCCTTTGAGCATCATCTAGGCTGGAGGGTTCTAAAAATAGTTCAAGTGGGTCTAGATATAGGGCAGTTAAAGATTATGTACAATAATTGTTCTATGCTCATAAGCTTTTGTTAATAAATAATAAGGATTGCGAAATGTTTGGGCGCGTCTGTTATTCGACCACACCCATATTTGGCACATCGATGGATGGGATAATTATAGATTTACAAAGCAAATTTCAAGGTCATAGGTCAATTTTTGTAACAAATAAATAAATGATTTTGGGCATGGCTCTTGGCCGATTTGCCTATTTTAAATAGCGATGTGCGAGCAGAAAGTAAAAGTGTCTGTACAAAATTTCAGCTCAATATCTCAAAATTTACGACCGTGAAAAGGCCGACAACATGGAACATATATGTATATCTGGATCGACTCATATTTTGATGCTTATGACACCTGCTTCCGAGTATTGCAAACTCTATTAACTATTTTGGCGTGTCATTTAAACTACTTGCATTTTGCATTTCCCTACCAACTCTCTATCTATCTAGACTATCGCGTTAAAACTTTGAAATCGATATCTAAAACTTTGTGTCCAGGTGAATTATTTTCACAAGCAATTGCGTTTCGTTGGCCTCCTTCTAAGCGGTGCAAACGGTTGAACAACCTTGCGCTGGTGGGTATATATTAGTCACTGTAGTAGATAACTCCATTTGTTAATGCTAACTTAACAACAACTTCTTTCTTGTGACTTCAGTAACCATTTATATAATGCCTAACGCTTGGCGTGCTTTGCTTTGATAAACTTATGGAATTACACTAGTAGTGTAGGGGGTACAGGAGGAGAAACAAAACTAGGAAAATGTGCAAATAGGTTCATCACTGTTCCAATGTTTTAATATCCGCATATAATGCTTTCCGTGCACAAAGCGTGGTGCGTTGTTGTAACATTTAAGTATAATTAATCAAAATACTCGAATGCATCCATATGTACATGTTCACATGTGTATAAATTTGACATGTTTGCGGTTAGCATTACCACGAAAAAAAGTTGCCAAAGTGTTCCGCATGGAAAATGCATAATTTGATCAAATAGAAAGTACCGTTACTTATTTCAACACAATTCAGTTGCTTTCAATAGAAAGCCGTTGTAGTGGAATTGCATCAATTTACGTTTAAACACGCAAACAATTTACTATTTTTTATATTTTTAACGTTTCAAGTGAGATGTACTTGGATGTATCGCTCTAATATAATGGGCGTTTCTCAATAGCGTATGCCAATGTATTTTATATATGTATATGAAGCAGCTTGTGGGCGTGACCGTAATCGAATAACAGACACGCACACAATTTACAAAAAACCGTACTCAGCGTAAAACTCTACTTGTCGGCTGAGGGGTGATGTACATGCACTATTAGAGGGCAAAATCATATACTTGCCACGCCCACAGTTTGTATGTAGATGTGGAGGGTATTTAAGATTTGGGCTAAACCACATTTACTTTTCTTACTTGTTAACAGTCACACCTCAAGATAGTACACATACATAATATAAACAAAGAAGACATTACACATTTGATTGGTTGAACAAATGTTCATATTCCACATTTTGTTAATTTTCCCTGGAATTGAAGTCTGTGACCCAGTTTTACATGTTGAAGTGTCTTTTTAGAAAAGCAATATTCCTCACAGTATACGGATTACATGAAGGGGCATAAGTGAGAGATTAATATCTGGAGATGTGTATATATGTCCGACATGTGCCTGTGTATATGAAGATGCATGGAACGTGTTATGTAACAGTGTTGTTGTTGGTTGGAGTTTCATATACAACGTACAATGTGTGTACGCAAATATAAAGGAGACCTTAACCCCATTTTTTTTTTCAGTACATGGACACATGCACTCATATTATTCTACTCTGTTTATTAATGTTGTATTGTGGTTGTTGTCATATAAATTCTTTTTTCAACAACTGTTTGAACTTGTCCTTTTGTCCTTTTTACAGTTTTCTGTCATGTAACATATTGATTGTGGTTTGCGTTCCATCTTATGGAATAAGCCCATTGGCGAACTGTATAAATGATTGTTGCTTTTAAACATTCCCTTCAGAACTTGATTTTGTAAAACACAATACAAACAAGTAAGAAAACTAAATTTGGCCTAGGCCAAATCTTAAATACCCTCCACATTTATATACAAATGGTGTAAGAGTAACCAATAGGCGTCGGTAAGCTAATAAGCCAAAAGTCGAGGGTGATGTTAGTTTTACGGCGTTCAAGTTGTTCTTGATCGTAAGCGGAGTTGTATAGTATTTTAAAATCAATGAAAAACCATAAATATTGATATGGAAATGAGTCGTAAATACTTTACGAAAATGTAAATATGTTCCAAAATGGATTGGGACATAAAAAGCTGTGAATTATAAATAGATTTTGTTCTACTCATTCAGCAACGAATTCCGAGGTCTGTCTGCAGTAAATATCCCCAAAAAAAAAAAAAAAAAATATGCGAAAAAGGAAAATGTTTCTAAGACGTACAGGTAGACAAGTCTGATTCGCTTTAGATAATTTAGATATATATAATAATGCTTTGCAGATTCTTAAAGCGTCTTTTTAGGTGTAGCAAACGTTTCGAAAAGTACTTAAGATAACCCCAAGGAGACGGGTTCAAAAAGGAAATTTCTAAAATTAAAAGCATTAAGATTAAGAGGCACTACTCCCCTTACTAAGCAGTACATAGATGTATGAACATATGAAAATAAATGTTCAATGACTTCATTTTCACATATTTGGGTCAGGGTATAAAAAGATTTTAATTTTAGTTCAGTTTTCTCCAACGAAAAATTTAAAAATAAGCGAGGGGAGAGTACTCCACATATATGTATTGATCCTAAAAATGAAAAAGCAAATTCGAATCATTCTCGCCCCTACAGAAATGAAATAATTTTGGCGAACAAGCAATACTTTCTACCTTGATTAGATAAAAATTAAGATTGATTAAAAACGCTCCCGTGATGGGTCTTTAACAACACTCTTGTAAACCACATAGATTACATTTATTATTGTGTCTATGAAACGAATGAAATAAATGAAATTTATGTAAGAGCGAATGGATTTAAATTCATACGTAATGAATTCAGATTCCCAAGTTAATCTTGTTAAATATTTGTACTTATAATGTTCATGATTTAATGTGAATACAAAACTTTCCAATCAGACTTCCATCCACTACTGACGATAATTATGATACCGATGATAATGAAGAAATCATACCACCACACTGCCACATTACCATTAGATGTACACGCGAAATAGCTGGTTTTAATGGATTGGGCGATGCTGTTCGACGTTTAGATTTTCGCAGTTCAGTACGTGATCGCCGACGCTTCCATTATATATGCGCACTGTTGCGGTTATTAGTGGCACACAAAGGCATTGCCAGTTTGTCGGGGAGTGCTCAAAAGCAATTGCTGCAGATGGTGGAAGAAGTAGCGGCCCACGGTAAGTGTCACATGAAAAATGTGTACGTTTCCCTATACATAATAAAGCGCAAAAATTAGATAACAGATGAAAATGAAATTGCTTCCGTTACGAACAAGCTGGGGTGAGAGTTTCTTGTTATTAATGATTTTTCTATTTTTACTTTCATTTTATATTCACTTCCGCTTTCACTGGCGCTTTATACACACATAGTTAGCGATAGTCAACAACATTTGAATGTTTTAAGAGGTCTGGCTTTGCAGCTGCAGCACATTGTTTATCAAGAGAATCAAAAATGTTGGGGCAAACCGTTGGGCAGCACAAATCTATGGCAAGAGCATGTTGAAACAATTAAGCGTATACAGCGAGTGACCAATCAAATACAAATTAGAGAGGTAAATAATAGCAAGCGACATGCAAACACTTCCCTGTAATGGATGACATTTGTATTTATAGCCCGGTCCTGAAGTGCGACCCAAACTACACGATCTGCCGGAAGAATGTATACGAGAGATTATTTTACGTATAGCCGATCATAGGGATTTAGAGGTAAAAGCAGAGAAAAAATAAAAATAAAACAAGTCAAAATATTATAGTCGGTTCTAATCGACCATTTGATACCTACCCTACACCACCTAGTTCCACGATTTGTACTACAATACAAAATAAACGCGAATTATCGTCATATAGCAGTCAATCTATGAAAAAAGTGGTCCCATCGAAAGCAAATTTTATAAAATGGGAATTTTCGTCATGTAAAGACGAAACAATATTTTAAAACAAGTAAGGAAACTAAATTTGGGTTAGGCCAAATCTTAAATACCCTCCTCATCTACATACAAACACTGGGTGTGGCAGGTGTATGATTACGTCCTCTAGTAGTGTATGTATTAGTTATAAGTTTGCAAGTTCAAGTATGGTCTTTAGTAACATGTGGGCGTGCCTGTTATCCAGCCACACCCATTTTTGGCACATCTAAGAATGGGAGAATGATATTTCAAGTTTATAAGTAAATTTTTGTACCAGATATATGGTTTTTTGCCGACGGTGGGCGTGGTTCTTAACCAATTTTGCCTATTCTAAATAGCAATCTACGTGCAGAAACTGAAAAGATCTGTACAAAATTTCAACTTAATATTTCAAAATTTACGACCGCGAGAACATACTTGTCTAGGTCGACTCAGTTTTTGATGCTGATCAAGAATATATATTATTTGTAGGGTCTCCGACGTCTCCTTCTAGGTGTTGCGGCACGGAATGGCAAACTTTGTCCTAAAAATGAACCGATCCGGTCTACTTTCAATATTGACTGTCCTTGACCCAAAGGACACCCTGTGCCAATTTTTATAAATAATTATCGAAAATTGCGCCCTAGTGGTTAATTACATGAAATACGTGTAGAGACAGACTGTCATGGTTAAATCGATTCTATCTGATCCCTAACCTATGTTTAGGTCTGACATTTACCGTTTACGTATTACAAAACTTCCACACAAACACAATAAATATACTTTTGCACCACGTTGTGGTGTAGGGTATCAAAAATCGAAATTAACGACATTTGCTTTCCATTGGCATTTAATAGGCTTCGTCTGATGCTTGGAAGATCATGGCCACGTTGGTTAGCGAACAGCGCATTTGGCGTGAGTTGACCCGTTTTCATTTCAATCAAAAGCAAATCGCTTCCATTTTGGAGTTGAATAAACTAAAACACATGACAGAAGTGAAGGATGGAAAGAAATTTTATCATCAATTACGTCGTACCTACGGTCTGAGTGATGACTATCAGTTCGCCGAAGTGCTTTCATTGTGTCGCTACTGCTGCTGTCTTTTTTGGCCATCGGACGGCCATCCCTGTATTGTGGATCAAAGTCCCGATTATAAGCAACGATTAGAGGAGGCAGGCGGTCAATTGGCTCTTACACAACCTATACCGCCAGCTCAATTTTTAAAATTCTTCTCTTTATAAATCAAAAGCTTATGTACTGTCTTATAAATATGTATGCGTTTGTATGTTGCACTGGTTGCGTTTATAAGAAGTTTGCTCTGGAACACACTATGTAATGCCATGGAGTGAATTGGTATCCGCAACACAATACAATTATCCTTTTTTTTTTCCTGTGCTTTGCTTCACTTTATTAACACGATTGGTTGCGGTTGAAAATTAAGTTCAACGTCTTATTTTTTTTTTTTTTTGAAACAATGTTCAAAATTAAAAATGTTTTTGGCCTTTCTACTGCATAAGCCAAGTACTACGTGTACACCTCTCATTATAAGAAAAACAAAACAAAAAACAAAAAAAAAGATAAATTTGGCTTAGTCCAAATCTTAAATATTCTTCACATCTACATACAAACAATGGGCGTGGTAGGTACATGATACATAATTTTCAAATGGCTAAATGTTTGTAATAGATAAATAGTTTTTTATCGATTGTGGGCGTAACGATAGCGATCTTGGCTGATACTATGTAATTGTAATATCGATCTACATGAAGAAACTAGAAATGTCTGTACGAAATTTCAATTGAATATGCCAAAATCAGACAGACAGACACGGACATATATGTTTAAACCGACTCGGTTATTTATGCTAACCCAGTATATGCGTATATATTGCAGGGTTTCTGACGCCTCATTCTGGGTACTGCAAATGGAATGACAAACTTCATCTTATGTGGAGGTTATAATAAAGCTTTTAGTGATAAAAGAATTAAATAAGATTGACGGAGTTTCACCCAACTGACTGACACTATGTAGTTGATTTTAAATTAAGGAATAACTTTTTTCTTCGGTTTCGATTTATACCGAATCTCAAGCACTCACCATCTTCATATATAGAAACAATTATAACCAGAAACGATGTTTTTATTTTGTGGCAGTGGCCTCAAAGCAATTTTCAAACTTTACTTCTCTTTCGGATTTTATATAAAAGCGCAAAACTATGGTGCAACTGTGCAATCTTTGTTAGTGTAAAACTAAGGCACATCGCTTAATACCCGGTTTAAAATCAATATCGCAATTTCTGCGACCGCGACAATATTTACCGCAGCCAGACACATGCACATACCTATTGAAGCTGATCTAAACTGCGTAAACCTTGTAACGATTATGAAAGGTTCAGGAGTATAATTGAATTCAGGCCCGATGGTGGGTATGGAAAATAAAAGTAAAAGGTCCAAATGTTACAATTAAACGGAAATGAAACCAGTTAACTTCAATACAATGAAATTTTAAAATAAATGCAAAAATGCAACATCGCAATGTAACGCTTTTATTTTTATATGAACTAAGAAGTACGATGAAAAGTACACGAAATATTACATATTATTATTCTTAAAGATTTTGTAATTTTGTTAAGCTTATATATTTATACCAAACATTAAACACCATGGTGTGTAGCTTCAGCGTTCCTAACATGAAGTGTATGTTGTGCTAATGCCTTCTAACATAAGCTGCACATAGTGTACAATGGGATGACAATTTTAGTATTTCATAACCTGCATTTTACTACTAAGTATTCTCTATTTATCATAAAATATTTTTTTGTAATGCTCTACTTTTTATTGTATGCATGAAATGCTGCTGCAGCTCTTCAAATAAATTATGTATTCTATATTTAATGATTTTCACTCACTTCGATGCTTCTTTAAGTAGTTTTTTATCATATTAACATTAAATAATTGTTGAGCAAGCTAAACCTTTTATTAATAATAGTAATATTCTGCTCTTTCGGTAGCTGTAAAACTCGCAAAATTCGACTCGCGAATTTTTGCGCGGACTTTTTATAAATACACCGTTTTTCGTGATTTGCAATATTCACAAGGATTTTGAATGCTCTCATAGAAAATAGAATTACACACCCATCACTCAAATACCAAATGTTCTGATGGTTTTCATTGTGCTCTAAGTTTTTGCCAGGTAAATAAATGAGGATTAATGGGCATTAAATTCGATTATGCTGTATGTATGTACAAAAAATTGACCAGAATATATTAAGAAAAAAAGTACGTTAAAATAATGTAAGCACAGATGTAAGAGACAGTGGACTTGGTTAAACTATTTTAAAGTAAGATGCACTTTGTGAAAACAGCTAATATTTGTAAAAGAAAAGCATTTCGCTGAAAACAAATGCAAAAACGAAAAAGAAAACTGCAACAACTGATAAATAATCGACTATTTTTGTCTCAATGTACCAAAAGTACACATATTGTGAAACGAAACGAATAATGAACTTAATTGTGAACGTAAAGAGCAATGTGCGCCCCTCCCCCAAGAAAATGAAGGCTTTGCAATTACCCCTACACATACATATATTTATTGAAACAATTTTAAGCTCTGAAAACCAAACTAATACAATGCGTACCTACACTGTACTTGCCTGCACCACTATATGTAATATTACATACACATGTACACGATCTTAAGAAAAAGCAACAAATTAAGATGAAAATGTTAAATTAAATGTTCAAAAATGTTATTGTATGCCTTCAAGGGGATTGTATGCTTCAAATAAAGGATGAAAATAAAATATTCCAAAGTTAATGTTTAGTTTTAACAAACAAACAAAAACCATGACCATCAAACACGCTACACCACTTTATGTTTTATTCAATTTGATTTTTTTTTTTTAATGAAAAACTATTATTATACTCGTACTTTCCAAAATTTAAATAAATATATGACAATTTTTTTTATTTTTTGTCCAATCCGGTCCACTTTCAAAAGGGTTCCTCTTTGGGCCAATACATGCTATTGTACCAAATTTCATCAAAATATCTCCAAAAATGCGACTGGTAGCTTGCGCACAAATTTACATGGACGGACATGGTTAAATCGATTCAGATTGATTCTGAATCGATCAGTATAATTGAAGGTGGGTGTGGCATTTGTCGTTTAGGAGTTGCAAATTTCCGCAAAAATTTAATATACCCTCTTACCACTTATGGTGCAGAGCATAACTGCATTTGGCGTAGGTAAAATTTTAAGTACTCTTCACATCTGCATACAAAGAGTGATCGCAGCAGGTACGTGATTGCGCCCCGTGATTGCGCCGTGTGCATTACGGATCAACTTTCAAGGCGAATTTTATGTTGAATAAAATTTTTTGTCAAGTCTGAGCGTACCTGTTATCCGTCCATGCCAATTTTTACCACATCCGTATTTTAAAAGAGCATTAAATATACATTTGTATACCATCTAAAAGAAAAAGCGATACGAAGAAACTGCAAAATTTCACCCAATATCCTAAAATGTATGAGTGGGTACTTCTGTTTGTTGCAATCAAAATTAGTGTACCCCCATCTCTTATGTGGAGTGTATAAAAATAAGTGAAAGCGCTTATTCTTGTTCCAAGGGTGTTATGATTGAATATGTTGAAAATTGAGAATTTTCGGCAAGTGAGGAATAATTTTTTTACATTATTTATGGCGACATGCTTTTGTGGTATATTTCCCAGAAAGGCCAAGATCGAAATCTTACAGTTATATAACACAAGGTGGAATATTTCTTTGTGGTAGAAAATTGTTTTAAAATATATCTCACATGGGATCCCCTTGCTGGATTCTCTATATCAAGGTAATGAAATCAAATCTTTGGCATAACAATCATATGGATAGATTGAAAAATAGAAAAATACTTGTATTTTTATTTTTATTTTTATACATCACAATCCCGAAAAGAGAAAACGAAGCGATTATACGAATCTCCGAACCGTTGGGTCATTAATAAGGAATAATAGAAATGCATTACAATCAATTCATTTATTCGCGTGAGAGACGCCGCTTCGGTCGCCAGTGTCTGTTTAGCGATCGTACCCAGCTAATGTTCAGTATAAATCCGAATCAGAAAATACGTCGCAATTATATTTTACGAAATCCGGTAAATACGGGCACCCAGTTGAGCGATCAGAAAGCGTTTAGTGTAGTGGAAACGGAAAATGTTACTTATGCTGAGCATGGCATGTATCACTATGAGGGCGGTTGGCCAAAAGAGGTTAATCCTCATGATGAAGAGTCGACCCTACGCTACCGCAAAAAAATCGAACGAGAAGATGCTTGGGGCCAACAAGTGATGACTTTGATAAACGAGGCCACCACGGTGATTGAACAAAACAATGCCGTTAATATATATCAGGAGTTTTTTATTGATTTGCCGCCCGAATTATGTGAATCCATTAAGTTTCCTTTGGAGTCCCGACAAAAGAATATTTTTCACGATTCCACTATACCACATCGACCCATATCCGTGATTGATTGGACACCGAATGATGTTAGCCGATTTTTGGTGCTGCACACGAATATACCGCTGAATCGAGTAGAGGCAGAAAAAGCGAAACAGAGGTTATCAAAAGTTAAATATTTGGGTCCTTTGGAGTCAACACTGGGCAATGACTTTTACACATGGGACTTGGAGAATCCCCTGAAACCGATAGTGGTATTTCAGGCCTCCGATATAGTACGCAAATGCTTTTATTGTCCCAAAGATGAAAATTGGATAGCGGGTGGTTTACAGTCGGGTAAAGTTTGCGTATGGGATGTGCGTGCCGGTGGCTCTTGGGTGATCGTGTGTACCATGGAGGAGGCTCATCGTGAAGCTACCACGGCGTTGTGTTGGGTGCACTCGAAAACTAATACAGAATTTTATTCTGGGTCACTGGATGGCTCGGTAAAATATTGGGATGGTCGTGACTTATCTAGCCCCATACAAGAACTCCTACTGGATCCTGTTCTTACGGATGATCAACTACGATCTCGTGCACATGGTGTTACTGTGCTAGAATTCGAATACACTATACCCGTGCGCTTTATCATTGCTAGTGACATGGGCAGTATATTTGTAGGTAATCGCAAGGGTATGACACCATCGGAAACGTTGGCAGCTGGTAATTACCGTTTATTTAATGGTCCCATACGCACTGTTGAGCGTAATCCTTTTTTTGTAAAAAATTTCCTAATAACCGGAGATTGGTGCGCCAAAATTTGGGCCGAAGAGAGCAAGGGCTCTCCAACTAGTTTGTTTGTGAAGAAGAAACACCAGATTATGTGTGGTACGTGGAGTACGATGCGTTGTTCCTTGTTTGTAACCGGTGATGATCAGGGTGAATTGGACTATTGGGACTTATTACTGAATCAGCGGCAACCGATTTTCACTGTGAAATTTTCACATCCTATATTATATGCCAAGTTTCGACCAGATGGTGAATTTTTGGCAGTTGGTTTGGCCAACGGCGACATACAGATTTTGGAGATGGATCCAGCCCTAAAGTATAGTTCCAGCAAAGATAAAGCCTTAATTGCTGCGGTAATATATTTCACTCATCGTATGATTCATTAGATGAAATACCGCTAATATTCTTTTTCTTTTTCCAGATGTTTGAACGTGAACAATTGCGCTGCAAGCTTCTCGAGGGTCGGGTCGAAGAGATTAAATTGAGACGAAAAACTATAGCTGAATCACAGGCTAGCGTGCTTCAAACGCAAAAGCCCGCAATAGACATTGCAGATGTTGACGATCCCGAAGAATTCTTACGCATCATATCTAGCGATGTGGAATTTAAAGAAGTGCTTAATAATTTTCAGGATCAGGTATATAAGGTTGACAAAAAACGCCAAGAACGTGTGTTTGTCATGGAGCGTACCGAATTCGAGGGTGATAACGCGGAATTCAGTGATGCTGTCGTTGATTAAAGAATATCGGGATCGTTCAAGCAAAAATTCACTTTAATTTACTATTTTTGTGGAATTTTATTATTCATTAATTGATTCATTTATTTTACTTAAAATACTGAAATATTTTTCGACAGTTCGTCCAGTTCTGTGAATCTCATATCCACTATTATTATCATTAAATTACGTGTGGCTGTTGCTTTTTTAACAAACAACTTAACCTGGAAATATTCCATTAGAAAGCGCCATTTCAATTGCTCCAATTGTTCACCATTGAGTTGTTGAAATTCCAAACAGCTTACACCCAGTATCCTTTCAGCGGTGGCATCACTAAGGCGACCCTCCAGCAAAGTGCCCGTATGATCACTTAAATGCAAATTGATATTAAAAAAGTATTCGAATTTGTTTTTGTCGTGATTGAACGAGGTGGACAATTCGCACTCTTTTGATTCACAAACAGTTTTATGTTTGGCTACGAAACGTTGGCACACTTTGCTGCAATAAGTAGTACACAATTAGGATAGATTGATTGCAATATTTTTTAATGTAATCAGGAATACCATTTTTTACTTATGACCGAATTCAGTCCATCCAAATCAAATTGTGTTATCATGGCATAGAGCACAGCCGTAAACTGATCTGCGTCATCAGATAAAGAACCTTCAGCTCGAGCATATATTTGTTGCACCGTCATAACGGTTTGTATATCATCAGCTGAAAAATTCATTGAAACGAACCAATTTACAATTGCATACTATAAATAAAACTTACGCTTAGGCATATTGGAGCTGTTACTTGGCATCAGTGCCTCAAATGTGTTGGGTGGCACTGTAGTTGCAAATTTCATAAGTTTTTGCGTTTCTTCGCCGTATGGATTCTCATAGATGAAGCCGCGAGATGTAAGGTTTAATATGCAACCTTTGTAGAAATCAGAATAAGAGAATTTAACGTCGATAAGGTGAAGCACAGTTTGCATAGGTTGCCACAACTCAGTAGCTCGCTTGATCCAATCTGCATTCCACATGGTAAATAGCATACCATCTGGTAAACTTTGATCAAATACCACCAATTCCATACAGTGTCTTACTTTATTATCACGCGATGTCTTCAGTTCGCGTACAGGTTTTATCATCCCAACCACCACCAGAAAGTCTGAAAAGTACGTTTGCTTCTTAATAGTATTAACACTCATTTTGACATCCTTTAAATTTAAAACACTGAGCAGAGGCTTATGTGAGGTACGCCATAAATTTTTCAATTGGCCATAGTTCTCCACAACATGAGAGCTGTGAGCCAAGAAACTTCTACCTTGATTCAAAATTAAAGTTATAGGGAGAGTGGGCAGCGGGTGGTAACGTGGTTGTTTATTATCACCATTATGCTCTACCATAGCGATTTTAGGACATATTATATCTATAATATCTCCCAATTCGAATTTCTTATAGTATTCCTCAGTTTTTTCAGGTAATCCCCAAAATTTGCAATTAACAATATCCTTTTTGCTGTCACGTACAGTAAAATTAATTACACCTCTATACTGAGTATTATCTTTCGCCATAAATATGTTGGGTTCGGTTTTATTAAGTATTAAAGCTACGACCAGAGCATTATTTATGTCCGGATGCAACTGGGAGAGCTTTGTTTGAATTAATTCTGAAGATGTTCTTTTAGATTTTGAAGAAGAAGCCATTTTTTATTAGAAAACTTTTCATCAAATGCGCAGTTTAGTTAAACAATAACCGTTATTTTCGCATTAAAATTATAACAAGAGTTGCCAATCAACCAATCAAGTAAACTTTTGTACACTGTTATACAAGGAAATACGTTAGGGGTGTTACCAAACGCACTTAAAATGTGTCATTCCGTTGCTAGTGGTTATTATTGATTCAATTTATACATTTCGTTTGATATTTATCGGAAATTGCGGAAAAAAGAAATTTTAAATCATGGAATTTACATATAAAAGAGAACGACGTTATTTCGGACGTCCTGTATGTTTTGAGAATAAAGATGAAATTTTATTTAGCGAAAATTCTAATCGAGACTTATCGAAAAAGTATATATTAAAAAACCCAGTGCATCGTGGCACTCAATATGGAACACAATTGTCCTTAAGTGAGGCTAATACAGAGAGAGCCACATATAAGCACGTTGGTATTACGCACAATGAAGGGGGCTGGCCCAAAGACATCAATATGCATGATCCTGAACAAACTGTACGCTATAGGCGTAAAATAGAAAAGGATGAAAATTATATAACCCAAGTTTTGAACCTCACCAAACTGATGGAACCATACATTTTACAAAACAATGCCGTTAATATATACGAAAATTACTTTGAAGATATGGAGATGGCTCCTTTGCCTGAACCATGTCGCTCACGCACCATTAATGTGTATCGCGATCCGAATCCCATAAAGGTGCCCATTACGAATTTAAGTTGGTCGCCCGATTCGGGCTTAAAAATGGCCGTCAGTCATTGTGATATGAAATTTCAAGGTGATAAGACGGGACAAAAGTGTAACTCGTATATATGGGAAATAGAAAATCCCAATGAGCCGTACTTGACATTAGAACCGAAAGTGCCCTGCGTTTGCTTGGAGTATAATCAAAAGGATCCCACAAGTTTGGTAAGTGGCATGTATAACGGTCAGGTAGCGGCTTGGGATACTCGTCACGGTAAGTATCCGGTTATGATAAGTGAACGAGAAGTTTGCCATCGGGAACCAGTAAATTCAGTACTATGGAATAATTCCAAAAGCGGTACAGAATTCTTTTCAGGCGGTTCCGATGGACAAGTTTTATGGTGGGATACTCGCAAATTAAATGAACCTTTGGATCGATTGCTAATGGATCCGATGCGTACGGACGAGCAGGATTTGAACCGTTCATTTGGTGTTTCAGTATTGGAGTATGAAACCACCATACCCACCAGGTTTATGGCTGGTACTGAGATGGGTATGCTGTTCAGTTGTAATCGAAAAGGCAAGACACCATTAGAAAAAATCCAGACCCGGGTAAGGAAAGTTACATCTTTAGAACACATTAACGAATAATTTTCAATAATTTTGGTACGAGTTAATAGATGATGTGTCACTTGGGTCCGATTTATGCTATAATGCGTAATCCCGCATTCGTAAAGAACTTTCTTACCGTGGGAGACTGGTGCGCCCGCATCTGGTCGGAGGATTGCAAAGAAAGCTCTATAATGTGGACAAAGAGTAGTCATGCCATGTTAACTGATGGGGCGTGGAGCTACACCAAGTAAGTAACTTAAAAGTAAAGTAACTTAATGTAAAGGCATGATTAAATTATGTTCCACATCTAGAGCATCGCAATTTTTTATTACACGTATGGACGGTGTCTTAGATACTTGGGATTTACTACAGCAACAAAATGAACCGGTGCTAACTGTGAAGGTTTGCGATGAACCTCTGTATTGTGTGCGTACCAATGAAAATGGCAAATTTGTCAGTTGTGGCAGTAAATTAGGCGCCACCTTCCTGATTGAGGTTTCCGAAAACATGGTCACTTCCAATAAAAACGATAAAGCTTTATTAACAGCGGTACATGCAATTATTCGTAATCATTCATAGGATTAATAGTTAAAATCACTTCCATGTGACAGATGTTTGAACGTGAAAATCGAAGAGAAAAAATATTGGAGGCCAAATCGAGGGAAATTAAGTTGAAGGTGAAAGCTCACCAGCCTCAAGATCAAAACGATACATTTAGAGTGGATGGTAAAATTAATTTGGATTCATTTAAAAGTGTCATCGAGCAAGCTGAAGCGGAATATTTTGCTGCAGTACAGGAAGAACGCCAACGCAGAATGCCTGGCAACAAGCGTAGGTGCTACGATCATACACAAACAATTTCTCAATTGTAAATGTTTAGATTAATATATCTTCTCTTTATGCAGGCGATTTGGAAGGAACTGAACTATTTGAAAGGGAAGAGGAAATAACCAGTAATTAGAATTTAGATAAGTTTCAGTGCATAAAAATTTCACACATGTTTATTAAATTTACAAAAGTTGAATGTTATTGTAATTGCATGTAATTAAAAAAATTATATATATATATATAAGTAAACACTACACGTTTTTGTTTTTATATAAAAAAATTTAACAAATTTCAATTTGTGTTAAGTAAAACGTTTTACAAACAGTACATTAGTTATAAGCGCAGTGCATAAAAAAATGCACAAAATTTTACTATTAGCATTTACGAAATATGCTCAAGCAAAGCTGTTTATTTGGTTTAACTAAAATTAATTGGTGCCTTTAAGAAATCTTTGTCAGAAACAGGAAACACTAATTTATATATAAAGTAGACAAAGTGAGTTTAATTTTTGACTTTTTGTAGCATCTCTGTTTTATTGAAATTATAAAAAAAAACACATTTGTAAGCGGTGTGTTTTTGTATACTGCGAAACAATTCTATTTCATTTTTTCAGTTTTATATATATTTTTGTTACTAAAGTCTTTTGAAAAATAATATTGCAAAAATATCCGTCTCCTGTTAATTGTTCAATATTTTCATATAATATACCACTTTAGAGATGTGCAAAATTATTCAAACACCACTGTCGAACTAGTTCCTTCTATTCAATGTATTGAATTCTTTGAATTGTTCTATTTTTTATGAATTGTACATCTTTAACGAAACCTTGTGCACGTTTCGTACGATTGCACATATTATTAGTAACAAAATAATTTATATATGGGAAAACATCTTCCAAGTTCATTAATATATGTTAAAAAATACTGTAAATATTAATAGTGGATGTGTCAATTGTTACAAAATATATCGAGTAGATGTGCATTAGTCAGAAGCAGAATACGTAAAACGTTTGAAACAACGTACAAACTCTAAGCGCATTGTTTACAAATGCTCTGTGTATACAAAATTGGTCGAGTGGCCTACGTGACTTAGTTAGATTTGCTAATGGTGGTAAAGCAATGAAAACAAAAACAAAACAAAGAAGACAGTGCAATTGTAACTACAAGAACAACACTTACAACTGTTAGGTAAAGCAAAACACACAACTATGCTCACGTAGTAGTACTCCATCGCACATTGCAAGAAAGTCTGCCGTCAAATTTAAATAGAACGTGGACAAAGATTGAGCTCTATATCGACATATTTAAAATTAAGCAAAGAAAGTTTTCTTAACTAAAGTGATACAAGTGGTGGTATGTGCTTCATATATTTTATAAAATATACATACGTGTATATATAAATAATTGAAAATGTTAATGACCTCTATTCAAAAGTACATTAACTTGTATATGTATAACTGATTTATATCGTTTGGTATAAATCTTGCACTTGATACTTTTAAACGAATCGAAAATAACCAATTAATGTACACGTACTGCTGCAGTTCAATCAAACATTATTTAATTAAAAATACACAAATACACAGAAGAACAAGGTAATTGCTATAAAATTAATTAACAAGTTATCGTTGTTTATGAAGCATTAAAAAGTGTTTAATTCATTTTTGTGTTTTACATAAATTAGGTTTATTTTTTGTATAACACACACACATATACGCACAACTACAAAAATTTTAAAAATTTGTAGCTGATTTTTAAAATCTTAAAACATTTAAAAATGGTCGTACGAGCCTTCTTATACTTCCATTGCATGTGTATGTATACACACTCTTACGTATATGTGCCTGGGCTTATCTAAGCTCTAAATCTGATGCAATCTGAGCGGTATTTTATAAAAGGAAATGCAAGTTTAATCTGATTTTAAATCGTATCCGTTCGTACACGATATTTTAAGATACAAGGTAGTACTACGTGCTAACTCTTTCTGTATAATGACAATCAGCAATCTACAACAACAAGTTACTTATTGTAATGATGTTCAAAATTGAAGAACGTTGCGATTGCTTGCTGTGATTTGCTGATTTGCTGATTTTAACTTGATTACAAGTAAATCTTGGCCGTCCGTACATAAAAGATGAAATGAATTTTTTATTTATACTCTATGTGTAAATGTTAATCAATTTTGGGCGAGATTGACGAACAGACACACGCGCACATATATATTTGGGTGTAACATTGTTTATTTTCTATATTGTTGATGATCTTTTACTTACTGTAGAACTATGAATGAAATGTTGAAAAATGTTGTCCGTCTCTCTGTCCATGAAAATTTGTGCGCAAGCTACAGATATCATTTTTATAACATATTCTCAACATATTCACGTTGGTGAAGATCACTAATCTTTCGATTAAATATTTAATTTTAGAAGAAAAACATTCTGTTGAACATGGTTCCCCCAAGTAGTGATGTAATATCAACAGCATCTCAAAGTCACGTTATAACGGACAGCATTGCGAGTGTAAATCACACCAACACCACCAACAACACGACCGATGTTGTTATAGTAAAAGCTAAACCCAAGAAAATATTCAAACCCAAAGCACGCCTGAATCGCATACCCCAAGAATTACTGGATGATCCCCAACTAAACAAAGCCATCGATCGCTTACCCGCCAATTACAATTTCGAACTGCACAAAACCATTTGGCGCATCAGAGAAATGAAAGCTAAACGTGTTGCTTTGCAAATGCCCGAAGGCTTACTAATGTTTGCTGTGGTAATTAGTGATATTATAGAACGTTTCACTGGTGCTGATACCGTAATAATGGGTGATGTCACGTATGGGGCATGTTGTGTGGACGATTATACCGCCAAAGCTTTAGGAGCTGATTTATTGGTGCATTATGGTCATAGTTGTTTAATACCAGTTGATCAGACAGATGGCATCAAAGTTTTGTATGTTTTCGTGGACATTAAAATTGATCCGTTGCATTTCTTGGAATCGGTTCAATTAAATTTTAAACCACTCGACGGCCAAATAGCTTTAGTAAGTACCATTCAGTTTGTGACAACACTACAAGCGGCTTCCATGGAATTAAAAGCGAAAGGGTACGATGTTGTAGTGCCCCAAGCCAAACCTCTAAGTCCGGGAGAGATTTTAGGTTGTACATCACCCACTTTACCGGAAACTTGCAAAAATATCATCTATTTGGGAGATGGACGCTTCCATTTGGAATCGATTATGATAGCAAACCCCGCCCTAAAGGTAATTGCTTAGACAAAAATCCGGCTGCATTATAAATACTTTACTGTTTTTGTTGCATTTTCAGGCTTACAAATATGATCCTTATGAAAAGAAGTTCACCATTGAGGAATATGACCACTTGGCTATGCAAGCGATACGTTTACGAGAAATTGAACGTGCCAAAAAGGCTAAAAAAATTGCCATCATATTGGGCACTTTGGGTCGTCAGGGCAGCACCCGTGTACACAAATTTTTAGAGAAACGTTTACGCGCCAAAGGTTTCCAAGTCACCACTATATTGCTATCGGAAATATTCCCCCAAAAACTCGCATTATTCGAGGACATTGATGCTTTTGTGCAAATAGCCTGCCCACGTTTATCAATAGATTGGGGTTCAGCTTTTCATAAGCCTCTGCTAAATCCTTATGAACTATCAGTGGTGTTGGGCGACGTTGAGTGGACACCCCATAATACTGCACCTAAAGAAACAGCCTACCCTATGGATTTTTATGCTACTGGCAGCTTGGGGCCATGGACGCCCAATTTTAAACCACCCGCTTTGGGAGAATGTGAGAATAGGCCCAAAGCCGCTTGTTGTGGTCGTTGTACTCGTGCAGAACTGGAAAAAGATGGGGAGCTGGACAAAATTTCGGTCCTTGGTGATATCTTGGATTTCCAAAAAGGTTAAGGCCTCAACTTACATACACATACATATACATATGCACACGTTAAAAAAACCTCATTGCGAAGGTCGTGTGAGGATTTCATTTGTGATTTGTGTTCATTATCCTAGACATTAAAAACATTATTTAGTAAATTTTTATAAAGAAAACCAATCCAGTTTTATCGTTTTCTCTCCTTCTATGTTTTAGTTGAAAATATAATTTAAAATCTATTATGTTATTACACAACATAGTGCTTTTTTTAGTTGCATCTATAATATCTAACCTAAATGCAAGAGAAATGATAGTGTTCATTAAAATTTTATGATAAAAACCTTTCCAAGTGTCTTTTATTATGTGGTGTTGTTCTTAAATATGTAAAAATAATCAAACTTGTTCAATTTTTGTAGGCATTCGTGAATCAGCTTGAAAATCAAGTGTGTTTTTTAGGAAGTTGTGGGCGTGTCATGGATGGACGGAATATATACAGATATACATATCAAATTTTAAGTTCAAGCTCAATTTTTGTGGCAGATAAATAGACTTGAATTGATTGTGGGCGTGGCTCTCGACCAATTTTGTACATTTGAAATAGCGATCTCTTCGTGCAAAAACTTGAATTGTCTGTACAAAATTTCAGCTCAATATCTTAAGAATTTGCGGCCGTGAGAATGCCAACAATAGACAGAAACACGGACGTACCTGTCTAGGTCGATTCAGTTTTTGATTCTGATCAAGAATATATATACTTTGTAGGGTCTCTGACGCCTCCTTCTGGGTGTCCATTTGCAACACCAAACAAGACAAACTTAGTATACGGGAGGTATACTACGTTTGTCGAGGATATAAAAACTTTATTATATTAAAACGTTTTTTTGGATTCATAGGTGTTGTACCTAAACTTCATATAGAGAATTATTCTTTATTAAATCATCACCTACAATAACAGTAGAAACGTATCTTTCATTATAATTTGTTCTCTTTTGTTGAATCAAATTTTTTAAGCTTTCTACCAGACATACTCACACATTATTTATTAAAAATTAAATTACAATCATGATATTGGAGAAATTCTCCCCCAAAATGAAATTTGTTAACAACAACACTTCCTACGCACTGCCAATGAATGCATCATATAGGTACACTAGCAAGCATTGCTTGGCACAGCTGTTTAAATGAAATTTTTTTTTTTATTTTAAAACAGCTGATCATTGTTAAATTATTGCAAATGTACAATAAAAAGAAATACTTGTTGATTTAAATTTCTGTCCACCCACAAAATTAAATATTCCTTTAAAAAATGCTAAAGAGTATAAATATTCAAAGGTAAACAGTGTCGTTACATCATATACTAATAGAATAATAAAAAAACGTTATAATGAAAAGTTAGCAAATCATTAAAAGGACGTATCTTTTATGGCTTCTTTTACAGTGCCACTGATGCATTACCAGCAGTTGAGGATACATGTGAATCTACACATACGCCGTCCAATATAAAAGGCGAACAGGAGGATAATGTTCTGCCACAGTTTACATGTCCCACACAAGAACATCTAACCGACAGTGCCTGCGAAACGTTAACACATTCCTTGACCACCATACAACTCAGCCGGGGCATGCTCCAATTATACGCACCACCTTTAAACACAGCCAAAAGGCAACTCAAGGAACTTATGTTGGTTTATTTGAAACAGTTTTTTCGGAAGAGTGCTCTTCAATAATTTGGTTTAAATATCTTTTGCAGTGGTAAACAAAACAAAATTTATTTAGATTTGTCAGCAGAAAAATTCCGTTTAGATAATGATGAAATGGACAAATTACAAGATATTGTGAGTAATAGTGTGTTGTAATGTATAAGTTATGCGTATGGGTTGGCATGAGAATAATTTTGCTTTTAGTCTCTTTGTAGGAGAACAAGTAAAGTCGATCATTTAAAAGCCTTCATCATTTAGTTCCACAAATTATGCTTTAAACGAGACATTGTCATATATATCACTTTTCAAAATATCGTTACTTGGGAAAGGCGTCTTAAAATGTTCCGTACGGATCGGGTGCAAATTTGGCACAGTCACCCATTAAGCTAATTAATTATTAGTTATTAACCAAATTATGTCAAAAAATATTAGGACTTGCGATTTTTCGCTACATAAAGAATGGACAGAAATCAGACGAGTTTAAATCGATTCAGAAAGTGATGCTGATTAGGTGGGTGCGACATTTGCACTTTACGATTTACAAAATATACGCTCTGCAACAAGAGCTTTCCATTCGGTCCAATGAGTTTTTGCCATTCTCTTTACACCTCAATGATTCTTCTTTATTCACAAAGCTTCAGTTCTTTATACGCGAAATTATTATATTGCATTTAATTGACATTTAATTAAATTGTGTTGATTCGCACATATATTAGCATAAAGTGCGAAAAGGTGTCCTGGTGGCATCATATTTTAGGCCGCTAATCTTCAGGACCGCTCTTCTTAATTTGATAATGCCCGATTTAGAACCTGAAATGATTGGGTTTGACCAATTCTAAGACTTTCTCTTTACCTTTTAGATGGACAATGTAAAAATTTATCGCGAGAAATTACTAAAAATCAAAAAGCAAATGCAGAATATCTATCAACGCACGAAAGCATTAAAGGTAAAAGATGTGATACTTGAAATTTACTATTGTAACACACACACATAGGAAATCCAAAGGTTACTAATTTGTTGGGCCATGCATAGAAACAAGAGAACATTTAATCGATCGATAAAAAATTGTTATTAAGAAAATAAAACACTTATCTTTATTTCAGAAAAGAGCGATAAACATACAAACGCATACACAGAAGCAGTCACAGCGTAAAATACAAAAGCAACAGCAAGAAGAATCACTCATAGCCAAGCAGTGCCCATAACATTACGATCATTCCTGGACAACAATTGCTTTTTATATATTATACACGATTATTTAGCAAATTACATTTGTAATCATTTTATTGAATACCAAAAATATGTTAAAATACTTGAAATTTTGTCTTTTTATGCTCTAAGTTAAATAATTGTAAGACTACGCAATAAAGCAGAATATTGGCTCTAAGCTGAAAAGGAGAAATTTACAATTAAAACTTGGTTTTTAGCGCAATTAAACGCTTGATAAAAATGATACATTCGTAAGCACTTACAACCCAATATATGCACTGTGTGTTGAATATTTTCAAGAGTTTGCAAAAAGTACAATTTGATAAAGTACGTGACAACTGCATGCCTCAGATTTGCTTAATACGTTTAACCAGAGGGGAGCTTCGCGGTAAGTGCACGCTTATAACTATTGTTCATTTATTTGACTTGACCTTTTTTTTACTTTTTTCTTTTATGGGGTAAAAGCATGCTTACACAATCATTTCTGTTCCCAACAAACAAACATACGATGTTACGATAATAGGCAATATCACTATATGGCGGCAACACCAATTACAGTTTGGATTAAGATGGCATTATATTACAAACAACAACAACTACGATATAATATAATCTCGTTCGCTGAGCATATGCATAGCATCGGAAGGCGCTAAATATTTAACCGTGCCTAAAATTATTTGAAAAAACAGAAATAAAACAACAAAAACATTAGTTCAGTTAGTTACATTCATATAGACATCACCAAAAAATTAACATTATTGTACAGTGAAAATCGGCATTGAGATGAATGAAAATGTTAAATGTTAAACGCTAGGTTAAGTTTTGTACATAACAAACATGGGCATGGAATCACGCACTCTCCTTTTGATTAAGCTGGTAAATTTAGATTACGTCCAATCCCGTATACCCCTCAAACTGTGTGCGTGGCAGGTTTTACCTACTTCACACTATTACGCATTTTTACTAACAAGTCGGACTCTGCGCTATCGGACGCCGTCTTTTATGGCAAATTTCAACTTTATAGATCAATTTTGGTGACTGTTAGATAGACTTTTGTGTATTGTGGGCATGGCTCTTGCAACTATGACACCACTTCTGTGTATTGAAAGCGGAATGGCGGTGAAGTGAAAATATTATAGTCGGTCAAGCCCGTATTTTCACTTGTTTGTCTTATAAAACAATGGTAGTTAGAGGGAATTAAGTAGCGAACTACATTAAATAATCGAGTGCAAAGTAGATGAAAAGAAGCGAAATTTAAAAATGATAGGATATTATTCAAAGTGATAAGTAGTTGCACACAGGTAGATAAATACATGTACTGACTCTTACCAACCAAGCCATTTGTAATATAGCACATGGTGTTAACATTAATAAAGAAGATATGAAATGTTAAAGGTATATAGTAATAGACTCAAAAAGAGAAACAAAATGAATAGATTATAATTCTACTGACACATAACTAAATGGAATCCATTTATTTCAGCACATTTTCAGTATTAAAAGCTTTGCTCTATGTCTTGCAACTTTTAACTCGTATTTATTTAAAATCCTCGCTTTTAAGTACATTTAGCAACCGACAAAGGAACATTTTACATATTGAATTATTTGAAATATTAGGCACTAGATGACTGCATAAATTTGCTTAAATGCGATATAAAAATTCCAAGTGGTTCAATACTTTGAATTGTAGTGTATTTGAGCTTTCTCGCATCAAAATTTAAAAAACAGAATACTAAACAATAACTGCCACATGTAGAAAAGCTATATTTGGCTAAGGCCAAATCGCGAATACCCATCACCGATGCACCAAAGCTTCCCGAGGAGTATATATATCTTCTGCATTTTATAAGTAATACGGAAAATTCACTTAAAAAATTGTTCCATTTTTAGTTTTAATTGCATTGTGGGCGTGTTGATCGATTTAGTCCAGTAGCGTATGAACTCTACCAACACTTCTGCCAAGTTTGGAAGCGATATCTCAATTTTTGTGACCATGACAATGATTACACCAGAAAACACACACCGGACAGATGGACAGACAAGCATGATTACATACACTTAATAATCGATTACAAAAATATAAACGTTGTGGGGTCTCTTTTTGGACGTTGCAAACGTTTTGACAAAGTGATATATACCCCCATATATATACGATGGTGGGTATACAAAGAAATGCTAACTAAAACTTATAAAATACTTATCATTTATATGTTGTATGTTGTATATGTTAGTGTTGTAGTTCATCATCATTGTATGAAAACCGTATAAAAACTATTTAAAACATTTGGGGGAAGACGTAAAAATGTATTTACTTTTACTCGCCACCTTACTAGGGAGTCGAGTCTTTCGAATCATCCGATAATGTTAGGGAATGCTCTAATTGACTGTTAGTGATCTTTAAAGTATTTGCTGGCACCACACTCGCACCGGTGCATTGCTTACCATTCTCAGTACGATCTGTACTCTGGTGTTGATTTTGTATAAGTTTTTGTACAAAAACATGCAAAATGAAGGCAACAAAGGCGGCTACTCCGAATAATTCAAATGTATGACCCCCACCGATCGTATTAAATAATACACCGCCAACGAGACTACCCAGGGACACGCCTACGCCCTCGAAAATAGCACCGACTAAACCCTGGAAGCACATTTGAAAATAAATTCATCACTTTCGTGCATTATTAGGTGCATTTGAAATTTACCTGCATGGTAATTTCTGTACCTGGCGGCGCGACAATACTGGCATACGATGCCATAGTGGCATAAAACAAACCGAATGTAACCCCATTCAATAACTCAATGGGCAGGACGTACCAGGCATTTTGCAGCATCGAGTAGAGAATGAAACGTACACCGAACGTGAATAGAACCAAACTCATGGTATGGATGTGACCGATTTTTTGCAGAATCCATCCCGAAAAGAAGAAGAACGGCAATTCGCCACAGAAGCACTGAATGGCCATAACAAAGCCTTGTAATGTTTTCATGTTGTCCTGGGAGCCACTTAATGTTTCCAAATGCCAAAATAAGAAATTCCAAATTAGGGCGGTGCCCAAACCAATGCAAATGCACCAAATAAAAAATATCACACAACGTAACGAAAGGAACATTTGGCCTATGTCCTTCAAAATATTGGCAGACAGGTGAGTTTGTGTGTGCTGGTAATTGTAAAAAATTGTAAAAAAAATGTAATTATAGATATTTTGCACAAATCGAGCACAAGCTGCTTACCTTTATTTTAAGTGAAACAGTTACATCCAAACCCATTAGCACGGCTGTTATCCAAAAGGCAATCGAATAGTCCTTTTTGGAACCTTCAGACATACTATCAACCAGGACACCAGTTATTATGGAGAATATACCCCAACCTATAGCACCAAACAAACGTTGCTTACCATACAAGTTGACTTTCTCGCCCAACAAACCAAAACAAATGCCATCACCAATACTGACCACAGCAGCCATGGCCGCCCAACTAAACATTAACAAGCCAAAGAATAACCAAAACTGATACAAAGTGACCGCTTGGGCAGTATGAATCACCGGATCTTCCGACAACTCCCTCACCAAACTGTCATCATCGCAACGGTGCAAGTGACACGATGCATTAAAATATCGCGCTTCTTTGGGGCAAAACATGGTCACATTGTAACCATTCAACTGGCCCTTGGAATGGGGTATATGAAGGAATAGGCACTGCTTATCATCCATAACATCTGACATATCCAGAACCGTGCTTATTTCCATATTAAGTTCTTTAGCTAAACTATCGTTTGTTTTCCACCAATGACTTTGGATAATGTCCCACATGAAGGGCTCAGTCTGGCACAGTAAATTACACTTTAATAACTGGCTTTGGGAATGGGAATGGAAATGTTCTTGCAACACTTTGCTTTTACTGCGATTACTGGAACAGTAACGTACATTTGTAATACCATTGTGACAGTGCAATTCCATGTGAGGTAATGGTTTCGGTACAGCTGGTATGAATAACATTAAAAAGAAACCGACAGCCGTTAATATTTGAGCACCAATGAATAGAGTGCGGTGCCGTTGGTACCTGAAAATAGTTGAAGAACAATTTGAAACGGTTTTTAAAAACGGACAGTTTACAGCATATCCAGCTACTCACCGATCTGATATGAAACCCACTAATGGTTTCGTCAGCATACCGATTATGGGTAATATGGTATAAATTGTGCCCACCACAACGCTGGAATAGCCCAATTGTTTTGCCAGTACAGGCATAAATGGAACAACAGGTGCCGTCCCTTCAAATGAATAATCCAATTATTACATTCAGGCAACAACAACAACAACATAATGAGATAGTAAAATTTTTATGAATATTGGGTTATATAGCAAGAAAATAATTTCGGTTTTATTCGGCTCTTAAATCTATCATCGGCACCCCCCACCTCTCTTCAATACAGTGATTCAACTGAATCCTACTGAGAAAATATCTGATTATACATAATATTTATTTGGAATTGGTTTGACCTACTTTGCAGAAGAATGCGCAATGTGCATTTCAAAACATTATGAAGATTTTCGAGATAATTATCATCTTCTTATCTTTAATAAATAAGTCCAAGCTTACATCAACTATTTACCGTTATTGTTGCGTCAATCATATGAATTATAAATTTGGACACCTTGTCGAAAGAGTTTTGGAACACTCAGAGTAAAATATTAGCGACCTCGCACAGTTCATATATTTTTGATCAGCTTGGATTTCTAAATCGATGTACTAGCAACAATAGTTGGTGCTGGGTTGGTATTGAAATTGGGAAATTTGGGTTGAAATTAAATGTATGCCCTAAGGCGAAGTCTATTCACGGCCTGGCTTATGTTGAATATAGATTTTTTACGCATGACAGTCATTGGAGTGTGTTTCAAGGAACACTTTGTAAATCCTCTTAATTGAAGTTTTCGTTAACAGATAAAATGCTGAACGCCCTTTAATTTACAGTTAGATAATTTTGTATTTTGTGTTTGTGTGTATGTAATACAAAAATTAGAAAATGAGCGATTAATGTACGTTTCAATGGATATATTAAATACACTCTCAATACAATACAGAGGCTGTTCACGTACGTTACTTGGACAGACGGACATGGTTCAATTGATTCAGAATCGATTGGGATGACTGAAGATGGGTGTGGCATTGGCACTCCACACAAACTTAATAAATCCTTTGGCACAATTGGCGCGGGGTAGAATATGTTGAATTTGTGTCATTTCAAAAAGGACTACTGCAAAGCATCAATAGAATACGAAAATCTGTTGGAAATATTGATTATTTTGCCAATATAGAAATTTCAAAAGCTGCTGAGGATTTTAGAGGTCTCTTACTTATGGTTAAGCGGAACATTTTTCAAGAGTTGGTTTACCTGATGTCACCCAAATCTTCTGTTCATATATTATTTTTTGTGAACATACAATTATTGTTATGATTACAGACAAATTAATTAAGATAAAAGCTGATAAAAATATTCTGCTAGGCGGCGCGCATATATGATTAAAATCAATTAATAAATTGGAGTGCGGCAAATGAAATTTACGAGCTCCATTGTTCACAAAATCAACAGTTGAAAAATGCGCTCTAGAAGCGAAAGAAATTTCACTTCCCATCAAAGAAACAACTGCCTCTGCCAACTGTCTGTTGTTACAATTAAGAAAATAAACTAACTTGACTTTTGTTTTTTTCTAAGATTTCATTAATCGAACGATTTTGTAAACGGTATTAGCAAATTTTCGTAACACACACATACGACTGGAGTGTACACACAGTACATGTTATTATTAATAAAGTTATAGAAGGCGTAGGTAAAAATTACAAACAAGTTCAAATAACTCAAAGTGTTCGTTTCTATAAACAGTTTTACAATTATTCGCTAGTTTACACGTACTTACAATTAATGCAATATAATGCGATAAGCATTTTTCTAATAAAGAAACTCAAGTACAATAATCATCAAATATTTATTTACAACATAACAATACGAACCAATGAATGCACTTAATTTGATAGTACTCACCAGCATTGAAAAGAAAGTAATGTCCCTTCATGGGCAACAACTTCTTATTGATTTGAGACTTCATTTTATTTTTTGTTAAATTTCTTTTGATTCCGATTTGTGAACTTTTATGTGCGATTTAGTGCAAAATTTTTGAACTTTTCTTTTCTTAATTATAAACACTAAATAGAAGTATTGGGAGGCAAATTAATTACAAGTGCAGGCGACTTACACACAGACACACGCGTATGCAACCGTATACCGCCAATTTCTTTACTCGTTTAGTAGATACAACATATCCAAATGATAGAGTTCAAAAAAATTCACATACATTTGTCGCTATGATATTCATTAATAACACGAGACGCCGACACAATACTTATAGGCTACGACTAAAATTACCATAAACATGCAAGATTATGCACTTTTCTAATAAGAAGGGTTGAGGTTAACTTTTTTCATGCTGGTCGTTCGGCACAGATTAGATGATATTTGTGGTTTGTGCCATGTTCAAGTTGATAATAAACATTTGTTGTAAATAAAATGAACGATATCTTGTATATTTCGCTTAATGCGAATTTATTTCTTTGTACAATTTTACGTTTTCTCTTTCATAATAATAAAAAATATGGTGCGTGAAAAACCGCTGAAACAGTTGCAATAGTCAATGATTTTAAAAGCAAACTGAGTTGTGTTTAAACTCTGAGAAAATTTCACCAAGAGTATAAAGAAAAGTTGCCAGACTGCATATCTAATTTGTTTATAAACATGTACCAATTAATGGGCGAAACATGACGCCTAAACTTCAGTGGCGTACCTTGACTCTTTTTACTTTACAATTGCCTTCAATTTTCCAGATCAGAGCACTGAACGAAAATGAAAATTAAATTATAAATATAAAAAATTAATTGTTGTAAATGGTAATACTTAATATAAAAGTTAATAAACAAACAATAAAAACACCACTAAAGAGAATTTTAACTAATGCTACTGCTAATTATATAAGGACATTTTTGTAATGTTACATATAGTAGATGGCTGGCTGGCTGGCAGGTGAATTTCAATCATACAAATGATTGTAATGTTGTTGATAGACGTGTATGTAATGCTCCTTTTCCTGTTGTGACATTTTAGCAATTAAGTCGTCATTTATTTGGTCTAACGGATGGGGACGACCCGCCACTATCACGGTAGGAACATCATCTTCTTCTTCGGTTTCGGAGTTTATAAAATTATTAAAATCAGCCTTGGCTATAATGGAAAGGAGCAACGGTTTGAAATCGTGTATAATCTATTTATTCATAAAAACTTACGTATTTTAGCATTTTCAATTTCATCATCGTCACTGGAATCACTAGTACCAGCATTGGAAGAACCTAATTTTAAATTTTTGAAGTGATTTTCTTTTTGACCGGATTGCTTTTCATGTTGTAATAACACAGACATTATATCTTCTTGTTCTTTTCTACGATTATTGGTAACGGTAGAACCAGTTGCGCTGCTTGAGTTACTAGCTTGTGTAGAGTTTTGAGCTGCTTCCGTTAATATGGCATCTGTATTATCCATTGTGTCGTCCGCAATCACAGTGCTCTCAGTCATCCAAATGGGTCGACTCTTCCGTTCGGCCATCGATTCATTTGTATCATCACCACCTATACTTATATCTACACGTGTTTCCTCCACAGCAAAGCCTTGATTACGCGTAGCTTCGCCTGACCATTGTTGACCATCCATTCTTTGGTTAGAAGGCTTTGTAATGCTACGCATATTAAAAATATACCACAAGTTATATATTTTATTTAGACATTTGCAAAATAATAATCGAAAAAGTTACCCTCTGATTGTATCGATGTCAACGGGTTCAGGTTCTAGGATTTCGGGTGCTAATTTAATACCTTCCACCTCCCTGAGCAAATCATATAGCGGTTGTAATTGTTCATTGAAACGCGCCAACATCAGTCGTGAATCCTTCTTTGGCATTGCTGAACTGTCTTCCTCCACACTACTCCCACAATACGTGCAACGGAATTCCTGAGTGGAAAAGTCAAACAATTGATCCGCTTCCAAATCAGTGAATGTCTTACTACAGTTAACACATTTGAAACTAGCTCTACTTGTCGCGTCACGTTCTTCCGTTTCCATCCGTTTACGCATCAAATCCAATTTGTATTTCACGACGTTCACAAAAGTCTTATAGTTTATGAAATAATAATTAACCTTTTGGGCCTTACCGTCAGGCCCCGTCTCCATTTTGAGACGTATTTGTATAAACTTATCGTTACGTAAGGTGGATATTCGAGCGCGCATTTGTTTCTTTTCAAAACGTAACAATTCTGCAATGTCATCCTCTTTCATGCAAGGATTACGCACCAACATATCAATAATGAGGGCATCTTCAATGGTATAGAAACCACGCACGACTAGGCGGGCTAGCTGTTTTAAACTACTAGGCACTTCGGTAACATATTTCACCTCGCTACTACCACTATTGCTACTCGTGGATGGAGCAGAGGACATATTTAGTTCATAAAAATAGGCGGATATAAAAAACGGTAGGCTGAAATACAAATAGCAACTACATAAATAGATATGGGAAACTATTTAAAAACTTAACTTATCTTAAAATTAAACAATATTTAAAAAAATATCTTTTTCAAGGAGATTTTAAGGATCACTTAACCGCCCCCTCGAAAAGTGCATTCAACACCGGCACTGCCAAAGTTTTTAAAAGTTATCAGCAGCATGTCCCTTCAACATTCTTAGATGGCGGTGGTGAACTTTTGTTAGGAACATGTCTTATTTATTATATGGCAACCACTTATGCAAACATTGGAAAAACAACAACAGTTGTCATTCTACGAACTGACATTTCAGTTCGTTAGTCGTTTTACAAATTTCTTCTTACCTCGATTGTGTGTGTTGCCGTTGCTGCCGTCGTGTACTGTACAACGAATCGATGGATTTTTATTTTTTGTGAATTTTCACAATTATTGGAGTAGTTTTCATAAAACCTTCATATGGCTCGTCATTGTAATGATGTTGTGTACGGATTTTTGTAAATTTTGTGTAAATCTGTTAAGTATTGATGACAATTCAGTTTTTTCAGCACGGAACGTAGAAAACACGCACCGACCGCAGAAAAATATGCGCCCGTCATTTCCAACAGGGTACGCCATGTTGAATAGATCTGACTATTAGCTGCTGATTTTCTGGTATTGTAGTAAATGTCAAACACCGTATGTTCAGTGTTAATACGTTAAATATCAGGGATGCTTAATGGAGTACTGAATTAAAATGTAACTTTCAAAATGTTTGGATTGGTTGGAGCGGAAATGTTGGTACAAATTGAAATGAAATTTAAGCAAGTTTCTAATGATTTACATTTAATTTCATTGTAGTGATTCGTGTAAAGAACGCTTCAAATGGCTGATTTACCATCACAATGGTAAATTGTTAATATTGATTACAACAAAATTATCGAACATTTTAAAAATAAATTATGTATGGAGGATACATGTTCTGTATATCTCATTTTATTAAAATAAATAACCGAAACCATTGACTAAATAACTTTGTGTGTAAGAGTTACGTTTCTGAGGAAAATGTAAAATTATGGGGAAGAGTTTTGGATTAAGCATGGCCAATGGATGGATTTGGATGAAATTTTGTACAAGGATATGTATTGGCCCGAAAAGAAACCCTTTTGAAAATGGATAGGATCGGATCATTTTTAGAACCCCTCCCCATATAATTTTTTTTTATTTAAAAAAAAATTCTGACTTATGTATCATTTCGAAATGAAAAAAATTAAATTGAATAATATATCAAGTGGTGTAGGGTATTTGATGGTTGGACTTGGCCGACTATAATATTTTCACTTGTTTTTATTAAAAACTATTATTTTAAAACTAATGAATATATTTTATTTATATATCAATTGTATTTTATAAATGTTACAATATTCTTATAGATTTTAATAAGAAGAAAACTAATCGAAATGTATGCGTACTCCGGTAAAGATGTGATGAGAATATTACATACGCACCCATGTAGATGAATATAGAAACTGTGCGTAATCATGAATATTGAATGAAAGTCCTTAACGATTGCAAACTAGAAGCTTCCTTTTGCATTCCTTACTCACAACCATGTACACATAAAGTGTACCTTGACATCTACCTTGAGATCTCTTGTTTGTAACCATTCATGAACATGCGTTTTCTTGTTCTTCTTTATTTGCCATAAAACGCACACATTTAGAGCACGAAAGGATCCAGCGTTTCACCACCTAAGCATATGAAAAGAAAATAACACACACACACACACACGTGTAATTAAACAAAAGGCGCATGTATAGTTTGTTTAATAAATAAAATGAATATTTTCTATAAAGTGTGTGCCTCTCGAATGACGTCAGTTGACTTCAAAGTATGCAACGTAATCACCAATGGATGAGATTTTAGGAAAAACGTTTATAAAAAAAAAAGCTTCTGGTCGTGTCTTCAACTGAATTATGGCTTTATGGAATATTCATGGAATTGGATTTCGGCGGGGAAAGGGGAAAGTAAAGAGAAACTTCAAATCAAATCAGCAAAGATATCTAATTGCTTCTATATCCATCACCTTGGAGATCATGTTAATATCTAAAGCACGTTTAGCCGTGTGGTGGCTCTTGATTCTATTAAAATCACATCCCGGTTAGCTGTTTGTGTGCGCCTGAATGACTGCAAAAGGTATTAAACGTAAGTGGAAATATGTATAAAATTGTGAGTTGTTTTTGTACGTTAGATGAATTTGTCATTTGTAGGCGTGATTATCACTTTTATCCGGGAACGTTGTCATGATCTTGTGCAATTTGTTTGACGTTCTACCATTTATTAAGAGCGTTGGTGTTTCTCGTTCTTCTTCTCCTTCTTCTTTTGCACATATTATTAGTTCGTATTATACAGACTCCTTGGCGCCTCTTTGTTAGAAATTGAATCATATTTATTAGTTTATATATGTATATATATATTTGTTATAAAACAGCATCTTGTGGGCATAGAAACAAAATACGCAGTTGAATGAAAAAAAAAGCGCTTCAAGTGGTTTAGTCATCCTTATACTAACGCAAACAAGTTTCCGCCCAGTACTATTATTAGTCCACACATATAAACGCAGACGTCATCCAATACAATGAATAATGCAAAGTATACATGTATGTACTTTTATTTATGTTTTGTGTGTAAAACGTCTCCATGAGGAAATGCTTTTGATTTCATTCTTCTTACATTTCTACTGTACCGTTGTTTATAAAAGATTTCACTTTTTAGCATCGTAAAGTATGCTGCATTTTCAATGAACGCCTTTTGTAACCGCTTTATGTTCATAGTTTAAGGTTTCTTGATAGAATTTTGAATTACCAAGGACACTATTATACAAAACATTAAAGAGAAAATCTCCTTTTCCTCAGAATAACGTATGAACTGAATCGATTTAAGCGTGTCCGTGCGTTGTTTGTTCGCAAAGTTTTACCCAAACTTTTTTAATGTATTGCGGGGAAATTTGATACCAGACCATGCCTTGTAAAAGTGATGTAAAGGCATGTATTGTTGAAAATATTTTAAATTTGGCAATTTTTAGAACCCCTCCTTATATAAGAAAAATTCTTTTAGAAAATTTGGTTCATTGACTAAATAATTGACGTTGTTAAATTTGGACCAAATCGGATCATTTTGAAAACCCATTTTCATATAATGAATGGACTTTGTTAAGATAATGATTCACGTTTACTGGTTCAACTTAACTAATCATAGCGTAATATGTGGAGCTAAGCGGTACAAGGTATTAAATGGTCGGGTATAACCAACTACCGCATTTTCATTTGTTTTTTTAATCATCTAAGAATTGCTTCGATACGTCTGCTTTCCAAATTAAAAAATCTTTCCCAATTATAGATTTATGTGATTTGATTAACTTGCAATAAAACCGTCTTTGAGTTTCAAGAAAACTTTAATCGCGAGAGATGAACACATATGGGTCCTTTGTGAATAACAAAATTTAAAACGTTTTGTAGCACAACTGGTATGGATTGCAGCAGTATTGTTACCGCCACCTCAAGAAGATAATAGCAGGGTTTCAATCACAATTCAACTTTCCAACGTCAGTGGCTGCAGAAAAGGAAAATTCCCATTTACGAAAATTCCCTTAAAATATATTATTACACCAGACAGATACAATGAGTAGTACGTGGAATTAGTTTGAATGTATTTGAAAGAACGTTGTTGTCATGTCCTGTGCGGGCGTGTTGTGTGTTTTCCGTTCACCCATTCTTTACATTTTATTCATTAACAATTAGCAAAACAAAACCAAAAGTCAGAAGGCGCAGGTCTTCTCTCTGCGCCACACAGCAAGCAAACGCACTCATTCATACACATCCAAAACAGACAATGATGAGAGTTTCTCAATTTCTTTTCATTACCATGGTGGTAGGAAGCATTTTCCGTTAGTTGGTCTAATACAGTTTTGAGTCGTGCGCTGTACCCTTCGGATTCACATAAAAGACGCGAGCACAACAATTTCCAAGTGAAACGCTTTAATCCCTTTTTGATTAATTAGATTTTACATCAGTTTTGTGCAACGTGACGGGAAATTGCAAAAGTAAAAAATAATAAAAACTTAAAAATAATACAATAAGAAAAAAAAAATAAACAAAAAGTAAAGGAATTAAAAAATCTGTTCACTACACTCGATGTGATTTTTTTTAGTTATATTTACATAAAATTCTTGTCACTGCATCACTTCCTTTCCATGACTGTAGAAAATGTTCAACAGAAATCTTTTTTAGCACTCGTCCATAATTTCTTATGATTCTATGCTTATACTAAATTTTTCAGAAATATTTTTGCACTTTTTGGTTAAATTTCTATTTTTTTCATACTCATTAAAGCTCAACCTAATTATTGCCTCCGATATAACCTTATCATTGAATTCCAGATCCTTTGAAAATATTTAACACGCACACATTGTACGCGTGTGATGTCATTTCGACTCCTTCTCTCTCTCTCTCCTTCTCTTTTTCTGCCTAATATGTGCAATTTTCTGAAAATGTTCATTTTGTTCGAATAGAAACAAAAACTTATGAATGGAGCGGGCGGTTATTCATTTCTCACAATGTCCGTCTGTCGGTCTATGTGTCATATATCTGTAAATAGTTTTATACCACCAATGTCCTACTAATCACAGTTTGCTTGCCAAAGCGTTTGTGATTAATTTTCCGTTCGTGCGTGGAGCGGAGAGTTTGTTAAAAAGTGCCGTTATTTCGCTGGTAGTATGCAATGTTTTATTGATTTTTTACATCACGCATACAGATGAGTAAACAAATTCAGAGTGAAGTGAATGTTAAAGCCTTGAATGGTTGGCTGTGTGTTGCAACATATGCATTAAATGCACAACTTGTAAAAGTTGAATCGTGAATGAAGTGAATAAGGTGAAGTGGAAGAGAAATGAAGTAATCATCTCTTCATTTATCGTCAGCCAGACGGAGTGTCGTATTTTGGATTAATCATACGCCTCAATTACATAATTGTGTGCCCAACCAACTTGTGCAATTATTTCGATTGGAACAATTGTTTACTAATCATTCCTTGTGTCATGTTTTTCTTGGTTTGAAGTACAAAATCATCTTTCATTTTTGCTTTGATTCATTCTTATTAAGAATTGCGAATTTTTGTCCATAAGGACCTTTTTATGATAAATAAGGAGGTTGTATGGGGAGGTGCTTTAAAAATGGTCCAATTTAAACCATTTAAGACGCGCCCTTGTACTCCATTTCATTAAAATGCCTTAAAAACTATAGCTTTAGCTATTGCGCACAAATTTATATGGACAAGCACCGGACGGACGTCTAAATCGATAAACATAATCCCAGAAATAAGATTTTGTATCACTCAAATGTCAGTATGTCTGTCTGTTTATTTGGATTATGTATCCGTTGGTTGACTTAGGTGTACAGTTAGTTCTTTTCTGTTCGTTTATTGCAAGCGGTTCATATTCAACGGTTCTGTCTGCCTCACTGCCTACCTATCACTTTTTTAATTCAAGAATTACATTTGACATAAAGACGAAATTTTAAATATCCCTAAATGACGTATGTACGCAATGCTGATGGCGTAGCATAAGCCCCCTAATAGTGTACCTATCAACTTAAAAGTCGATATGTCGATATGTTGTCGGACCTTGCCCATTTCAGGCACATCGATACATGTGAACGAAATTTCATAGATGATGTATGAGAAACTTTTTCAAATGAAATTTTTCCATTTTCAAGCGGAAATCTCCCATTTACAGCTAAGGTCAACAACAGACTGACGCACGGACATATATTCAAAGTCGATATCGTACTGGACCTGCCCTCTACATCTGTCTATGGTACTCTCTCTTTTCTATACTCAGTTAAGGCAAATCAAAAAAAATCCGCAGACTTAATCAACCACGTGCACAGAAGGTGTCCGATGCAACTTATCGTTTTGGTGAGGAAAGGAAACGATTGATTGAAGCTTTTGAATCCATTATGTGTATTTTCTTATGTTGTCGTACGAAACAAATGTATATAGTTCAGCTTGAATAATGGTGGGATGATGATAATATGAAATTAAACATCAAGTCTAATCCAGCAAGATGTGCTTCCTTATACTAATTTTCGAAATGACCTAATGATGATAAAGAAAGCGAATCACATGCAACAATTCAAAAATGTGTAAATCTTACGCCCAATGAAAGTTGTCATAAACTGTGGCATGCAGACGTCTACTTAAGTCCTTTTATCTAAACATACAATAACGTACATATATACAGCATATGTGCTACATAACACTTTAATAAACAAAAGCGACAAAAAAATCGATAAAGTTACAGCCAAGCAACCCATAAAAAAGGAAAACAAAACAAAACCAAGAAGATGTTAGAACAACCATGACATAGAACCGTTGAGGTGGGCGTGAGGACGCTCTCTTACGCCTGTGCACCCAATAAAGTATCAAACACAATACAATACAGAAATGTACACAATTTCTAACTAACTTATGCATCATTTGCATTCAGGACACACTTCATTGTAGTTGCAAGCCAGGCAGGAGTAATAGCGAACAGACGCATACACATAAATTTATACTGAACACAACTATGTTGTATTTGGAAGGTATATATTTTATATAATGAGAGAGTTAAATGACATAAAACGGTGCTTGATTGACTTTTTCCAAAAATAAGAGTGAAGGTCTTTTTCTTCTATTCCCAGTATTAGGAACTTGATACCATACTTATTCATTCTATTAACACATCTATGATAAAGACATGCATAGAATCAGGCGAAGGACAACTACGGAAGGCAACAATAGTTAAGTGTTGTAATACAATCACCAATAGCACAGTAAACGAGTATGACGGAAAAACGCCATTGAAATAAATGAGTAGAATGTTCGCCGTTAGGCGTTCAGTTAATAACTGTTAAATATTACAAATCTTCTGAGATCAATGGATCTTATCAAGATAGAAAAAAAACTAGCAATGGAAGGATAGGATGAACTTTTCACAGGTTAGAATGCTTTTGAAATTGGTGAATGTTTTCATCGATTTTTCAATTAGAGGAATCGGAGTTAATGTTTTTTACGAACTCTTCTTCTTGCCTTTTGCCAACATTTTCATAAAGTGAATTTATTGTAATTCTGTTCGTGCTGTATTCTCTTATTTATTCATTCTATAATGTAAGTTGTGGAAGAATGCGATTACGCCAAGAAGAAGAATAAATTATTACCATAATGAGTAATTCATTTATTACCTGTACGGGTATTAAATGAAGTATAAGAATACTTTGCATACAGTGCCAGAGAAGCAATTGAAAGGAGGTGTGACAAGGAAAGTAGTAGAATGAAGAATAAGGCAACAAGCACAATTACAAGAATAGCGATTATTCATGCATATGATAATTACAGAGCTTTTGTGGCAGTGGCATCAGTTCCAGTTGGAACGACGCAAGTGGCCGTTTTTCGACAGAGTGCTTGAAAACACAAATCAAGCTGATACATAATATTACAGTATTAGGGGGCGGTTTGTTTCTACGCAGATATGGAGGGTATTTAAGATTTGCCGCAAGCCACATTTACTCGTTTGATTCGTTATTTGTCAAATGCATTAAAACCAAGTTGTCAACTGCTGACAATTTTCAAATTTTAATTACCCTCCCCTAGAGCATAACGGATGTTGCGGTTAAAGCATATTGTGAATGCATGAAATGAAATATTTTAACAGGAATATCCCTCTACAGGGATGGGCATATGACATAAGCTTAAGAGCCGCGCTCAACAGTTTCTATCTCAGTAGATGTTTGATAATGAAGAAGGATCCACAAAAACTTTGCCATGTTCATACATGTGCATTATTGTTTACAATAAAAATTTGAAAAGGACGTTAAGAAGAAAATATTATTAAAATATTATTATTTAACTGATCAAGATCAAGTTTTTCCAAAAAATTTCAGTCCATAATCTTACTCGAGAGTTTGTATCCTGCATGTGCTTATTTTTAAAAAAGGCTCTATCTTAATCATTTATTCACTTATCATTTTCTAAGCTCTCTATTATTGTAACTTCTTAACCAAGTATTAAAAAAGTTTAACAAATAAAATAAAACAAGAAAAAAAAAGTATTTTGCCCGAGGGCAAATCTTTAATACACACCATCTTGAACACCCACCATTGGTGCACCAAAACTTCCCAAGGAGTACATATGTCGATGTGTCTTCTGCTTTTTATATTTATTGGGGATGTGTCGCTTGACCGATTTAACTTAATTTCAACACCATCCTGCGTATGAAAACAATCAACACTTCAATCGAGTTTACAATCCTTATCTCAATTTTTGTGGACAGGAGAGTCATTACCACAGAATAACCCTACACGGACAGACGGACAGTGAGACATGGCTAGATTGACTTAGTATTTCCGAATATATATCCTTTGAGGATATTCCGTGCGTTGCAACCGCTTTGAAAATTGAAATGCATAGCCTTCTATATACATAAGATGGTGGGTACAAAAATGGCCAATTTTCTAAACGATTTAAAGGTTTTATCACTAAATTAAAGAACAAATGAACTCTGATTCCGTGATTCTAATACTAACAACAATATATTGCGCAGGAGAATATTATTAAAATTAGTTTCAATTAAATAATGAAACTTATCCGGCAACGACACAATTAAACGAGAAACGTGAGAACATTAAACATCCTGCAGCATAACAACAAATGAGAAATTATAAAAGTGTTTAAAAGCGAAAATCATGCACCGGGTGCATTAGCAATAAAAAATGTTGTAGCGAATTAAAAAAAACCAACAGTAATTACAGCAAGAGCAGCACCAGCAATAGTCACACTAGCACTATATTTGTAGCGGAAAAAAAATACGTACGTACACGTTCCGAACATGTAAACATTAGTTAATTGCGCGCGACAGTGTCCATAGTCACATTTTGTATCTCCCCTTATATATATATATATATGTGTGTGTGTGTGTGCGTATGTTTGACTACCTAACACACATTGATTGTATTTATATTTGTTGAAAATGTTTTAAACATACCAGCGTACATAGATGGTTAATATGTACTGATGTCTGTTGATAAAAAAAGTGTTGGAGAAAAATTGTTGCTCTGACGTTGCTGGCATTGTGGTGGTGGCCCCAAAACAGCGACAAAGTGAATTTATTCCAGCATACCATGTCCTCAATATCGGCGCAAGGCGTGGTCGAGCGTGCCTCCGCTGAGCTATCGAAGCGTATCAACGGCCTCGGCTTGCGTTCGAAACACCATCATGGCAACAGCAGTAGTGGAGGTACTTCGTCATCGTCATCATCATCATCTTCATCTACATCTAGTAGTTTGTCGAGTACGTCCTCATCATCATCGTCTGGGTCGACGGCTAACCCTCCTGGCAGTGGCAAGACTTCGGTAATGGAACGTGTAACGAACGCTTTGTGTGGCGGCGGCGGTGGCGGCAATAATGCGACTAATTCCAACTCGAATACTCATTCAATTAGTGGAACCACACCCAATATTGTTAATCCCGGTGGTGGTGGAGGCACTTGTTCTCCCACACCCGAAAAGCCTACTAGAGCCGGCACATTCAATAGCGGCAGCAACAATAGCAATCACCAGTTGGGTCAAGCCCCAAGTCAACAGTCTAATATATTATGTACGAGCAGTCCGGCGGCATCGGCAACTATGCAGCACCATTCAAACGTTAGCAACTACCAAATGTTGCACAAACAGCAGCAGCAGCAGCAGCAACAACAGTATTTAACATCACAAATCGCCAACTCAACTTTAATTAATTCAAATCTAATGAACGCCTCACCACCTGCCGCGCCAGGCATTCCCATGGGTGCTCCACCCGCTCCCACAGTCAACTCCATAGCCAAACAAATGAACATAACAATACCAGGCTCATCGCCACAGTTCAGTACAATGGGTATGGCGGCGGTACAAAAGTCTCAATCTAGCGGTACACCATTACAAATGCGCAAACAACTACCAAATCTGCACCTGCACCATGGCGGCTATGCTACACAAGCCGCCTCAGCATCGCAGCTGGCAGCTGCCGTCACTCAGTCGTCATTAATCGTACCGAAGCTACCACCACTTGTAACCAGCATCGAGATGCTCATGGCGGATGAACGATTCCTAAATCGTTTCTTTTTGTACTTCACATCCTACGAGAGACGAGTGTTGGCCCAAGTATGTATTAAGTGGCGTGATTTTTTATACCGCAGTCCACGTTATTGGTCGGGCCTCTTGCCCACCATACAATGCCGAGAATTACGGCAAATGAGTAATTCCGATAGAGTTAAACTGTACAATACTTTAATACGACGAGGCTTTCATGCAATGGCTTTGGTGGGTGCCTCCGATGAGGATGCTTTGGACGTGGTCCACTCATTTTCCTTAGCCTCAAAACATATACATTCGTTAAGCTTAAGATGTTCATCGATCAGTGATCGTGGTTTGGAAGCTTTGCTGGATCATTTACAAGTAAGAATAATAAAATAAATTTGTTTTCTTCTTTTTACCCAACGCACCATCATATTGATTATATATATATTGGTTTGTTCAAACATTTGTAAGTACCAGAAGGTGTCGAGTCACACTCCTAAAAATATATATTTTTGATTAGCATAAGAAGTCAAGTCTAGTAGCCGTTCTGTCCGTCCCTCACCATCGCCAAAGGTATTTCCAAATGTGCTGTATCTTGTATGGTGGCCGCCCTTTCAGATGCTTTCGCATATTAAAACACAGACTCACACGCACAGATAACCACACAAGCATACACAATTTGAGGGCATAATCTAGTTTTCACTTTCTTTACCAGTGAAGCGAGGCCATACACTATCTTGTATGTAACAGCGCCCGTAACACGGGGAGACAAACCAACCCACGCATAGATGCAATTACAAACAAAAGAAAACGGTTTTTAGCTCAATGACCAGATACATCCACGGCATGTGCATAGAAGTGTGTGCGTGCTGTGCGCTGTGTGTGCACAAACAGCGTTGTATGACATAAAATGAAAGTGCAAAATAAATATTTTTAAACATGTGCGATATGATCTGTTCGTATGTGTTTATAAATGCTTAGAATTTTTTCCTGCATAAGCATGACTATGTACGTGTGCCCATAGCTTCTACTAAATGTGTCGCCATAAGAAATATTGTCAACGAATAGCAAATCCAAACAAATATTTACATGTGCCCTTCCCCCTCCATACAGTGCGCTCATAAGAGTATTTTGTGGTGAGAATTTCTTGGCACTGTTATAAGCACCGCCGTGACGTCGAAGATATACTCACTTTGTCAAAACACTTGCAAAGCCAGAAAGAAGCCACAGAGAATTAGTCTGAAATAAGGAATCGATTTAATCATGTCTGTCTGTCTGTCTCTCTCTCTGCCTGGTGGGGTAAGCACTTTCTTGGTGACAAAAATGTAAATGTCGCTACTCCACATATACTGAAAATGGGCGAGATCTTCCAAAGGACACGCCCACAATCCACCAAAAACTGAAATATATGAATTTTTTAAATTACTAATAAGGTAAAATTTTACAATACATCTGTCCCACATAAGGCCGATGAACCACATGGATTACAAGCATACATGGAATTGATGTTTAGTTTAGAGGAACAAGACTTGAAATTTTTTATATAAAAATTGAGTGAAAACCACGTTGACTGGCACAAATTTCTTTTTCAAAGCAGTAAAGTGATGGACACCCATTATGTGACTAAAATATTTCACTTGAGAAAGCAAACTCTGGGCATGGTAACAACATATAACCTTAAATCTTCAAATGGTTTTTTTTTTAAGAGTATTAAAATTTTACTTGAAAGGGCCACAGATCTCTGTTACAAATTTGCATTCTCCCTCAATGACCACGAAATACACTATACACCTTTACACGCCACTATTTTCGTATAAGAGGAAATGCGAGTTCATTGATGCCTTGGATTGACCGCTTTTGTAGTTCATAACCACTGACTCAATCCATTTCTGGCAGTTTGAATCGAAAATTAATATTTTCTTTACAACCACTTGTACTTGCTTAGGGAGGTATTTATTTCATATGAAGGTACGTATGAAAGTAGGCGGTGGGTACATTTTATAATTGAAATCTTATGAAAAACAGCCGTCAACACAACTGTAAAAACTGGTCAGCTTAAGGGCAAATTCAATTCACTTATAGTTGTATACTTAACGATAAAAGCAATTAAATATCACCACCTAGACTTAAGTGGGTTTCTCATAATGTTAGAACTTGTTCACCTTCCGTACCATTAATGTCTAAACTTCTGAAACTTCTTATTTTGGACCATTTTTGCCTATGGTTGGTCTACATCGTACGATTGATAATCATTTTGTTCGCACTGTGACTTGGTCACGTATTTATATTGGTCATGCTCTTGTTATAAATTCTTCGTACATCATATGCGACATGATGATGACAGTTTTAATGCTAACTACTACAACAATTTTATTGTCGCCTCAACTTTAAATTGAGCATTCATGTGTTGCGTAACATTTCTTTTTAATTAAGTCCATCCATCCGTCCATCCATCCATCCACACTATATATTTGAATGTTTGTCAAATCATTTCTCATTGCGAAATAATACTTAAGTACGTATATGGCTGTTACTTACATGAAATATAAATAACACAGGAACATACTTGTGCATTTTATTTTATTAAAACACCTCCTCCATCATTTGTGATGAACATTAAAATGAAATTTAAACGATGCGTTGAATTGAACATTATGCATACATTATCATCACGTTTAAATACTAACGTAACAAATGAAAATATTGGTAATGGCGTCCATCAAAAATGAATTTGACTCTTCAGTGTAATAATTTTTTTATTTTTTATATATTATATATACAATGGTGTACATTACCACCACATCCACTCATACGATAAAGGACACATTTTAAATACATTTCTTCTTGAAATAGTAATTGTGCAATAGTTTTAAATTTTCACCAAACCTGCCTGGAACTGATCATAAATTTTCATTTCCTTCGTTCCCTTTGTCGAATGACTCCTTAATTAAAATGCTTTAGTTACAATTAATGCAGCAATACCAGTTCAAGTACTTACGTAACATATTCTGTTATTTTAATTAAGAACCTTTTGTCTCCGTTTTACTAGTGTTTCTTTAAGAAATGTTTGTACGTGACTTCTTACTCTTAAATATAATTTTGCGACCTGTATGAATATATTGTATATCAACGTATCCGCATACACACACATATACGTACCTACATACATATGTGTAGATATTGTCATTCACTATTTTACATCCCCTTCCAACTTTCACTTGATACGTTTGCAACTGTTAAACAATTGAAAGTGAAGTGGCCCAAGCCAAGTTTAAGGCTTTAATATTCACTATGCATAAAATATGAACTTTCTTTTTTTACACTTTATGTGAGTAAGAGTGCAAAAATCCTTATAAATCTGCTCCTCCAAGTTTGAAATCGACAAAGTGATTTTAAAAAACCGACTTTGATGCTCTTTCAGACATACAAATATTGGTACTCAACTAAGTTTCTGGGTTTTTTGATCAATAAAAATTGAAAAATTTCAAGTTATTACGGACAATACTTTCGTTAGTTACGCATTTTTGCCATCTCTTAAACGCCGCGTCCTTGAACCAACCCATTTTACACTTTTTACAATTCAATTAGCCAAGTGTAGCCCATTTAAGCCAAGCGCCATCGACCAGAACAAGTGATAATCGGAAGAGACTCGCGAAACACTGTGAGGATTTGTACAAACTTGTACTCTACCTAATGTTTTACAGAAAGTTATTTGGACCAAAGCCTTAGGACTTTCGACTTGTGTCCCAAATTACAATACAATAATTGAAAATTAAACTCAATGCAATAATGTGCAATAGGTTCGCATGTAATAAATTTAAGTTGTTTTAAGTAATATTTCCTTATAATAATAAATTACAAATTTTCATATATAAAAAATCGACCTTTAAACGGAACTTTTATAATTCAGTAATGTGTCCGACTACAAAAAAAGGTTGCCGACCCTTTTTCCAGCCGATGAAAGTGCAATGCAAGGAACTCCATTCGAGTCGTTTTTCTGCAATCAATCACATTCATTATTAATTGTAGTCGGTAGCGAAGTTTATCGACAGTTTCGCCTGATTTCCGAAACTTTTAATTATTATTCCCACCAAATGTACAGCAATGTCCTCATTACGAAGCGATTTGGCAGTGCCGTCAATGTTGTCGATCCGCCACTTGAAAGGCACAAAGTTGTGCGTTTTGAATTGTGGAAATATATGCACTTTTTATCGCCGGTAACAATTCAGGTTCTTACAAGCCGCAAAAGCAAAATATCTTCGATTTTTCATTTGTCTTTCAATCAATTAATGAGGCACACATATTCCTTTCTTTAGAAACTTTTGAAAACGCCTTGAAGAATCATGGTTAATGCTTCTGAGAATTTATCCTCAGTTTTCATGTCGCCAATAACACTAGCAAGTCGACGTTCTCAATTGTTTTTGATCTTCTTCAGCGCTTCTTGTCACCAGTGTCAAATCGTCATCGCGAAGCTTTTAAAACAATCTTCACAATATTTTTGCGTTGCGATATGTGTTAGTCTTAAGACTGGTTATTGTTTACAGGTGTCCTTTGTTGGGTTTCCTTCTGTGCATTGAAAACGTTTTCACAAAGTGAGGTCGAATGGAGAACCTTGCAAAGAACAATAACACTACCACCCCAATATTACTAGTAAATATTTTTGTCCCATAAAAGAAAATGGTTCAAACGTTAAAAAAGGAAAAAAAAAACATTTGCATCTAAATTAGAAGCTAAATTATGGAGTACCAACCTTAAATGTATGGAATAATAAAACTTTATATGCGTGTTTTGATTTTCATTAGTCACAGCAGGCGTCAAGTCAATGCCAAAAGAAAAAACTTTCAGACGACACTTCTTTCGTTTTATGTGTTTTTCTAGTACAAAAGGTCAAAAAGTTAAATGAACAAAATAACAAAACACGGATAAAATAGTAAAATGCATGTGGCTTAGACCGACTTTTGTCTACCCTTCATGTTCGTACGTAATTCTTTAATTTGAGGTATTACCTCTCATACCACAAAAAACATATACGTAATCCTTATATGCAATCTGTATTAATGACTATTGAAACATATGCTGTAATTTAACTCGCATGCTACATCAAAGACAGTTTTATGTGAATGGTGGGCGCGTTTTTCATTCGATTCCGCCCATTTCGCAACCTTCGAAAGAATGAATAATATATTTAGAAAATTTTAACTTTATAGGTCTATTTTTGCGTCTAATTAAAGGCGTGGCTCTCAACTCTGTAAATAGGCGAAGAAAGTCTGCACCAAATTCAGTGCGATAAACTTAGCATATAATTAAGGTGGATGCGGATGTTACTGTAGTTAATGTAGAAAGTAAAAAGGATCAAAAACTGAATTGGTCAAGTGTTCAATATCTCCTGCATGATTATAAAAAAGGTGGGCGTGTAAAGTATCTAATTACGCTCTCTTATGAATATATCCACATATAAATCGGCTTCTATACCAAATAAGTTTTATTATGCGCCTGCTGTGCAACGCTGCCCATATTCGGCTCATGGATAAAAAATAATTGTATCAAATCTAACCTTCATAGCCTTCTCTGCCCATCCTGTTGGATGTTGCAAACGAATATTGTGTGCAAGTGTGAAAACAGTATCACGAACTTCAAGTTGAACATTGTTCACAATTATTTTATAGGTATTTTCTCGCAAGCGAACTCCTCGTATGCAATACCAAATCACTGTAATTTATATGTTAATACTTCCAAGAAATAAACTCCGTCCTGGTTATCTTGCGTTCCTTGCGATATTACGTCATCCTTTGCATTGTGTAATGGTATAACGTGTCAAAAAGGCCAATTCACAAATGCATCGTTCATATATGACGTTCATCATTTTTGATTTGTTAAACATGCAATATTGTCGTTTTCACTACAACGACAACATTTTCAATTATTTTTTGTAAACTTCGTTTCAACATATGGCAACTTGAATAGTCACAGCGGGAAAATATTAAAGAGATTATTCCAAGCAAGACTATTTAATGAATATTTAATCCGGGCATGTTTCACTGGGTGTGAAATGAGAATTCTTTTATGGGAAAACTTGGTTATATTTTATCAGAAAATATCTTTATAATCGCATTGAACTTAACTTGAATAGTTTATTTGTATTCGTATTGGTCGTAAGGTAAAGAAGTTGTTATTATTCTTTTATGAAATGAATCCTATTGTTTTATATCCGACTGTATGGATTCATTTAACTTGGGTCTAATCTTGGATGCTCTTCACATTTACGCATAACCGCTGGCCATGGCATTTAGTCAGTTTAGCTCTCTTTCAATGACCGCTAAAGTATGTTGGTGTTACACTTCAACTCAGGGTCACTTCTTACAAAACATATCATAATGAATATACTTAGTTTGCTGTTTCGTTTGCAACACCCAGAAGGAGACATCCGAAATTCCACAATATTCTTCGATCTAGTCCAAATTTAGCGCAACCAAACATTAAGCTAAATAACTATTCTTCCCCGAGTACTGTCAAAAACAAGTGAAAATATTATAGTCCGTCAAGTCCGACTATCAAATACCCGACACCACTTGGTATATAATTCAATTTAGTTTTTTCCTTAGAAAAATGAAAAATTTTATTTTTAAATATCTCAAAAAATGCGAGCTTGCGCACAAATTTAGATGGACAGACAGGCGGACATGGTTAAATCGATTCAGATTTTGATTCTGAATCGATCAGTATAATTGAAGGTGGGTGTGGCATTTGCCGTTTAGAAGTTACAAACAACCGCACAAACTTAATATACCCAACTTAGCACAAGTGGTGCAGGGTATCATTCTGAAGAACTGCGATTTTTTGCCATATAAAGTTTTTCATTGTTATAACACCTTCTATGCTAAGCGGTTCTAAAAATAGTTCGATTCAATAGCGTTCTGCTGTGTGCCTGGCGCTTACCGATACAACGAAACTAATTGTAGCATAATTTATGCATTTAAGAGGTGTAGGGTATTGTTTCTAATGAACTCTTCATAGTGGATGTCTTTTTAATTATTACATAATTACTTTAATCGATGTTAACTATATTTACGCATGTATTTAGTTTGTTTTAATCTCATAAATACTTGTGCTTTACTTGGTAATGGCCCATACCATAAACTATAATAATGGCTTCTTGTGGTTTAAATTTCTTTAATAAGTATTACACACGCATACAACATATATACATGTAATGTGGGTGCATTGTATATGTACGAGTATTTCACTTGTATTGCAGAGTCTTTTCGAACTGGAATTGGCTGGTTGTAATGAGGTCACTGAAGCCGGCTTATGGGCCTGCCTAACACCGCGCATCGTCTCCCTATCGTTGGCTGATTGTATCAATATTGCTGATGAGGCGGTGGGCGCTGTAGCTCAGCTATTACCATCGCTCTATGAATTTTCATTGCAAGTAAGTCATCAGCGCTCTCAATGTATTTGTTAGCAATTGTTTTTCCTATTGTACAATATGAATTATTATTGTTTCATTTAACCCTTTCATCTTGTTCGCTCATCTTTTCACAGGCTTACCACGTTACTGATGCTGCTTTAGGTTACTTTTCACCAAAACAAAGTCATAGCTTGAGTATATTACGCTTGCAATCCTGCTGGGAATTAACTAATCATGGCATCGTTAATATAGGTAAGTGCACAATAATATATGATTCACGCACCTTATTCAAGGAAGAAGGTGCTTTTCGATAACATGTATGATATTTCATTAAACGTAAATGAAAACATTTGTTTTGTTTTTTCTAAAATTAATTGCAGGGAAAGTGTTGCGATCAGCACATGGTCGGGTGTGTGATTTATGTGCAAAAACATTAAAACATCACTTAATTATTCATCTCTTTCGCTTCAATATTAAATAATTAGTTGTTAATTGGCATATGTCGACAAAACATTAATGCAGTAATAGTTAGAAATATTTATTAGACAATGCAACGAAAGAAAAACGCGCATAAATTACATCAGGAATTAAAAAAAACATTCAAAAAGGTTATATTTTAATGCCCACCACCTTAAATCGTTAAAATTAAATTATTTTTATAAATCATGGGCGTGGTCTTAAGGCAATATTGTCTCATATGTTGAATTCGTGTTTTATACTCTTTTTCCAATAAACAATTCTAATAATTTCGCTTTTGTTGAAAATGTTTTGGTGGGCGTGGCCGATCCTCGACCTTAAAAAATCCTTTAAGGAACATGCGCGTCAAATCATCTTTTATAGTTTCTGAGTTAGACAAAAAACGCTTAAAAAACTTCATAAAACCCTTCTTCCTTCTCAACCTTCTTTAGTTTTTTTGTTTAATTATGCGCGCAGAATTAATTGGGGTTAAACCCCCCCGCTCCCCTCCAAATAAAAAGATATCAGTTTTTAATGATACGTTTATAAAAAATGGAGGACTTAAGATTCACGCGAAGAAAGCGATAGAAGAGTACATGGAATGGTGAGTAATGACACCGTTCACTGACCTACCATCTCAATTGATTTGTTGTAAAGTCTTCTATTTCCCAGAGTTTTCCATCCCCTCTGTCAGCAGAGTAAATCAATTTCTGTTTTCTTTTGCTATGTCATCAATCAAATATTTGCACTTCCGCATGAATTTCGTGAAAAGCTAACGTGTACATACGTGTGTGTGTGTGTGTGTGTATTTCGTTGTTAGATTGACCCCATTTTTATTCTTCTTGATTTGTTTAGCTTGTTCTTCTTACTATAGATACTTGCTGGCTTAATGCCACCAGATAAGTAACTGAGGGTAAATAATACGTTAGCACGTGTAAGGAAAGAACGTTTTATATATCGTTTCTTTAAATCAAAGTATGTACATATATACATATATTATTTATAATATGTGGCTTCTGAAAGTTAATTGGTTTTGTTTTTATAGTGAAGTGCCATGCTTAGGACTTCAGCCATATATTGCCGTTGAGTTGTTTTTATTTATGTCGACTTTTGTGATCAATTCAAACACAAAATTTTGTACTCTAAACGATAGAAGAATAATTAGCACTCAAACGCTACGTTGCCTTAAGTAATTAGCGACATTATTGAAATTAATATTTAATACGAATAAGACCGAAAGCAAAACAAGTAAAAATGGTTTATGCCGAATCTAGGAATCTCTGTTACTGCTCCAAAGGGTAGGGAAAATATCTCAAATCTTATTTGCACAGATATGCCATTTTGGGCGTGGCAATATTGATGTATTTTACCCAAGTGGAGAATTCTTAGCCAATCATTTTGAAGAAGTTTAAGTTTTTCACTCGCGTAATAAATACATCGGGACGGGACGGATACGCCCTCACGCCTGATTTTATGTTTTTTTACAATTTCACTTAATACGTGAAACGGTTTTCTTTATATAATGAAAAATATTATCTGACGATTAGATCCATTAAAAGGGGCGACCATTGCGGTGAGACAAAAATACATCCAAGGGTACAAAACTTCTACTTGGACAGTTGTTCACAGGTTTATGAACAATCCCATAACAACGCAGTTAAAACGTGGTAAAGATCATGTGTTGTAAATTTCAGCTTGATGTCTCAATTTTTGTAGTAAGAAAAGGCACACAGACGGAAAGAAGAGCTAAATCGACTCGGTTAATGATGCTAATCAAGAATATACATATTTTTGGGCGTGTTGTTCTTCCCCTTTAGTACTTACAAACGTTTAAACAAAATCAACGTACCCCCATAATCATTTTGGTGGTGGGCTTAATAAAATGAATTTTTGAAAAATTATTATATCACAATAAGTGACAATATGACAAACACGCACACACACACACACACACATTAGAAAAGTGCAGAAGCTTACAGTTGCAATGTATGCCCCAGTGCCTGTCTACTCAGCTGTTTAGCTGCCTTCACATGGTAGCACATACATATGGACAGTTGTAAAAATACGGAACAAAGTATTTATATTTATAGAATTGTTTGTTGTTAGTGTAATCACTTGAGCACAAACTACAACGCGACGCGATTGTTGATAAAATTCACCGTTGCAATGACTGTGTGTTAATATGTGATAATTTTAGACGAAAAAAAAACAATAACAACAAGAACAAGAACCCAATTTATTGTTTACATAAAAATACTATAAAAACAGCACTAACGCGACACGGACACCTTTAACAATTCATTGCATAGTGAGTGTCTGCTTAGCGAAAAAATCAAGCGCTCATTAATAATTCAAACGGTCCGTAAACCGAAACCATTTTGCACAAGTCATTGGTAGCTGTCAGAAAGGAAAGCATTAGGGATTTATCAATTAGCTGATTTTTCCTTCGTATTAGTGTGAATGTTTTTTCATCAGGTTTCAACATTTTTGAAATTTTTTTTTATTATATCCATTAGATCAGAGATCCCACTGATCCCACTGTATATATTTTGAATCAGTATCGAAAATTGGGTCGATCTAACCACGTCCTTCAGTATAGAGTGTCGATTCCAAACTTGGCAGAACTGTTGGTAGAGTTCATGCACTGGCCGCTTTAGTTAAAAAGTACAGAAGATATATTGACGGGTGGCTTTGGGTGGGTATTCAAGATCTGGCCTCAGCCAAATACAGTTTTTGCACTTGTTTTATTTCATTCGTTTTTTTTTTATCTAACTCTTTGGGCTCAACTTTGGGAGGCGTCCAACTTTTCATGTGTGATTAAATGCGAGGCAACCTACACACCTTGAACTTAACAATTAAACGTCAATAGCAGAAATTGCTTGAATTCATTTCAATTAAAAACGAATCAATTCAATTGCAGCGAGTCTATCAGGAATTAAAATGCAAACACGTAAAAAAGGGCTATAGATAGGATAGGATAGAATAGAACTCAAATGTATTTGAATAAACATTGCGTACAATATAATGAAATTTTGGGCGTGGCAGTGAAAAACAGGGCAAACGGACTTTGGACAGCATGCGATGTTGTTTTTATTTTTATATTTATACTCCTTACGAGTTTAGTATAAATTTCTATCATGAGACTAATTTGTAGTTTGCATTGAGATTAAGTGACGCGCACATGTAACTCAATACATATATTACAGGTACACTCAATTAAACATATTTGTATGTATATGGTATACAGTGGAAACTGTTTATAGTAATATTTTACTAAAACTGGAAAAACTATGTGTCAGCGAAAACTTATGAAGGAAAGTCATCTCTGGCTTGGAATTTTATGAAAGCATTGGTTGAGTTATAAGTTAAGCAGGTAGTGGGCTGTCCACATATATTATGGACTTTGTTTTCGTATTTTTAAATATATTCTACTTTAAATTAGCAGCGCGTTGTGAAATGTAAGTCGGGGCACTTATTTTCACTTATTAATGAGGGCACTCTTTCACGTGAGATAAAAATGGCTGAATGGCTGCATGTCTACTTGTGCATATGCGGAAAATTTCCAAGTACTAAATGCAGAGTTTGTTTATATAAAGTAGTTTGCTACTGTGGTTGTTGTTGTTGTTGTTTTCGTTGTTATCTTATCTACTCTTCATACGTAAAGTTTACGCACTGCGTGAACCAGGCCAAACATGACGCTGTCTGTAGTGTTCACTGGTACCATAGCTTAGTTTATTTTTCCGCACATATACTAACTCCCTTAAGAGTTTTGCTACATTCTATAACGTTCTTCTAATGAAATTCATCATTTTTCACTTGCCACAAATATATAGAACTTTAAGAAAGACGTCACATCTGACACTCCTTAAAGTTGAAATGATTAAATTTAAATAGCATTCCCCGCACAGACTGTACCAACATGAGTTGCAATAAACAAAGATGCAACCATTTAAATGTTGCCTTCAAAACCCATCTAGCTTTATGAGTCCTTTCTAAATTGAGGTTAACTATCCTACTATAGCAATAAACGCTGTTACATAGGAACGTATCAAGGTGCAGGTAAAGGAAGCTGAAGGAAACACAAAATGCAGAGTGACGGAACAGAGGTGAAATTAAAGTTGAACAATTGTTTATAATACATATAGAAATTTAAGCAAATGTAGGAAGCTTTCAGTGATGTCATGGCGTATGAGTAACAATTATAACAATTTTTTTTACAACACATACCACTTGCACTACAGGGTACAATTTGTAGGAAGCTTATAATTACAAACAAAACAGAAGGAAATATAAACTTAGCAGTCAATGCTGAAAAAGTTCTTTTTGTTATATTCAGTCACCACTGGTGGCAAAGGGTATATTTAGTTTGTAACTCCAACACGGCAAATGCCACACCCATCCTCAATTTTAGCGATTGATTCAGAATCAAAAACGGAATCAATTTAATTATGTCCGTCTGTCTCTCCATGTAAATTTGTGCGCAAGCTACAGGTCGCATTTTTTGAGATATTTTGATGAAATTTAGTAAAAGGCCATGTAGTGGCCCAGAGAGGTACCTTACCGAAAATGGGCTGAAGAGGACCATTATAAGAAGCCACTAATTTATTGAGATATTTTGAGTAAATTTGAAACAAGGACATGTATTGGCCCAAACGGGAACCCTATTGATCTGGATCGGACCACTTTTAGAAACGTACCCCATATAACGCCCTATTATAATGAAAGTCTTTATATGGGAAAAATCGCAATTTTTAATGTTTTTAACAACATTTGATGAAGAATAATTTATTGGCTTCATATAAGGCTAGATCGAATTTGGATCCGATTGGATCATTTTTAGAACCCTTTCCCATATGATTATATATCAAAAAACATTTTATGAACTTGTATACACATACAACCAAATCAATTGTAACAAAATTTAAAAAGCTAAGTGGTGCGGCTTGACTGACCATAACACCTGTACTTGTTTTAAAAATACTTAATTCTCATTATATTCTAATTCCAACTGATGATTTTATTTAAACCAGTTTCTGAACGAACGGGAATCTCTCTGCTTGACACGTTAGTTTAAACCCATTTTGGTAGCACGCTGCACTTACAGCTCTCTGAACTCCATGCGAATGGTAAACGTATGCTACTTCTTCACTAATATGAAGATTGCATACACATCTATGTACGATATGCAATTAATTTGCTACTGGCCGAGTGAATCAAATATTTAAACTAAATAAAACAAATTGCATCTGTTTTGTAATTAAATGCACTCTTGCTATATTGTACGTCACTGCGGGCACAACAACAATCTATGCAACACACAAATGCAAATGTTTCACATGTGTGTGTGTATAAAAAAAATTAATTGAACTATTGTAGCATTCATGAATTTATGGCGCAGCGAAATGCAACTCTTTTCGAATCTCCCCTTTATTGCCTGGCAGCATCACAAAACATTGTCGCATCTTTATATAAATTTCGTAACTTAAAGGATTTTTATATATTGTACATAACGAGCACGACTGCACACAAATAATACGTACATAATAAATGCATGAGTATTTTTTTCAATGAGAATAACAGCTTTTTATATTCTATAGCAAGCGTAGTCACATAACAGTACGATTGCCAATCTGCGGCCCTGGCTGCACATTCGCATGACTTTAGAAAGCGTTGAAAAGAAAAAATCAATTTCAAACGAAAATATGTTATTATGTTATTAAAAATTCAATACTCACCAAGTGGGTTGTAAACTTTATTGACAAAAAGCCAAATAGTTGCAGTTGCTTCGTGTCAGCTTCAGTATAATAATAAGCTATGGAGCAAATTTAATGCTCAAAACTAGTGAAAAAAGTCAGTTGTGGCTTAGAGCAAATCTTCAATACGTTCAAACCACCTCCTTTGTGGGAGGCGTGACATATTACCTGATTACGTCCTCTAATAATGTATCAATCAATTAACCGGATTCTGCGTCAATTATAGCTTTTGTAAATTGTGCTATCCGACCACGCCCATTTTTGGCGCATCCATCCATAAAGGAATTATATATATTATTAATTTTCTCAATTGTAGGCGTGGCTCTTGACCGATTTCAAAATTTAAGACAAAATTTTAGCTCAATATCTCTAAATTTATGACAGTGAGAGATCTACTCAGATTTTGATATTGATTAAGAACATTTGTAGGATCTCTGACGCCTCAATCTGGATATGGCAACCGGAATAACAAACTTAGTATATCGCAATCACTAAGGTGAGGGGTATAAAAAACCAAATTGCAATAATTTTATTTACAATACAATACAAACACTTTGCCTAAGCACGTCACTAACAACAGCTTGGCCACTTCGTTTCTACACAATATTCATTGAGGTTTAACACAGCGTATATCACAAGTGTTACGTGTAGAAAATGTGTACAATAATTTATTTCCATAAAGCAGTATACGCCACCATACGTACAATATAATGTGTGGCATATACATGTAAGTAATGGCGCGTTGGGGTAATTTAAAAACGCTACAGGATACAAATTCCATTTAATAAATGCATTAACTGGCATTAATTGGCATTAATTGGCATTAATTTTAACATAAAATGTTACCACATTTTTAACATAATAACGATTTAGGACTCTTTTGTGCACACAAAGTATGCAAGTGATTAATGAAATGATTCCGCAATACTGCGAATGAAACATCAGGACAATAACATTTAACACGGAATCCTTCCATTAGTAATTTTTTGCATTCTCCTTATAACGGAAAAAGGTAAAGTTATGCTGTACTGTACCGTTTCTTATGATTTGAAAGTGGATTGGCATGAAAATCTAAGGTATTTAGGAGCGTCAGCATTAAATGGTTCACATCTGCAAATTGCTATATTTGACACTCAGGAAATTAGCTTATATTTCAAATGGGGCGAAATCGGTTCAGAGTGAGCTTTTATCCTACTTCGCTTATAACTTATTTATTCATTATGTTTTGTTAACACCTGACCATGTTTTTGTTATCGATATTGCCTATTTTTACGAATTTACGGACTAAATATACCGACCATTTAATACCCTACACCTCTAACTAATTACAGCATCCATTAGCATTATAGCATACACAAATTATGCATCCGTAAATGTGAGTCATTATCATATCATTATCATGTGGTACAGCCACTTACCAAGTCATTGAACTCTTCGTCACCAAATTTTTGCGAAAATATATTAAGAATTACAATTTTTTGCAATAATAAACGCCTTTACGTAGGACGTTATATGGAGAGGGGTTCTAAAAAGCGTTCAATTCGGCTCCTTTTCAAAAGCCTTCTCTTTTGGCCCAAAACGCATACTTGTACCAAATTTCACTGTAATAACTCAAAAACTGCGACCTGATGCTTGTTCATCAATTTACATGGATAGACAGACGGACAGGGTAAAATCGGTTCAAAAAGTGAAAAAGAACGTTCAATCATACCAACAATCATCAACTTTGGCACATTTATGAACGTGGACCGAATTAATTGATCATAGATTATGGTATTTAATGAGGCTTCATGTACTCTAAACGACAAGGTGGAGAGGAAAAACTATAAAAACATTTTTCACTATCGTTTATATTGAACGAACACATCATGTACTGGTATGATTAACACATGTTTTGAACTTTATGTTATTGCCCAGTCATATTCACAAGCTGTCTATCCAAATGGACAACTAAGGGAAGAACTTTATCGAAATTATTGCCATCAAGTACAATAGCTCTCAGTCATTTTTGCCCAATTTTTATGGTAACCTACCATTAAAAAATCACACACGTCTGCACTAAATTTCAGGTCAATATCAAAATGTTTGCAAGAATTGTTGGAAACACAAACACACACACACAAGAACTTTATTATTTTTTCTAGACACCTCCTTCTGTACGTTATGAATACAAACACTTTAACAAACTTGGTGCACCTTCGTGTTATGTGGAGCGTGTAATGATTTCTAAGAGGATATGTTTTTCTTCCACGTTAAGCATTGTCTCACCATTGAATGAGTATTTTAACGTTTTGTTTAATTTGTTTAATTGACTGCCATTACAATACATGGCATTTTTAATAATTTATGTGCAACAGTTACAGTTGTTGCAAGTTCCATTTGTCACTTTTACTTTCCATGTCACTGGAGTTCGCAAGGGCTCATATTTTACGTTTTATGTGCTATCTGTCCCCATGCAAATATCAAAAAAAAAATATATATAAAATAAAAAACACAAAAACATTTCTTTTTTATTTTCCGCTTGTTGTTGTTGATTGCGATTACAATTTTGTAATTTGTGATCGCAAAAACGAGTAAAAATGTTCCACAAGGGAAATTCGCTTTTGTGCTCGTGAAACACACAAACCCCAAAAGGATATTCCATTTACCCGTTAGTGTCGGTCACAAAATAAAATTGTAACAAATTTTATGATGAATACTAAAGCAGATTAAACGGTTTTGCATAAACGTACAAATGAAGTTAATACAAAATATTTAAATATTTCACACAACTACTTAATCCAAACAACGTGCTGTACGTGCGAGTATAGTGCAAGTGCACTGAGTGTTACCCAGTAGGAGGTTGATAAGAAAATGATTGAAAATTTTATATAAAACAGGCACTAAATATATGCGCATTTATCGCAATCGGTTTAGTGTTTAGGAAAACAAGAAGAAGAAGATTTTATAGTGAACACATAGGAAAATCTATAAATGAAATTCAATCGTTACAACATTTCGCAATAGTCGTACGTATAATTCTACCGTTATGCATGTTATATGAGCTAAAAAATGGCCACAAAGCCAAACACATAAACCACATAGAGGCTCAGATGTTACCTCAGTACAGTGACATACCATTAATACAATGTTTTGGATTAGTGTGGGTACGTGTATACGATGTGTACGTTGTGTGTTGTATTGCCCACTTTTGATGTCTGTACACGAAGGCAACATAACCTCAAGATTTTCCACTACTAATGAGTCATTTACTTAGTACACCGCACTGCGTTACAAACCATATATTTATTATATGTGAGCAAGTTATTGTTCTTTCTTTGGTTAGGTTTTTCCATATTATGTTTAGCGTTTTATATTATAGTTATACATGTTCATCATTGTAATTGTTTGTTTTACCCTTTAAACTTTCTTCCTAACTAAAGGGAACCTTTTGCATAATTTATCTAATTAAGAAGATTTTTCTAATACCACTATGATGCCACAAAGTAATGACTTTTAGTCAACTGCTGCTTTAAGCCTTGGCGATCCTTTATTTATACTCTCCACATAAGATGTAGGGTATACTAAGTTTGCCATTTCGTTTGCAATATCCAGAAAAGGGCGTCAGACACCCTTTAAAGTATATATATTTTTGATCAGCATCAAAAACTGTTTTGATTTAGACATGTATGTCCGAGATATTGAGCTGAAATAACTATTTAAAATAGGCAAAATCGGTCAAGACCCACGCCCACAGTGGACAAAAATCTATTCATCTGCCACAAAAAAGGCTTAAGAATTTTAAATTCGGTACATGTAATGGTTATTCTATCCATTCTGGTCCAAAAATGGGTGAGATCGCGTAACAGATACGCTCACAATTTACAAAAAACCATATTCACCATAAAACTCGATTTGCAAGCTGATATGTAATACATACACTATTAGAAGGCGTAATCATGTCACGCCCACTATTGTTGATGTAGAGTGTATTTAAGATTTGGCTTAAGCCAAATTTCTTCTTCTTACTCGATTTTATATCGAGATGTTTTTGAAACGTTTTACGCGTAAATTGCTTGCAAAATCATCCCTTGAAAAGAAAAAGAAACCACCATCATCTTAAGTGTATGAACTGAAACTAAAACAACTAAAAATGTAATAGTTGGTCACCACGTACTACTCTACACCACTTAGCTCCTTAAATTATGCTACAATTAGTGTGGTTGGATCTGCAATGGTCCGATCGGGACCATTTTTAGAAACTGACGCAGCCAAATACGAAGCTATGTAACTAATCTTCACCAAATTTTGTCAAAATATACTAACACATTTACATAAAGACTCGCACTATATGAAGAAAGGTTCTACAAATGTTCCGATTGGGTCAATTTTAAATAGAGTTCTTTTCTGAGCTAAGACATGTCCTTGTACCCAATTTCATCAAAATATCTCCAAAAATTCGATCCGAAGCTTACGCACAAATTTACATGGACAGACAGACGGACATGTTTTTATCGCTTCAGATTTTGATTCTGAATCGATCAATATAATTGATGGTGGGTGTGGCATTTGACATTTAGGAGTTACAAACGTCCGCACAAACTTAATATACCCTTTGCCACAACTAGTGCAAATCGTTGCATATCTGTATACAGGACAAACTGTGACGCCTACCGTAAATACGTCCTTTAGTAGTTTGTGTTTTACGTATAAACAGGCCTGGATTTTGCAAATTATGGGCGTGTATTTCACCTAACCAAGCCCACTTTTGTTACACCGATGGATGCACTAATTTTAAGTATGTGTACTGAGTATTTCATTATTTCATTAATAATGATGGATTTCAATTTTTATTACTGATGGGTAGGTCTTTATCAATTGTGGACGTGGCGCTCGGTACCAACAAACATTGAAAAACTGCACATATGAATAGATGTGACTGTTGGATCGATTAAAATTTAAATGCTGACTATGATTATTGGTATTACTTTGTGGGGTGATGCTCCCTTTTGAATGTTGCAAATGGAAAAACAAACGTGGTGTACTGCCCATGTTATGTACTGAGCGTATTTACCCCACTTCACTTTGTATCATTTAGATTTTATTAAGGTCGCATTCTATGTATTTTTTCAAATTCTTCAAATTCAAAATCACGCCCATAAAGAATGCAATTTCTAATTGCAAATGTGTTCTGATTGAGAACGCATTTCGCTTTCAAATGAAACAATACTAGCAACTGTCTTTCGATTCTCGCTGTACGCGCTACATAATAAAATGACTGGCATTTATAGTTCAACTAACACAAGGTTATGAAAGGTTACGTAGTAATTAATTAGTATCAATAAATAACTGGGAGTTGATACTAACAATAGAAGGCTTCAGTAATGAAAAAAAAAAAAGTTTACATCTACAGCAAATAACATTAAGACAAGTCCGAGTTTACTTAAGTACATTTTTCTTCATGTGGGGTCTCCTACCATAAAACATAAGCAGCCCCGACAGTAGGTAACAAATATCCAATGATGATGATGGGGTAATAGAAGAGACATTTTAATAAAAGCTTTAAGAGCGTTCTTTTATATCCATGTTAGGCAAACAAGCATGTCATAAAAACTAATATAAAAACTCAAACATGCACTTGTTTATACTGTGCATACATTTTTAGTGCATACTTGGGTTATTAGTATATCTTAAGTAGGATATATTTTTATACACACACGAATACGTAGCTGCGACAAAACTCATTTTATTGTAATATTAATGCTCCTCTGTGTATCATCAAGCCATCAAGTATAGACAGTCCTGTAGTGTGAATAAGTGTGCCTTACTTATGCCACTAACTGTACAAATGTTTATATAGCATAAGCACATTTATATGAAGCTTCTCTGTGTAAACGTTCAAGTATTAAAAATTTTTATGCTACCAAAAGTACATACACATACATCGTGTATGGTATATACTATGGTTTATGTATCAACATAATACGACTACAAAACATTCATATTGTAACAAACTTATTATACCATACGCGCAAGAGGGCGTGTATACTGAGTGTGTCATTCAATTTGAAACACCCAAACTCGATCTATACATGTATGTATGTCCGTGTGACCGTCTGTTGTTGGCGTTTTCACAGTCATAAAGTCATAAGAAAACTAATTTTGGCTAAATTTGGCCAAATCTTAAATACCATGTAGATGTGCTACAATGGTGGGCGTGGCAAATATATATATATTGCGCCATCTAATGGTGTATATATTACATATCAGCTTAAAAGTCTACTTTTATGGTGAATATAGGTATTCGTAAATTGTGGGCGTGTCTGATATCCGACCATGCCCATTTTTGGCAAGTCGATACTTGAGCTAAATAAATGCACCAAATTTCAAGTATTTAGGTAAATTTTTGTGGCGGAAAAATAGATTTTTGTCAATTGTGGGCATGGCTCTTGTCCGATAGTGATGGCAATAGTGTCTTTACAAAGTTTCAGCTCAATATTTCAATATTGAATGCGAAATAGACAGGCACACGGACACTCGGACAGAAATGTCTAAATCGACTCAGTTTTTGATACTGATGCAAATATATATACTTTGGAGGATCTCTGACTTCTCTTTCTTAGTATACTCACTATCTATTGTGGCGGGTACAAAATCGTATTATTAGAGCTATTGCTGCAATTGTTGCAGCACTTATGGTGCAGACTATATTATATTTATGCAAATACGTTCAAAATCCAAACGACTTAAGGTATGTCGCACCAATTGATTCTTAATCGTTTCTTAATCGTTTAATTTGAATGTAAATACATCTTCCTGTCTTTCTTTACGAAATGAATTTTTAAACTTTACGCTTAGAACTACTCTTAGTCACAGTTAAAAAGATTTTTGTTGGCACAAAAATTTGTAGAGTAACCGCAAGTGTCGCGTTTGACTAATAAAACAATTTTCACTTGTTTCCGTTACTGCTACACATTTTCATTTTCTCCAGAGGAAATATTTGCAAGCAGCGAAAAAGGAAAAAGAGAAACATTTGCCACGTACGTAAAAAGGAGCCTAGCAAATACTTATTGTGTGCACTTTACGTGCTATCCACATATAACTGCAAATACTTTTCCCCAGCTGGAACAGTTAAAATAACATCTTTATGTTGCCCTGTACAACACAACTTTTGTTAGGCTTCCAACCCAAAGCCGCAAACTAAGGATTTAAATTACACTAACATAACAAAAAAGCAAAAAACAAAAAAGAACTGCGATACTGCATTGTACTTATAGGTTAATAAATTTATACATTTTTTGTTTGTTTGTTTGTTTGCTGGGATAAAACTAAATGAGAGTAAATAATAATAGAAAACATGAATTTACAATACTTTTATCCATTATTACCCATGGTAGTTCGCGGCCTCCCGTTGAGCAGTGTGAAATGTCCGTAATGGGCCACGCCCATTTTTATCACATTGATGGGTGGAATAACTAATATTTATTATTAGAAACCATAAGTGTCTGTACTAAATTTAGCTCAATAACTTAAAATTTACAACCTTGAGAATGCCAACAACAGACGGACACACGGACATTTATATTTAGATCGATTCAGCTTTTGATGCTGATCAAAAATATATGTACCTTGTAGGGCATCTGACTCTTTTTTCGGGGTGTTGTAAACGGAATGACAAACTTGGTATACCCCCATCTTAAAAGACAAAATCGTAGATACCTGCAACTAGCTACACTCTTAAGAGGATTATTAACTACTTTTAATATTCTTTAACAGTCATAGTTAGCAATCACTCCTATGTAAATTGAAAGTAAACAAGTAAGAAAACTAAATTTGGCCTTAGGCCAAATCTTAAATACCCTCCACCTCCACAATGGTGGGCGTGGCAAATATATATAATATGTTGCGCCTTCTAATAGTGTATGTCTTACGTATCAGCATGCAAGTCTACATTTACATTGAATATGGTTTTTTGTAAATTGTGGGCGTGTCTATTATCCGACTACGCCCATTTTTGGCACGTCAGTCAATGGGATAACTATGTATACGCGTACCAAATTTCAAGTTTCAAGGTCAACTTATATGGCAGATATATAGATTTATGTCGATTGTGGGCGTGTATGAAACTCGACCACGCCCGTTTTTGGTACATCAGTAGATGGGATAACTATCTTCTTAACTATTATATATACTTTTATATATAAGACAGTTACACCTCTTAACCATGATCATATTGATCTCTATATCTGATGCGAGCTATGGATGTTTCAAACGAAATGAAAAACTTGGTAGATCCTCCATGCTATGTGTAGAATATAAAAACAAAGGAACAACTTTGAATGATTTAAACCTCCACCTTGATACAACTTATCCGTTGTCCTAAATTACACGGCGAGCAGATGAATATAATTAGAGAGACACGTACTGCGATATCGATCAAGATACTATAAATATTTTCCAGAATCTTTGAATTTTCCTCGGAAAGTTTGTAATTTTTACTATAACGGTAATAGTTAGATATGATTGCATTTGGATATGGATGCACATAATGAACCATGGGTACGGTAAGCAATCACACATATACACGTGATGTTGTAGTTTTTCCATCTCTCCCAGTATTACGAGCTTTTCAGAGCCTTGATGCCTTTGCGAAACTTATCTTTAATAAAAATAACCGCAAATGTTCTATTCTACACAAACGATATCCAAACATGCACATAAATACACACATATATAGCGTGCCATTGTGCGAATGACTTGACAAGAAACCATAAACCTCAGCAACAGCTTCTTTTACGAGAATGTTTGTAATCATAAGTTATTAAATAATATTGTTTGTTTCTTATTGTTCCAGTGCACTCTCTACCCCACTTAACGGTATTGAGCTTATCTGGTTGCAGTAAGCTAACTGACGATGGTGTCGAATTGATAGCAGAAAACTTGCAAAAATTGCGAGCTTTAGATTTGTCATGGTGTCCCCGCATAACAGATGCTTCTCTTGAATATATAGCCTGTGATCTGAATCAATTGGAAGAATTAACACTTGACAGGTATGTAATGCAATGTATAGCACGCAAAACATCACACTACACATTCTTTCCACAATTATTTTTCAGATGTGTACACATCACGGACATTGGAGTGGGTTATATATCCACTATGCTCTCGTTAACAGCATTATTTTTACGCTGGTGCTCTCAGGTGCGAGACTTTGGCCTGCAGCACCTGTGCTCCATGCGCAATCTACAAGTACTGTCACTGGCTGGCTGCCCCCTATTAACTTCTTCAGGTTTGTCCAGTTTAATACAATTGCGCCACTTGCAAGAACTTGAATTAACCAACTGTCCAGGAGCCTCTCACGAACTGTTTGAATATTTGAAGGAACACTTGCCTCGCTGTTTAATAATTGAATAATTCTTTAAAGCACTGATTTTTGCACCTGGATCTGCACGTCACTACGTACACATACATGTAATTGGCTTTTCTTTCCTTCTTACTTATATTTGTATTCCTACTTGATTTACAAAGGCTACACTATAAGGCCACTTCAAATCAGTTACATGATGAAATTAACAACATCTTACTAGATTATTGATTAAATTTATTTGTATTGCAATAAAGTTCACGGTTGACACCTACTATCTGGTTAAGTACTAAATATGATTCCTGATAAATGTGACCATTAAAAGATTTCTATTTTAGAGACTTGGCCCTTGATTTTACAAGTTATTGAAACAATATTTGTGTATATATATTTATATCCATACGTTAACTTTATATATTTGAGTAGAATTTTAGTTCTTTCTGTGATTTTAGTTGTTAAGTTTGTTTTTCATTTAATTTTAAAGAATTTAGTTGTAAATATTGTAAACACTTGCCACTAAAAAGACATTTTCAAAAAGTGAAACACATAAATAAGGATGAATTTAAAAAACTTATTATATTTTTATTTACAAACCCCAAAAAATTGATTGCGAAAATATTCTCGAACATATAATTAATCAATTAATTCTAGAGCTGGAGTAATAAAAGAAGAAAATTTGGAAATTATGAATTTTCTTGCTCTTCACCTTAGTGCAAATAAGTACAATGGACACTGCGCTGCGTCGCAGTCTTGATTTTCAAAATTGTTATATTCGCTCTCCTAGAACATAGACATAGCAGTGCTTGTAAGAAACTATTTTTTTTCTTTTTTTCAAGATTTACAAGTTGTACAATTGGGTGTGGTAGAAAGGTCAATATTTCGATATAGATACATTCAATATAGATTAGCCACAAACTTAGAATAACTAGAACAGATGAACGTTTTTACGATGTAGTAAAAAATGTGTTTGTAGAAAAGAAAAAATATACTTACGAATTACTCTCTTTAAACAGTTATTATAGAAACAAACAAAACAAAAAAGAAAAAGAAACTGCTTTCAATATTGATTTATTAACGATTTCAACGGGAGTTCAAATTATTCAGTTGACTGAAATGCGTGTGAAAATAAATCGTGTGAAACGAGACTCTCTATTACATTATTTTTACACTGTATTATTTGACTACTATACAAAAATCCTTTAATTTATATTAGACTCCAAAAAAAAAAAAGGAATAAAAGTTCTTTTACGTTAATTTTACATTTCATGATTAAAATAAAAAATAATAATAATAACCAAAGAGAAAAAATTGAAAGAAAAACTTAACGAATTACATACAATACACTAAACTCATACATTTCAATCAGCTTTAAATCAAAGAAAATATTTTACATAAGCAACAAAAACAAATAATTTACACTTGAAACCCGCCCTTAAACTGGAAAAGATTATAAAAATTATACAACACATCTACAAATTTATTCATATTATGAGAATTATTATCAAAGAAAAATGAAATTGAAATAAATCGATAAAATAACCTCCAATCAGCTTTTTAAGCATCACATCTTAATTCAAAGACCAAAGCTATTCTTAAAACAATTCATATTTTATACATACATACATACAACTTACATATTGAACTCTTAAATCACAGCAAATACACACGCTGCCCCTCACTATGCACTGACTACATGAACATTTGTAATAATAACTGGATAAAGGAAACACAAAATGTAACTTTTCTGTTCATTGCGCTCAATCCTAAGTATTTATATTTCATATAAAGCTGCAAAAATAAAATTGTATATGAAACAGACACAGAATGAACAAAGCAAAACACGTTAAAACATTACACAATTCTCTACATTTAAATGTATTGAATTGAAAAGAAAAATTTTAAAATCAAATAAATCAAGATAACAAAAAGAAAAGGTGTTTAAGCATTTGCATGGAACGGAGCCATTAATACTTAATGCCTACTTCACATATTCGTATTTTATACATATAGTTACGAAAGCATTACATTTAAAAACATTCTTTTTCTCTTATTTACTAAATTTATTCTGTACAAGTCATTCTTCATACGCACCTTCGCCATTTTCATCATTATCATAATCATTATTATCATCTTCTACCTCTTCGTCGGCGTCTTCGTCCATCTGCTGCTGTTGATCCCACCACGACAACACTCCCAAACCCGATTCGTTAATAGCTGCCTACAATGGAAAGGTGTCATTGTTCATATTATATATATATACATATATAAATATTCAATTTTAGATACGTGCAATTATTTTGTAGGGTGTTTTTGCTTCGGCTGGATTATTTGTACCGCTTGAACTTTGACCTTGCTGCTGTAACGGATCATTTTTTGGTGGCCCTATAGGTGAACTCTCTTCGAATACTTCACGTGACACGCGAAATTTAATAGGTTCTCCTATATCCATGAATAAATCGTGTTTTTGACCATCCTCCAGAGGATATTCCCATACCCAAGCGCGCTCCGTTTCATCAAAACGCGATGGGTGTTGCAGGGCAGTAGGTGGTATAAGTATATCATCAAAAAACCCTAATGTCACGTGAACACCTTCATGACTGCAACTACGTATCTTGCCAGTTAAGACGTTGCCTAACATGGGACGGAATACTATATATCGGAAAACTACTTCTGTATGTGATGCACCATCTCCCGGCAGTATTATGGAATCTTTTAAACTCACTATATCCTTTAGAGCTATGCACAAACCCACATTTAGTAATACCTTTTAATATAAAAAACAGCTACTTTTTACACTTGCTTGTGATATATATGTAAATATATACCTTGTTGGCCAATTTACGATTGATTTCATCGCGTATTGCTTCTATTAGTTTAATATTAAATTGCTCAGGCGTTATGCGTATAGTATCCTTTAATTCAGCCAGCACAAACATTTCGCGCTCTATATTTTTGCACAATGTTTTTATTTATATACTGCTCAATTTATTAAAAAAAACAATTTCGAAAACACAGGGTTGTTAAGTTGCGCTATTTAAGCCCCAAAATATTTACAAAAATATACAAAAAATGATTACATGGGAGATTAATAGGAAAGAAAGAGAAACTATGGTATTCTACTCAAAATTATGCTATTGTGAATGAATTTACATTTTCATTATAAGACAGCACGTGAAAACTAGAAAATATATAAAGAATTTAATTTTACAAGGAAACAATAAATAACAATTCATGAAAAAAAAACTAAAATCTGTGTTATGTAAAATAAATATTTTGTGAGCACGCTGTTCTAAGGATTATTGTGTCATCTGTTGTTGAAGAAGAAGCAAGTTGTAATTTTGAGTGGTGGGTGGTGTTTCTTTCCGTAAAATAAGTTTTGTGCTATTGACGAAAATTGAATAAAACGGTAAAATGTAATAATTAATATGATGTATGAAAAGCTTATTAATTTGAGAAAACCATATTTTCGCAAAAGTTCAAGGTGCTATGTATTTATTAAGAGAAGTGTCAAAATAAGTATAATTCTCGTCTGTAAGCATGTGTGTTTGTGTAAAGAAAAGTCAAGTGCATAACATAGCTATGCAAAACAACACAACAAATGAGAATATTAATGAGGCGAGGCTGTGTATGTATTTTATCGTCAAGTGCATAGAAATGCAAAAGTAACAAAGAACAACAACACGTATTTTATACGCAAAAATTTGTATTTGTGGTGCGACACTTTGTGTGCAATAAGCAATAAGAATACTTAGCGAATATTTCAATTCGAATAATAATAAGCGGCGTTTGTTTGTACAAAATAACTCGGTTGACGGCTGACCGACCATCCTTAGATTTTCTTATTGAATGATATGAAACGTGAAGCTATGTGCAGCTCTCGCAGCTGTCATGTAATGAAATGATTCAAGTGTATTGCATTGAATCTATATATAAGTGATAATATTTGTATTATTTGCTGGATGTAGCAACCTGTGCACATGCACATGCATTAATATTTACCTTTACAAAAAATTGGTTTTTAACTTACAAGACAATAAAAAGACCGACATTTCGGCTTATGCACTTTCTGTAAAGACCTCCGGTACATCGCAACAGCCACATATATACATAAAGTACATTTCTTTTTCCAAAAAAAAAAGGTCTCTGCTTATAAGAAGCGTTAATATTGTTCTCTTCTTAAAACCATTTTTCAGTTAACAAGTTCAAGAGAAAAAGGAATATGTTAACAAGAGGCCTCTAATAATATTATTAAGGTTTGAAAAGTACACAGGATACATAACGACACATCATCAAGTGTAGCGTTCTTGCTCTATTCTCTTAAACATTGTTAAGACATAAGGATGAGCGCACACAAAGCACTAATTGATTGATGCATCCACACAATTGTTCTACTTTGCAGCACTTACTAGACGATATGCTGATATTAGACTCCTAAACGAATACCTATCTTTTATTATACCAATTATTCAGAATCACTTTCTCAATCGAACATACACGGTGTATGTTTTTCTGCCCATTCATGTAAATTATTATACAACATAACATGAACAAGAACGAAAGCTAAATTTGGTTGACACCAAATCTTAAATATTCACCAAAAAGGCACCAAAGGTCTCTAATGAGTGAATAGGACGATACTTTATGAGCAGTTCGGAAAAATTCTTAAAAAAATTGGTCCTTTTTCAGGTTTATTTTTCAATTTCAATACCAGCCTACATACGAAACTTGGCAACTTTTCTACAAATTTGGAATCGACATATAAACTTTTATGAGCACGAGAAAGTTTACCGTAGTACTCACAAATACGCGGACAGCCGGCTAGGTAGACATGGATAAATCGACTCAGTATTCGTTGATTCAGTAAATATATATATATATATTTTGTGGGACCTCAGATTTATATAAAATTTGCATTTATTTTAGATCCACTCTAAAGAACGTAAAATAATAAATCGTTAACGTTTCCATCAGAGACCTCTAATAATATTAATTCTAATCAAATTATTAGAGGTCTCTGATTATAACTGGCAATTTCAATAAGAGAGTAGCGGTTATGTTCTCTTGGCTTCAAAAATCTGACTCTTCCGTAATTTCACTCTTATTATCCACACATACAGCCAAACAACAACGAATCACACAGACACAACTTGGCCAAAACAGACCGTCAAGCGAGCATACAAACTGATTCAATTCACAATCAAGTGCCTTCAGCTATACCAAATAGACGAAGTGTGACGCATACGGGAAAAAAATCATTTTAAATGTTTGTTTGAGATAAAAAATGAAAATGTTCAGCAGAGTCCAAGAAAATTACAATTGCTAAATACGTCCAATAAATAAAGTTCATTATCGCGAAATATACAAAACAGAAGAATAATGATGGGCATGTGTGTGTGCAAGCACAAGAATTAAAATAAACAAAGTGTACCAACACAGAACAAATTCTTTGCGAATTTGTGCGAACTACACAATAAAGAATACAAAAAATTCGTGTGTATGGTCTGCCTGCCTAGTGCCCTTGATCCGCAGTGGACATAAGTGCATTGCGTAGGCACATTTACGGACATATATATGTACATACATACAGATGGGTATATCCAATCACGAAAGGTATGGTCATACGTCCATTACTATAAAGGTTAATAGGTCATAAGTGTTAAACGAAAATAAATAAATTTACGGCTTAAGTCAAATCTTGGAACACTGCCAACATTTTTTACAATACGGCACTTTAAAATGTGAAAAGCTTATGACATTCCAATGGGTGTCACGTGCTCTCTATGTAAAATTCATTTGTATCAAGAAAACTTCATTTTTTCCGGAATTTTTCGTTTCCAAAAAAACCCGAGTAAAATTTTGATTTTTAGTTGGTTTTTTCTGGAAATACCCATATGTCCATATATAATTAGTATAAGGTATTGATTGTTGAAATAATTCCAAATTTGTAAACATTGGTGCAAGGTAGACAAGTTGCTCGCTTTGTTTGGCTGACATTCTGTCTCTCTACCAGAAACAGCCCACGAACGCATTGACGTATTCAATATCACACAAATATATTGAGAAACCGTTAATATTTTATAAAAAACAAATACGTTACGGTAATGAAAACAGAAAAGGAAACAAAGTGCGTGTATCACAGAATTTATGACAACAAATTTATGCATTTGAGCCGAGTTTGCATTTTTAAATATTTCTGTTTCTATGTCTATGGTTATCGTTAATAAATTTATGCGAATTTTTGCAACGTTTTAATGAATAGTTCAAGTTGTTTGACATGGTTTTAAAATATCATTCTGGCCATGGTTATTTTTCACAGAAGTTGCGATTGATAGTTGGTCGTTAACAAGGGGAACGGAACTGAAAAGGTAGAGTGTGAACGGGAAGAACGGAAATAGTGTTTTGGATCTAATAAATCGCATTATACAACAACAACTGTAATGGATCTGTGCTCATTTAACCATAACCGCAACTTCCTGAACAATTTACTCTATTTGCCAAATGACTAACTGAACCGATGATAATAACCCCAGCAAAAGTAGCCCATAACATAAATTCTATCACACACCGCGAATAAAAGTGAACATGGCAAGTTAAAGAACTTTATTGTATCCGCACACACATTAGGGAAGTGACAAAAACGTGCAATGTAAATAAAAGTAAACTTTATGAAAAATACAAAATTGTACCAAAAAAACAAAAAAGAAGTGAAATCCATTAAAGCAAACAAGTATTGTACGTACGGAGTAGGAGTAACTAAATAAATAAATAGAACAAAAAATCTTAACGCATCATTCATTACACAATGACGTCGTATGCCACGGTACAGGATAATGCCAATTGTATATCGCCCACACCAAATAGAGAAGAGCCCGCCGATTCCGCCTATGCAACTCTGGCTCACCCATTAGGGGACCGTAGTCCAAGTGCATGCGTAAAAGCAGTGAAAATACCAAGTACACCCGGTGGCTGTGATGTGGATTCATTTTCGGAGACTGAACGTGAAAAGATGGACACAACACCTGAGAATATTAAGAAAATCGATGATATCATACGATCAGCGGATTTGTCATCTGATTCGGAGCAGAAGCAAACGACCAATGAAGAATCAATTACGAAATTCCATCTTGCCAAACCAGCACTTTGTTCACTACGTTCAAAAGGTAATTAATTAAGCAATAAAGTTATAGGGTTTTCATGCGGTTGTAGTAGCAAATGATTTCCCAATAAACGTTTAAAATTGAAAAGATGATTATCCAATCAATCAATTACTGGCGTTCAACAGCTTCCAGTAACGTTAAATGTAAATCATTTAAATCTTTATATCCAAACAGATGCAGTAGAAATACGTTTTGAATTAATTCTAGTTTAGATAGTTATTGAACGAGATAAATGAAGCACTCTATACCTAATCACGTACATACGAGTATATGGACAAGAAGAAATTTATCGACATCCAAGAATTTTGAAATATTTATCAAACACCCTACAACTAAAGAAGTGTAAATGCCAAAAATTGTTATGCTGGATGTTTCTTTTTACTCACTTCACAAACGTTTATCGCGTCTATTTACGGGCACCTCGTTGCCCTTGTAATAATTTAATCTGTTTTGGCTCGAGAGCGAATAATTGGATCATATTGGGGATCCAATTATTGTACTCAACAAAGTCTTATTTTGTTACAAATGGATCATGTTTGACGTGTCTGTCTTTTTAATAAACATTCCAACTGGTTTTTATTGCATACCTTGTAATTTTTTTATTAATAATATTATATTTTGTCTTATTCATACACTTAATAGTTAAATGTGTAACCAAACATATATATATAGTTGTATTTAGTATAGTTGTTGTTGTTGTTGTTGTCATCTCCATAAGATTGCTTCATGCGGTTTTTCAACTCTTTGTATATATCATTATATCATTCGTATATGAAATGCTGTGCTTGGCTAAAGACAAACCTTGGACACCCTCCACTCGAATGTACCTTGTGAAGTGTGAAAGGCTTCGACAAATGTTTCCCAATCGTACATAGTACTTCATTCAATTGTAGTCGTGGTTGTCAACCATCTCGGCAGTTAAAAACGCAATGATAAACTTAAGCTACACCCATCTCATGTGGAGGGTATAAAAAGCAACTTAACGATATTGTTGTTGTTGTTGTTTTTATATAAATATTCTATTTAGCCACATAACCCTTATAGTATGTAAATATATACCGAAGTGCGCTAAAATATAGTATATGCGTTATTAGTCATATGTACGGCCGACATGCATTCTGTTATTATCCACAGACGATAATATGAACGTGAAATACGTACGTGTGTATAAAAATATGATTCGAAATGTTAACTACGCAGAATATATGTGGACTTTTCCAATTGTTTCGCATGTCTTAATAAATAAAGAAACAAAAAAACGAAAGGTGCGCGATTTAAAGATATTTCAAAATCATACTTCGCGGAACTATTTTTAAAAAAATATTCCTCAAAAAGTGTCCATTCCAGACGTGAACATTTGCCAAACTTCGCTTTTGCGTTGTTTGCTAAATTTCGAAAGTTCTGCGTTGTTTGTTATTTTATTCAAATTTTGCACTAAGCATCAAATAAAGGGATTTCGAATGAGACCTTTTTCAAGTTACATATCCTCCGTTTTACCTTTTTCTAACAATTAGAACGTGACACCAATTTCATCTCTAAGATAGTTTGAACAATGCTCAACAAAATTAAGGGATATAAGGCAATTGCTACGCCCAGGAATAAAAAAATTAAACAAACTTTTTTTCATTTGCGAATTTTAACCGAATTCATGAATTTTAGAGGCTGTAGGAGCATTGGAATCTGGATCGGAAATATCCACATAATTCATATATGTATACGTCTGATGAGAGAGAAGTAAAATAATATCACCACACCAATTCCAATTGGAAATGGAAAGAACTCAATTGCATTTCTGTTTGAGTTCTTGCAGTTATTCTTAATTAAGAGAAAAATTGAGTCAAAACTCGGCACACATATGAACATTCCTCTCGATATGCCAATAATGGGCGCGGTCCGATAACGTACACGCCCACAATTTACAAAACACTCTTCTTGGCGTAAAGTTCAATTGTTTCTTAACGTATGAAACACTATTAGTAGACGTATGCCAGGTTCATGCCACGCCCACTGTGGAGGAGTTTGTGAAGGATATTTCAGATTTGGCCAAAGCCAAATTTCGTTTTTGTTTGTGTTTTGTTTGTTGTTTATTGTAATTCGTGTCAAAAGCTACGTGTGAGGGAATAAGCCGCCCAACCCCTCCCAGTGGTCATATAAAAAATATTTCATTTAGTTAAACTACATACACACACATAGATACACAAGGTAGTAGAGATCAAACAATACAAAATATGTCGCATATAAACTTGGATATACAAGAATGTGTACACTACCACACCAACACACACACATTGTATGTCTATCATTTTAAGTCCCTTCCGTTTGTTGTTGATTGTTTCGTTTTTATACACAAACATTATTTGTTATGATTGTAACAACTGTTGTTGTTTAAACGTTTATACCATGCGGCCAACTGTGACCTACATTTAGATTAAACCAAAAGCGAGCAAACGTTGTTTTACCTTAAGACAACATAAAATACTCGTATATATATATACATGTATAAGGAAGCATGCCTTTTTATACCTTCCGCATAGGATGGGAGGTATACTAAGTTTGTCTTTCCGTTTGCAACGCCCAGAAGGAGGCGTCAAAAACTGAGCCGACCTAAACATGTATGTCCGTGTGCTTTTTTTGTTGTTTGCAGTACAGACACCTCTAGTTTCTACGCAAAATGTAGTTTTCTTACTTGTTTATGACTTTAAAAAATCACAACTAACAATTCAGTTGTGTGGCCTTTAAAATTTATAATTTCTCTTAAGTAATAAATATATTAGGAAATAAAGCTAAAACTTCATTAAGTGGTTCCCTGTTATGACAGACAGGTCAGCAACATACATACACACTCGTTGTCTTGGGACATTTTCCCATTGTTTGGTTTGTAACATAATAATTAAAACCCCGCGTTGAGTGAAATTTTAAAAGTGCATTAGTAAGCAAATAAAACTCCTTTCTAAATTAATGACTATGCATTAAAGGTGCAATTAATTGCAACACTTTATTGGTTATGTATGCACATACATTTGAGCAGTGGTAAAGCTATGCACGGTTGCTTCCACTTTATTTGCCCACTTAAGCATATATTTGGTTTAAACTTTCATACACAAAAAGAGAATCCATTTGGATCTATCTTCGTTCACGGCGTAATGTTCCACTTTTCCCCCATAGAGGGCAATAGATGGTTTTTCTTGAACTCTGACCTTTAACTGACCGTAATGCATGAGCTATGCAATACAGTGCAGAGAAGAGAATGGATGCCATTGAAACCGTTAAGCATAAATAACGAAGCATTCGATAATTGATAAAGAAAAAGAAAGCAGTCAAGTAAATAGAAGATAGAATGCGTGAAAATAGAAAATTGTTTATTGTACACATTGTAAATACATACCGATGATTTATAAAACATTGCAAATGTTTGAAGCAACATTGCCAAGTCAAACAGGTCGGTCAAGCCCATTCATTTAATACCTTACACCACTTAGCTCAATTGTGCTACAATTAGTTTAGTTGTATCTGTATAATATAATTAAATGGCGATCGTACCCCTTGATCGCGTCCATTATCTATTCTTGATCAAATTTTGTTTAAAAATATTAGGAATTGTTTTTTTACCATATAATCCGTTTTTTTACCATATAATCTAATCCGATCCGGTCTAGTTTTAATCTTTTACTAATAATAAAAAAATATGTTAAATCCAGGTATGCTTGCTGAGCAAGTCTGAGCTCCTGGTATTTTGCTCACATTTTTATATTGGCATGCATTTCAAAATGATGACCACAAAAATGAAGGTGAATTTGCTTGCAAACATTTGGAAATTTCTGTAGCTTTTCAAAGATTATTATTTGATGGGCGTGGCACTACCCATTTTCATAGAAAATGACATTTTTAATCATATTTTCCCTTTATTAACTAAATGGGTGGTGCCACGCCCACATAATATACTTCGTTTGAAAGCTGAATTAATTTGCAAGCTTTTACAACAAGTTTGAACAAAATCGGTGGAGCCGTTAAAAAGTTATACGATTTTAAAAAAATTCCTAAAATCAAAATTTGCTTGCTGGGTATGCTGGGCGCCTGGTATTTTGCTAACATGTTCAAACTTGCATGATTTTCAAAATTATGACCACAAAAATGAAGGTAAACATTCTTGGCTTATAACTAGAAAACTACTGCTCCGATTTTGGTCAAATTTTTTGCAAACATTTGGAAATTTCTTTAGCTTTTCGGGAAACTACAATTAGTGGGCGTGGCACTGCCCATTTTCTTAGGAAATGACTTTTAAATTGTATTTCTCGTTTATTTACTAAATGGGTGGTGCCACGCCCACATAATATACTTCGTTTGAAAGCTGAATTAATTTGCAAGCTTTTACAACAAGTTTGAACAAAATCCGTGCAGCCGTTAAAAAGTTATACGATTTTAAAAAAATTCCTAAAATCAAAATTTGCTTGCTGGGTATGCTGGGCGCCTGGTATTTTGCTAACATGTTCATACTTGCACGATTTTCAAAATTATGACCACAAAAATGAAGGTAAACATTCTTGGCTTATAACTAGAAAACTACTGCTCCGATTTTGGTCAAATTTTTTGCAAACATTTGGAAATTTCTTTAGCTTTTCGGGAAACTACAATTAGTGGGCGTGGCACTGCCCATTTTCTTAGGAAATGACTTTTAAATTGTATTTCTCGTTTATTTACTAAATGGGTGGTGCCACGCCCACATAATATACTTCGTTTGAAAGCTGAATTAATTTGCAAGCTTTTACAACAAGTTTGAACAAAATCCGTGCAGCCGTTAAAAAGTTATACGATTTTAAAAAAATTCCTAAAATCAAAATTTGCTTGCTGGGTATGCTGGGCGCCTGGTATTTTGCTAACATGTTCATACTTGCACGATTTTCAAAATTATAACCACAAAAATGAAGGTAAACATTCTTGGCTTATAACTAGAAAACTACTGCTCCGATTTTGGTCAAATTTTTTGCAAACGTTTGGAAATTTCTGTAGCTTTTCGGGGAACTACAATTAGTGGGCGTGGCACTGCCCATTTTCTTAGGAAATGACTTTTAAATTATATTTCTCGTTTATTTACTAAATGGGTGGTGCCACGCCCACGTAATATACTTCGTTTGAAAGCTGAATTAATTTGCAAGCTTTTACAATAAGTTTGAACAAAATCGGTGCAGCCGTTAAAAAGTTATACGATTTTAAAAAAATTCCTAAAATCAAAATTTGCTTGCTGGGTATGCTGGGCGCCTGGTATTTTGCTAACATGTTCATACTTGCACGATTTTCAAAATTATGACCACAAAAATGAAGGTAAACATTCTTGGCCTATAACTAGAAAACTACAGCTCCGATTTTGGTCAAATTTTTTGCAAACGTTTGGAAATTTCTTTAGCTTTTCGGGGAACTACAATTAGTGGGCGTGGCACTGCCCATTTTCTTAGAAAATGACTTTTAAATTATATTTCTCGTTTATTTACTAAATGGGTGGTGCCACGCCCACATAATATACTTCGTTTGAAAGCTGAATTAATTTGCAAGCTTTTACAACAAGTTTGAACAAAATCCGTGCAGCCGTTAAAAAGTTATACGATTTTAAAAAAATTCCTAAAATCAAAATTTGCTTGCTGGGTATGCTGGGCGCCTGGTATTTTGCTAACATGTTCATACTTGCACGATTTTCAAAATTATGACCACAAAAATGAAGGTAAACATTCTTGGCCTATAACTAGAAAACTACAGCTCCGATTTTGGTCAAATTTTTTGCAAACATTTGGAAATTTCTTTAGCTTTTCGGGAAACTACAATTAGTGGGCGTGGCACTGCCCATTTTCTTAGGAAATGACTTTTAAATTGTATTTCTCGTTTATTTACTAAATGGGTGGTGCCACGCCCACATAATATACTTCGTTTGAAAGCTGAATTAATTTGCAAGCTTTTACAACAAGTTTGAACAAAATCCGTGCAGCCGTTAAAAAGTTATACGATTTTAAAAAAATTCCTAAAATCAAAATTTGCTTGCTGGGTATGCTGGGCGCCTGGTATTTTGCTAACATGTTCATACTTGCACGATTTTCAAAATTATAACCACAAAAATGAAGGTAAACATTCTTGGCTTATAACTAGAAAACTACTGCTCCGATTTTGGTCAAATTTTTTGCAAACGTTTGGAAATTTCTGTAGCTTTTCGGGGAACTACAATTAGTGGGCGTGGCACTGCCCATTTTCTTAGGAAATGACTTTTAAATTATATTTCTCGTTTATTTACTAAATGGGTGGTGCCACGCCCACATAATATACTTCGTTTGAAAGCTGAATTAATTTGCAAGCTTTTACAATAAGTTTGAACAAAATCCGTACAACCGTTAAAAAGTTATACGATTTTAAAAAAATTCCTAAAATCAAAATTTGCTTGCTGGGTATGCTGGGCGCCTGGTATTTTGCTAACATGTTCATACTTGCACGATTTTCAAAATTATGACCACAAAAATGAAGGTGAATTTTCTTGGCCTATAACTAGAAAACTACTGCTCCGATTTTGGTCAAATTTTTTGCAAACGTTTGGAAATTTCTGTAGCTTTTCGGGGAAGTACAATTAGTGGGCGTGGCACTGCCCATTTTCTTAGGAAATGACTTTTAAATTATATTTCTCGTTTATTTACTAAATGGGTGGTGCCACGCCCACATAATATACTTCGTTTGAAAGCTGAATTAATTTGCAAGCTTTTACAACAAGTTTGAACAAAATCCGTGCAGCCGTTAAAAAGTTATACGATTTTAAAAAAATTCCTAAAATCAAAATTTGCTTGCTGGGTATGCTGGGCGCCTGGTATTTTGCTAACATGTTCATACTTGCACGATTTTCAAAATTATGACCACAAAAATGAAGGTAAACATTCTTGGCCTATAACTAGAAAACTACTGCTCCGATTTTGGTCAAATTTTTTGCAAACGTTTGGAAATTTCTTTAGCTTTTCGGGGAACTACAATTAGTGGGCGTGGCACTGCCCATTTTCTTAGGAAATGACTTTTAAATTGTATTTCTCGTTTATTTACTAAATAAGTGGTGCCACGCCCACATAATATACTTCGTTTGAAAGCTGAATTAATTTGCAAGCTTTTACAACAAGTTTGAACAAAATCGGTGGAGCCGTTAAAAAGTTATACGATTTTAAAAAAATTCCTAAAATCAAAATTTGCTTGCTGGGTATGCTGGGCGCCTGGTATTTTGCTAACATGTTCAAACTTGCATGATTTTCAAAATTATGACCACAAAAATGAAGGTGAAATTTCTTGGCCTATAACTAGAAAACTACTGCTCCGATTTTGGTCAAATTTTTTGCAAACATTTGGAAATTTCTTTAGCTTTTCGGGAAACTACAATTAGTGGGCGTGGCACTGCCCATTTTCTTAGGAAATGACTTTTAAATTGTATTTCTCGTTTATTTACTAAATGGGTGGTGCCACGCCCACATAATATACTTCGTTTGAAAGCTGAATTAATTTGCAAGCTTTTACAACAAGTTTGAACAAAATCCGTGCAGCCGTTAAAAAGTTATACGATTTTAAAAAAATTCCTAAAATCAAAATTTGCTTGCTGGGTATGCTGGGCGCCTGGTATTTTGCTAACATGTTCATACTTGCACGATTTTCAAAATTATAACCACAAAAATGAAGGTAAACATTCTTGGCTTATAACTAGAAAACTACTGCTCCGATTTTGGTCAAATTTTTTGCAAACGTTTGGAAATTTCTGTAGCTTTTCGGGGAACTACAATTAGTGGGCGTGGCACTGCCCATTTTCTTAGGAAATGACTTTTAAATTGTATTTCTCGTTTATTTACTAAATGGGTGGTGCCACGCCCACATAATATACTTCGTTTGAAAGCTGAATTAATTTGCAAGCTTTTACAACAAGTATGAACAAAATCCGTGCAGCCGTTAAAAAGTTATACGATTTTAAAAAAATTCCTAAAATCAAAATTTGCTTGCTGGGTATGCTGCGCGCCTGGTATTTTGCTAACATGTTCATACTTGCATGATTTTCAAAATTATGACCACAAAAATGAAGGTGAATTTTCTTGGCCTATAACTAGAAAACTACTGCTCCGATTTTGGTCAAATTTTTTGCAAACGTTTGGAAATTTCTGTAGCTTTGCGGGGAAATAATTTTAATGGGCGTGGCCCTGCCCATTTACTTAGAAAACGAAATTTTTATTAATATTTTTCGTTTAATAATTAAATGAAGAGTGCCACGCCCATAAAATATATTTCATTCCAAAGCTGAATTAATTTACAAGCTTTCGCAACAAGTTTGAACAAAATCGGACGAGCCGTTTCCATAATAAAGTAAATGTACTAATAATACACTTTAAGTTTTTGCACGCAGATCTTTATTTAAAATCAACAAAATTCTATTTATCTTCCACAAAAATTGAGCCATTAATTTAAAATATAGTACGCGTTCATGTAATTATTACATCCATCAATGTGCCAAAAATGGGCGTGGTCAGATAATAGATACGCCCACAATTTGCAAGAAACCATACTCAGTATAAAACTTAACTTATAGTAGAGGGCGGCGTAATCATGAATATTCCAGCCAGTCGTATCGTTTATATGTAGTTGTGGAGGATTTAGTTGTGTTACTTGTTGAATTTTGAAACTTGACGCTTTCTGAAGTGCACTCGGAAATGAGTGTGTGTCACGTTTCTCTTAAGGTTCAAATTCCAAAAGGGTTTTATGTAAATTGTAGGTGTGCTTGCACTCCTATTTCACCATAGAAAATTATCCAAATGGACGGACTAACAATATATGCAACACGTTTCAGCACGTTTGTAAATGCTGAAATTATAAACGTATTATACCAACACCATGATGTGATAAAAAATGTTTATATGTATGTTTAAATATTTTGCGATATATGATCCAAAGTAGAAATACATGTCTTTATGCGTAAAGTGTTGGCTGCTCGATGCATTTGTGAATTGAGTTCAGCGTATGATCAACAGGTGTTCAAAATTCGTTACAGACCGTTAGTATTCCTCTTAAACGGTTACATATCAAATCACACGTAAATTAGTAGTGCACCAATTGTTGCGTTTAAAATATAAATTATTGTATTATTATTACACGCACTCTTACATACGTATGATGAACATTTTCATTTTCATACATATAATAAACATTTGCTTTTTTTCATTATTGCACATTGCACCACCTGTGACAGAGGATGTATTAAGTTTGTGCGGATGTTTGTAACTTCTACACGGTAAATGCCACACCCACCATCAATATATACCCTTCGATTCAGAATCAAAAACTGAATTGAAGATGGATCCATCCGTCCGCCCATGTAAATTTGTGCGCAATCTATAGGCAATCTATTTCGATGGAATTTAGTACAAAAACATGTATTGGCTCAGAGAGGAATCTTTTTGAAAATGGGCCGAGTCGGACTATTTTTAGAACCCCTCCCCATATAATTTTATTTCACGAAGTAACTACAGACACAACTAAACTAATTGTAGCATTATTTAAGGGGCTAAGTGGTGTGGGGGTGTTAAATGGTCGGGCTTGACCGACTATAACATATTAACTTGTTTTTTGTACACATAATAAATTTCTTAAAGATTAGTACAATAATGTAGTTTTGCTTTTCTTCTGCAGAAACAATTGCTAGAAACAATGCCAACAATACTAGTAAGCATCTAATGAATGCAGAGAATGAAACTGAGAAAACGGCAGCAGCCAAAGAAGAAGATGATGAAGAAGAGGAAAACAGTAATTGTGCATCGACTGCTATTGGTGAAAAAGAGATAATAGTGACGCGACCATACACACAAACACACGCAACAAATGATGATCGCGATGATGATGAATCAGTATCGTCAAACAGTATTGCAACAATGATGGCCTCCACAAAGCAATCGTGCGCATTCACTATCGATCATTTCAACGACAAGGAATGTGATGCTGTCGCGCAGGCAGCAAAATATAAGAGTATGATGGAACGTTTTCAAAATCGTCATCGTCGTGGTGCATCCCTGTCCAAGTTGGAGAATGATGATTCATTGCAAAAACCGCAAACTCCTACTCGACTTACTAGCTCACAGTCGTCTACACCTTTAACGGGGCGTACATCGGCACGTAGTTCTGTGTTGATGGAAGAAAACAACAACAATGCCAGCTCACTGAATGCACATATAAGTTCATCCACCGCACAAAAGGTAAACATAACCATATGCAAAACGTATGAACGTCACTTATTCTATAATGATTTCCTCAAACGTCGTTATTATAAAATTATTAATAAATTATGCAAGCAATTTGTATGCAAGTATAATGTATGTGCTGTGACTCCACAAAAGATTCAAACTGTCGCTTAACACAATTTTCTAACTTTTGAATAAAAAAAATGTTAATTTTTTTAGGCCAAAATCCGTGTACGTGAACGTAGCACTTCTCGCGTACGTGATGCATCGAAGCGTCACAGTTGGTCACCACGCTCCAGTGCACATGAACTTCAACAGCAACAGCAAGAATCAAACAATAGTACAACATTGCCAATGTCAACAACCAACGCATTCATATCAACGAATAGTCATAAAAGTGCAAAAAAGTCCGCCCCGCGCAGTCGAACAACTCCCCAACAATTGCCCAAAGGTGATTCAACCATGATGGCCAATCGCACACGCTTCGCACCACGATCCACTGCTATGCAACTGGCCTTACAACAGGTGGACTTTATGTGTCCCCAACCACCACTAACAGAGTTTAAGCATATGGACGCCGAGGCAGATGATATAAGTGAAACGGGCACTTACACATTGGATGGTGACAATTACACGGAAGAGCAGAAAGATCTCATGAATATTGATAAAAACGCGAAATCTAATGGAAACCGCACTACTTCGCGCCGAAAACAATTGCAAACGAGCACTGCATCCAAACGTGCCAATAATGTTCTCGAAGTGAATTACTTTCATGACGCAGATACGATTGAAGAGTCGAAAAGTAATCGTTCTAAAGATCTCATAATTAGAGGCCATCATACGGCTGATGCCTATTTGCAGAAAATCAAGTTTCGCGTGTTGCGCAATATGAACAGCAACCAAAGTATGGAAAATAAACTGAATATAATTAAACAAAAGTTGACACCGGCAGCTGACGAAGAAGCTAACGATGATTTGGGATATATCACTAGTGTTACTACAAGCGGAGTGCTGGCCAAGCAGCGCACTTTGGACGCTTGCCCCAAATTATCCCGTAAAAGTGGTTTATCCACATCCCAAATCGATAGTTCTGAATATGTGAGTAATGAGACAAAGTTGAAAAGCTCTGGGACGCCGTCAGCTCTGGCAGGAGGTTTTACCGATCATCAAAAGGCTGAATATCGCCTCAACGTGTTTACCAATCAAAAAGACACAACGCAGAAAAAGTTTGCCGCTACCAGAAATCTAATAGAAACGCCCCCAGAAACACCCACTGACAACGTTGCTACTTCAGCGACGTCAGAGATTGCTGTCCTGCAAACGGCACAAACTAAACACGACTGGATACAGGAGTGGGCGCGCAATGCTCGTGCAAGAAGTTTAGCAAACGATCGTTACACAAGCTCTGCTTGCAAACAATCTATTAATGATGCACTTATGACACGTTCTTATACGTGCGCCGACACCGGCAATGATTCCCTAACTGATGACAGTCTGTATAGTGGGGTTGGTGATGGCCGACAGAAAGCCCATGCAACAAAATTGAACCGCTCGCTGGCAGAGCGTTTTGGTTTGCCTGGTAGCACAGCAGTAGAATGTGATTACGCCAGTGATTCGACGCTGTTCACGTCGTCGAACACAAAGCCACCTAAAAGTCCAACAAAAATTCCTTCTCCGCTACATTCCTTGGGGCGAACTCGCAGCGGCAGTCGCACTGGAGCATCCATGCACAATATGTTCCTGCAAGATGATAATGACTATTTGCAACAGACTGCTGCGGCCATTAACAATTTACAACAGAGTCTTTCGCGAAAGAACTCGTTGAAGTCTCCTTCACATTCAGCATCTCCCAGAGCACATTCAGCACGTTCACATATCATGTATTCACCAGACGGCACCAATATTGAGTGCAGTCCACAGCACAGTGCAACCACCCACCAACGTCAGCGATCGGCAATGCCTTCAGCATCCCTCATGACTAGTAGTATTAACGAGCAACAATTACAGTTGCTAACAAGCGGCGAATACTTGATGCGACAGATGCGTTTACGTAAAAATTCATTTGATGGTAATATTGGATGCAATGGAACAAGCGGTGGTAGTGCATCACCAAAAAGATTTGCTAAACAAAAAATGATGACAGAACAAGGGCTAACACCGAATAGTTCCTCTTTGGAAGGGGACCCATGTTTGACACCCCTTAGGAGATCAAGTTCATTTACTGCACGAATGGCAGCTTCACAGAAAAACAACAACAACAACAATAACAATAACATCAGCCGTCCAAATATGCAAAATCTTTATACTCCCCCAAGTGCTCGGCATGATTATACAATGTACGTGGCACATGTCTCCCAAAAAAATGCTATTAGAAAGTCAGCCAGCAGCAATACTTTCGATCAAGCGACGTACGGTGATTATGATGATAATTTACAGTATTACGTTAATGATGAAGATGATGTTGAAGACGCAGGTGAGGAATATTACTCGAGTGGTGGTGAAGAGAATAACATCGAATCGGAATACTTTCCGCTGCAATCACCCGAAGAGGAGGACATGCCCGAAACTTGCGCACCCCTTTCCAACACTAGATATAATAAAGCTTTATTGATGAGAATCGAACGTAGTAAACAGAAGGTAACAGGTGGTGGTGGCAGGAGTGGTGGTAAACCCCATTCGGCACCGCTTTTAAATAAAAATCCGGCCGTTTTAGCTGCTGGTGTGATAGCTTGCCCCAACACTCCCGAATTGCCCCGACGACATGTTAAAAGTGCAACGACACGGTCCGGAGCAAGCACTGCGCGACAGTCCATGCCGCGCGATACTAGCTTAAGTCGTTTGGCTCAACAAGTACCCAATTCGCTGGCATCAGCTAAAAAGCAACTTTTACAAACCGCCGCCAATGTAACTTCCAATACGGTGACACGTTCCAGCTCCGGTCAACGTGCGCAGCCACGTTATTTAGACATTTCCAAATATAAACCAGTTCAAAGTAATCAATTCTTACGTAAAAATGATGCCAAAAGCACTTTGAAACAAACGGCTGCAGATGTAATGAAACGCAGCCCTAGTAGCTCGTCAATGGGCATAGCACGCACAGACCCGTCACGATGTAGTAATCGTTCTGTGCGTTCCGTTTCTTCGGTTATGACTACTAGCGGTACAAATTTGGCTGGCAGCAGAGCTTCCTCGGCAGTTAGACGAGATCCGTCTGGTAAGAAATTCTACTAATATTCTCTCCCCTCTCTCTTTCCAAAAATAATAATCATTTGTTGTCTCTCCTTGAATAGTGTCCAAACAGAAGCAAATGGAAATGGCCATGTGGAAGCGACGTTCCAAATATGATCCTATGAAGGCCGCTGCTGAAGATAAACGCAAAAGAGAAGAAGCTAAACGTTTAGCTCAGGCTCAACAACTGGATGTTCCTGACGCGCCAATTGAGAGGTAAATCTTTACTTCTATTGCGAAATGGTAGTAGACGTGTGTGGAGTCCTAATGAAAAAGTTCGATCTAGCAAACAATAGAATGATATTTGAAACTGTCACAGCACCAGATTCTCAAACTTGATCATTTCAAAATTTCAAATACTTTGCAGCACAATAGAAACTACCTGGTAGTAAAGTTTATACATATTTTATTTGAATGTTTTGGACTTGTAACTTGCAATATTTCGAAAAGAATGACAGCAACCAAGAGAATAAGAATGCGCTGGAAATGTTGATTAATTAGGAAATACATCGTAGATCACTACACTCACGCTGTAGACGCTGCACTCATTCATTCATAGATTTAATTATTTCACCTTAGTCTAGCTTTCTTTTCGGACTTAATCACTTTGGTAGATGACCTGCAACCATTCACGTATCGTTGTTAGCTAGATCGAGAGTAAACGCTTTTAGATTTTCTCTCTTTCAATTGTTTTTTTTTTTCATTTTGCTTTATAGTTTAAAAAATAATGCAAAAGTACTTTTCAGTAGTTTTCAATTTGACACTACACACGAATTACATCACCACTGCACCAACAACCAGATTTTACTTTCTTCTTTTTTAGAGAACATAAAATAAAATGTATTTTTTTTTTTTGTATATTGTTATGTTACCGCCTATCTAGACCATCCAGATCGCACTTTCGACGTGGCCACTTATGACCAGATGGTTTACTTGTAACCGATCTTTAAAAAGAAATTATATCTTCTCACTTTTATTTGTAACCAAACACAACAACAACGAACAACGAACAAACCATACCAAGCACACACACTCACACATTGTTGAATAATATTATAATACAACGAAGCCTAACGAAAACGCTTAAAAACGGTGATTGTAACACTAAAAGGAAATACAATTAATAGAAAAACTTAACAAATTTTAGTGTCGTACGAATGATTTCAAAAAAAAAAAAACATTTTTACTTTGAATTCCTGCTATGAAAAAGGACCTCTCCAGAAAAATATATCAAATTTGTATACACATATATATACGAAATGTTCTTGCATATATTTTTCGGAGAAGAAATTCATCAACTCGGTGATGGTGGTGGGTGATGTCACCCACAGAATGAAAAAAGTAATTATGAGTGATTTTCAAGTTTGTAGTATCGTGTTATGTTAATGGAATGTGTTCCTTACAACGCTATTCTCTAACATTTTCTTCTCTTTTATAGTCTTTAGATAACTTTATTTAATAAAAGTTATAATAACAGTTGCCTAGTTGTTGCATTGTATTCATACATTAACCATCTAACAGCATATTGTGTTATGATCGGCTTTAAACCGACCATTACTAATCCCACTAAAAATGAATTGTACAATATTCCATTTGAAACAACTCGAACAAGGTTGGCGTGGCAAATGCCTAAGAGCACTGCGTGTCACTTCACAGATCGGCGCCACGCTTACATTTAGCCCATTAATGTTTGCATAAATAAATGTTTGCATAAAAGTTGAAACTTCTTGGGTTGATATTTGAACCGGTCAGATAAATTTGGCGTGTTACTGCACCGATTTTGGCCACTTTAAATAGCAACCTTGAAACATACAGAAATACGGACACTGATATTTAGACGGGCTTGTCCAAAATTAACTTTGACTTTAACGTATTAGGGATTACAAAAAGGTTCTTTGTAAATTGCATGCGTGTTTGTTTTCGAATCCCGCCTATTTTGGGTGGTGCGTATAATTACTCTCGCCGGTTTTGTCCGGTATTGCGTTATTTTAGTAATTTTAAGGTAGCTTTGATACAAACTTAATAATATTTCGTAAAATTAGAAATTTATTCCATACAAGAAAAAGGAACACTTTATGTCAGTAGCTCAAAAATAAACACTAAGGCGACTTGGACACACAACGGGCATAGGTACAAACGAACATGTTTAAAAATTGATTCTGAAAGTGATTCTGAATCGATCGGAATAATAAAAGGTGTTTAGAAGTTACAAACATCCGCACAAACTTAACATACCTTTTGCGATAAGTGTTGCAGCGCAACTGAAACAAACAAACAGCTCCTAAGCCTTCTATTGGTAGTAGCAAACAGAATGACAAACTTAGGGTATCCCGATCAAATGTGAAGGGTATAAATAACTACAGTTCATACAAGAGAAACGACACAGAGTCTCATCAGGTTAATTAATTAATTCACTCACTTCACACTATCACATTTAATGTTACCATACTCGTAGTAGTTGCTTTCAAGGGAAACCACTGCGATGGCCAACACCATCGATTCTCTGAACTTTGTAAATGCTCTTTTATTGTTATTATTGAAAACTCGTCTTACTGTTTATTATTTACTGCTTAACAAAATTGTTGTAATTTAACACTCGTAACATAATTCATAACTTTGCATACTAACGAATTGTGTGCGTAAATACTGTAAATAATGCAATGAATTTATATTTTCATTATTTTTATAACGTTTCCAATATATTCAATAATATGTATGTATTGTGGTTGCATTTCAAGTTTAAAATTAAATTAAATGAATAATAAAATTTTATTTTCGTTTCATACTAATAGCGAACAACAGCAGCATTCGCACTGGCCATCCATTGGAGAGACTGTAGATTATAATGAAGACGATTGCTTCTAAACTGCTTTGTTCTAAACTATGGAAACAGATAGCGTATGTGCACGTGCAATGTGAACTTTTATTTATTTTTATATTCAGTTGGAGGCAAAAATTATTCAAAATCATGTAATTAAGGTAAACCCCGGTTTTCATAAAGAGAGGAAAGCTTAAACTATGGACACTTCGTATATTAGAACGAGCGGAGCTAAATATTTCCATTTGAACAGAGGATCTTCTAGTATAAAAAATGCCACCAATAATTGATTCGGATAGTTGCTGACTTTACTGTAAACATAAAGAAATTCTTCTATATGCCTGCACCGAGTGCATGCTTTCGTGAGGTCTTTAAATAGTTTTTTTTTTCGGTTTCCATTGTGTTTTATTGAATTTGTGCTCGAATTGAATTTAGTAATCGAATGCGAGGTGTGTGTGATAGTGCATTTGATTAACTTAGCAATGTTATCAGATGGACACAAAAATGGCCCCGAGTGTATTCTTATGTTATATTTTTATACTTCTCCTTTATGTATGTATGTATATATGATATGTAATCCGAATTTGTTTTGTATGCTAAATATTAAAAATTGTATGAAGTGTTAGAAAACATCATTTAATCAGTGATGGATATTATATACAAACGCATGATCAGATCACTCATAGATGTAATGTTTTTAATTTTGTTCATTTCAGTATGACTAAGTATCCTGTAATCTCTGTCCGTTTTTAGGTTACATTTTCGGTTGTTTATTTGTATGTAAATGTACTCTCCCGCCTAGTAGAACTTTTGCTAATCGATGATGAATATTTTAAACATAAATCTTGAAACGTTCATAAAAATTGTAAATTTACAAACGTAACTATACACGCTGCTTATTATATGTAACGGCAAACAATTGCCAAATGCTATATTCTACAAAAAAAAAAAAAATATATATATATATAATTATTAATGCGTTTTTTATGCTCTCGTTTTTATTAAATAGTAAAATACTTTACAAGCAATTTGTGAAATTAATCAAAGAGAACTTTTAAAAAATTATCCAAAACTTATAATAACCATGAAGTATGAAATCCTCAAAGGTATAAAAAGCAAATTTAAAGAAAAAAATAGCAAATATTTATAATTGTGTGTATATACTATAGAAATGTAATCTCTACGTATTTGTGTGTACCCATGTTGGAACATTATACAGATAATAAATGTGAAGAGAAATTATGAAAAACAAAGTTATACAAAAAATAATGAGTCCTCTGAATGTATTTGTCTGATGCAAGGGGTTAGAGCAGCATTTCACATAAATGAACAAGTTCAAATGAAATATTCTCGATGACGTATCCAAAACAACTGCATCAAATAAACCGTATCAATATGATCCATAATACGGCGTGCAATCAATTCTTTGACCTCGTCCTGGCCCTCTTTGACAGCAATATGTAAAGCTGTGTACATGTCTTTTGTGGTGGCATCCACTTGGGAACCGTGATGCAGTAAGAGCATAACAATATCAACATTACCCAATCTGGAGGCAATATGTAAAGGTGTTTGCTGTTCGCGGGCACGGGCATCTACCCGAGCGCCGTGGCTCAAAAGCAGGCGAATTATCTCTGTCTACATTTGTATATATTAGGCAAGCAAAACATCATTCTACGTACAAAAATCCGATATTTTACCTGATTTGAACGGGCAGCCAAATGTAGTGGCGTTTCTTCACGTAACGTAATCACATCTAAATTGGCGTCGTGTTCTATTAAAAATTTCACAACATTTATAAAACCCATAAAAGCAGCCACATGTAACGGCGTTAAGCCACTTTCCGTTATAGCATCAACATTGGCACCGTGGCGCAATAATAATTCAATAATTTTCATGCGATTCTTTTTGCACGCAATGTGCAATGGTGTAAAACCATTTAAGGCACGGGCGTTAGCGTCTGCATGTCGGTCAAGTAGGAGTTTGGCAACACGCACATGGCCGCAATGGGCTGCTACATGTAATGCGGTTAAATAGTCGACAGTAACTTCATCGACAGGTGCTCGATGATACAATAATATACGAGCTGCATCAGCGTGTTCACCTTGGGCGGTCATATGCAAAGCGACCAAACCATTTTTAGTTTTTGCGCTAATTGGTGCACCGCGTTCCAATAGCAAATCGACAACTTGTTCGTGACCAGAGCGTGCAGCGCAGTGCAACGGGGTTAATCCATCGCGAGTTTTAGCCTCAATACTAGCACCTTTGTCCAAAAGGAGGGCAGTCACATTCTGTTTACCCCATTTTGCTGCCACATGTAATGGACTAATATTATGTTTGGCTGCGAAATTCACGTTCGCTCCCTTTTCTATCAAAAGATTAGCAATCGCTTCGTTGCCATAGTGCGAAGCAATGTGTAAGGGGGTAAAACCAGATTTAGACGTAGCATCTGGATTATGTTCATTCTGAATTGTACAATTAATGAAATTTAATAATGACAGAATTTAAACGAATCTTCCCATTACAACCATTATAAGAATGTTTGGTAGTTAAGATAAATTTGGCTTGGGCCACATCTTGGCTACCTTCTATCTTATGACATTATAATAAAGGCAGGTTATTAGTGCATATTTTAAGTATTTTTATACTCTGCATCACTTGTGTCAAAGGGTATATTAAGTGTGTGGGGATGTTTGTAACTCCTAAATGGCAAATGCCGCACCCAACAACCAATTCAGAATAAAAATCTGAACCATGTTCATCTGTCCATGTATATTTGTCGCATTTTTGAGATATTTTGGTAAAATTTTTTGCAAGAAAGGGGAACGCTATTGAAAATGTACCGAATCGGACCATTTTTAGAATGCCTCCTCATATAAGATCCTATTGCAATGGAAGTATGGTAAATAATCACAATTCCTAATATTTTTGGACAAAATATATTGAAAAATGGTTAATTAATTTCGTATTTGATTGTGGCAAAATTGGACCCGATCAGACCATTTGAACTTAACTTATACACAGATTCGACTAAAATAATTGTAGCATAATTTAAGGAGCCAAGTGGTGGGTATTAAATGGTTGACCTTGACCGACTATAACATTTTTACTTGTTTCATTTTGACTCAAGGATCTTTCCTTTTTGATTCCAAATCTTCGCGCAAGACCTGGCAATCCAAGTTTATATAAAGCAACCTCAAAGTTTAAGATTGGGAGAATATTTAGGACAGAAACGCACAGACAGACTGACACGATTAAATTGACTCTGATTTTGTTACTGATCAAGTATGTATATACGAGTATAAACTCGCAGATGCTTGGCGACACAGTAAGTATACCACCAATGTCGTGGCTATAAGTGGATTTTTAAGAAAACGTCTTCTTATTTATGTAGATACATGTGTGTATGTAACAATCACTCACATCTAAAAGTAGAGCTGCTGCTTTAACATCATCTTTCTTCGCAGCAATATGCAGTGCTGGTAGACGTACTTTGCCCCGTGTATCACTCTCTAATAGAACGGTCACTACTTTATCATGCCCTTGTTGCATGGCCACAGCCAATGGCGTGAAACCATCTTCAGTGGCTAAATTTTGATTGGCATTATTGGCTAATAGTAATTTCACCACAGAATAATGATTCTCCTGCGCAGCCATATATAAAGGTGTGAAGCCGTTCTGCGATTGTACATTAATCGGAGCGTTATGCTGCAAAAGCAATTTCACGATATCTTCTTGGCCAGCCAATGCTGCAATGTGTAAGGCGGTGTTACCTTTTTTCGTAGCACCATCCACCGCAGCACCACGTCGCAATAATTCTGATGCTACATGAACGTGACCTTCCTTAGCAGCCAAATGCAATGCATTCAAACCATTCTAAAATTATTTTTAATTATTTTACTTATAATGGGTTTTGAAATATATCGTCATTGCATGGTAAAGTGTTCGCATGGTTGCAAATGATTTCTACTCTATATTGTACAACTTACTGCGTTGCTTGTATTAATCTCCATATTATTTTTCAAGTGTTCCAAAACGCGATCCAGATTGCCTGCTCGAGCTGCTCGTAGAAAAGATGCAGTGCCATCACTCTAAAAATAGCACACTTAATTTTAGAAGTATTCCCAATCACTTTATTGCTCATTCATTACTAAAACAAGTGTAATTGTTATAGTCGGTTATACCCGACTACATGGAATACCCTACACCACTTTGTTCCACTAATTATGCCATAATTAGTTCAGTAAACACAGCGAGGCATTGTCACATAAGTAAATTTTAATAACTGCGTATTTTCGTGATATAAAGACTTACTGTTATATGCGTCTTATGTGGGGGTATTCTAAAAATGGTCAAATCGGCCGATTATCAAAGGGATTCCCCTTTGGGCCATGACTTGTTCTTGAACTAAATTTGCGGAAGGGTTTAAAAATGTCATGATTTTTCAAATGCAATTTAAATTATTTTAAAATAAGAAAATAAAACAGACTTTTTTTTTTAATTGAAAAAAGGTTTTAAAAATAGTTTCATTCACGCCCTTTTCAAAGATAACGGCTCTTGTAGATTAAACACAAAAAGTGATTCTGACTGGAATGGTATAATAGGAGATGAATCCCAATATGGTGTCAGGGTACAATAATACCCAAAATATTGTGGAACTACTAGAGATCACTTTATTTTGCATTTACAAAAATATGATTGGAAAAATTATATCATCGCACAAACTCTTTCTTTTCATGTGTTTTATATTTACTGCGGTGTCTGACATATATGTGCACACGTTGTTTCCTTTCGCGAAATTTGTTCATTTGTATAAATAACTTACGCCTAAACTTTGCAGCGACGGAAAACGTTTCTTTAAAGGATTTAACATGTCGTATTATATCTAAAATAAATTCAAAATAGAGCATTTTTCAAAAGCACAATTCGTTCAAGTAATAAGACAAGTCACAATAATGTTCCCAATATAATTACTTTGTTTCGAATATTTCGTTGTGTATTGAATGTAGACTGTTGCCCTGTTTCTAATTATACTAATTAGGAAATCTAATTTTAAAGTAAATTTGTGGACAGCATGTGGAACACATTCATATTTATTATAATTTAGGGTTATCGAGTGTAACAAAAGTTTTTCTGAAGAAGGAAAAGTAGAATTGAAAAGAAGAAAAGGTTGCAAATTTCAGTAACCGTTTATTTTAAATACTTAATTGCCAATAAAGATGAAACAAGGTGAACAATAATAATTCAGTCGATATGAAGGCTTTTATAAAATTGACGCTAACGTTTTGGCTTTTGTGAGAGCTTCCTCTATATCACCGATCATGTAAAAGGCAATTTCAGGTAAATCATCCATTTCACCTTCTAGCAATTTTTTGAAGCCTTCAACCGTCTTCTCAACGGGCACCATTTTGCCGGGATGACCCGTAAACACTTCGGCTACTTGAAATGGTTGAGATAAAAACCGTTGTATTTTACGTGCTCGTGCTACAGTCAATTTATCTTCTTCGGACAATTCATCCATGCCCAATATAGCAATTATATCCTATTCCAAAAAAGAAATCAAATGAAAACTCTATTGATAACAACGGTTTAAAATGAACGTACCTGTAATGATTTATAACTCTGTAAGGTTTTCTGCACAGTGCGTGCCACCTGATAATGTTCTTCCCCCACAATAGCCGGATCCATAATACGTGACGTTGAGTCCAATGGGTCGACTGCAGGATAAATGCCTAATTCTGCAATTGGTCTTGAAAGTACGGTCGTAGCATCCAAATGGGAAAATGTAGCGGCTGGTGCAGGATCTGTTAAATCATCGGCTGGGACGTAAATCGCTTGAACCGAAGTAATCGAACCATTTTTCGTACTTGTTATACGTTCTTGCATTGAACCTGAAAAGTCCTGTACAGATGTATATGTGTGCATAATATACATAGAACTTGGACTGCATACCCATATCGGTTCCTAATGTCGGTTGATAGCCAACGGCAGAGGGTATGCGTCCTAATAATGCTGATACTTCCGATCCAGCTTGAGTAAAACGGAAAATGTTGTCAATAAAAAGTAAGACATCTTGTCCCTCTACGTCTCTAAAATACTCAGCTATAGTAAGACCCGTTAATACTACACGTGACCTAGCACCAGGTGGTTCATTCATTTGACCATACACTAGAGTTACTTTAGATGTATCGTCTTCTAATGAAATGACTTTGGATTCAATCATTTCCATGTACAAATCATTTCCTTCACGAGTCCGCTCACCAGCCCCCACAAACACCGAATATCCACCATGAGCTTTGGCAATGTTGTTAATTAATTCCATAATAAGTACAGTTTTCCCAACTCCAGCTCCACCAAATAAACCAATTTTCCCACCTTTAACATAAGGTGCCAATAAATCAATTACCTAAGAACCAAAATATATTATAAATGAGCAGCCTATGATCTGAGAGCATCACTAATGTTCAAAACAATGGCCCACCCCGTTTAGGCTTACTCCACACCTAACTAACTACAATTTATATAATAATATGCTTCCAAATTATAAGACAAACTATTTGTCAAAATAAACAATTAAGAAAGGGTAATACGCTCCACATCTACACACATCTAGTATACCGCCCATATTATGTAGAGGGTTCATATAACCCCATTGGGAGAAAAAATGTAGCCTTGGTTAATTTTGAAATTAAAGAAATTACAATAAAAGCAATGATGAGAGAAGAGCGCGGTTTCAATTTCTATTCAAATTAATACCAACCTTAATACCAGTTACCAATAGCTCCGGACTAACATTTAAATCAGTGAGTACGGGTGGTTCAGCATGTATGAATGAATAGTAATCTGTCTTTACGGGACCGCGCTCATCTATAGGATCACCAATTACATTCAAAATGCGCCCCAAAGTTCCCTTTCCAACCGGGACTCGAATTGGATAACCAGTGTCTACGACTTTTTGTCCTCTGCGCAAGCCTTCCGTACAATCCATAGCTACAGATCGCACCATTCTTTCGCCCAAATGATGAAATACCTCTAATACCAGCCTGCCACCACCTGGATAATCAGCTACTTCCAATGCATTCAAAATTTCGGGCACTTCTTCTTCAAATACCACATCGACCACCGGTCCGATAATACTACAGATCTGACCTACTCTAACGGGTATGTTTTGCTTTGATTTCTCCGAACTGGGCTTTTTAGAATCGTCGCATGTAATAATTTTTGTCTCTTCTTTATCCTCACACACATTGCAGTTATCATCTGCGAAATGAAATTTAGCGTAAAATAAAATTATTAGCTGTCGGAAGTGCTCCCAAAGTTTTACCTTCTTCTTTCTTGTAGTGAATATTTATTCCAGATTGAAGAAGTTGCGATTGAATCTTTAACGACCTTAATGGGCTTTGGACAGTTACTTTTCCTACATGATTCAAATTATATTAAACGTTCTGGATTAAAAACTTGAGGGGATTCACCCGGAGAGTGACTCGTAACTCACCAAATTTCAAATTGGCTGCTTGAAAAAGCCTCTGTAAAAACCGCATCTTTTTTTTTTATGGAGTAAAATTTTTTTGGTTCTTTTTTGTACGCAAAATTCAACGACTACTAGGAAAAATGACTTTTTAAAATTCCAGAAAAAGAATTTGAAAGTTGCAAGGTTATATTTTATTGACTCAAAAGCACCGTACGTACGTATTTATATGACATTTTCGAATTCGTGTGTTTGACCAAATATTTCACAAGTACAGTTCCATGCAAATTAGGGATTTCAAAATTTAGGAGCACAAACATTTTGATCACATCACATATGAGTAATTTAAACGTGCTAGGTAGAGATAAACACACATTATTCCATGAACTTGCCTCTGCCTTATCAAAATGTTCGACTCTTTCAAAGTTTCCGCCGCTAGGTTTCTATGGTTACAATAAAAATCAAATATCCAGTGTGACTGGTAGTTGCTCAACCATAATTTTAATTGCAGGAGATATTCAACAAAAATATTACAAAATATGGAAAATTTATCCGATTATTTATTACCAGTAATAGAATTTAAATCCAAGCACCGCTTCAGAACAGAGCAGTGCAACAAAATGTTTGACAAAAGTACGGAAATTGATCTTTCACCGAAAAAGTTAGCCGATGCAGCGGTTAGCACTTCATTGAAATGTAGCCAAGAAACACAAACCGAAAATCCCAAAGTAGTATATTCTGCAACACCGGAAAGCGAACACAAATTATTGCTGTGGCTTAGGAAAATATATCCCGTAGTAGACAAGGAGCTCGCCAAAGGTTGTACTCCCATATTGCCCAACCCAACTTACAATGCAGCAGAGACATTAAAAATACGACCATATCAGAAAATACCTCTGGAGGGTGATGAAAACTCTACTTTATTAATCACCTGGCTAGCTCTCCATATCAGTAATATGCCATGTTTAATAGTGTGTTTGGTTCCACGTCATAACGGTTGGTGTGAACACGTTGAGCAAGCTGTTAAATTGTACATACCCCAGAGGACACCGAATGGCAAGTTTATAGCATACGAGGAAGAAAAGTCGCAAGGAATCATTGTAAACAGTTGCTTGCGGAGTCTTTGCACGAATTCATTTAATAAAGATATGTTTGCTGGATCCAGTTACGGTGGTGATATATACATCTGGCAATTGGAACATAAATTCAGGTACAATAAAACATCGATTAGTATAATGGAAGTCTGTAAAGCAACATCTCCTCATGACATGGCCGTCGACATGGATTGGTTGGAAGAGAATTGTTTACTTACGGCACATAGCAGCGCCTATATTGTAAGGTGGCAATTGATGGCTAAGACAATGACTCAGCAAACAAGGTATGCGCAATGTTGCTCTATCCTCTACCCATTGCACGCATCATCACTTTCTTACCCTAACACAATAGTTATCGAATACAACACTCAGTTTACAGTAAGGATGAAATAAGCAATCTGTTGACGGTTGGGTTGGATAATTTTGTGGTTGGTACTAAAAATGGCCTCGTTTTGCATTGTTGGATACCAGATTCGTCTACGAAAATGATGCCGCTCAAAATAAAACCTCTGAAAAAACACGCATTTGCGGTTACGTCCCTACTGAAATATCATAGGAGGGGTGATGTTACTGTTGTTAGTTGCGATTTGAGCGGACAAATTTACTATCACGATGTGAAAAGCATGGACAGTGTAAGTGTTATGTAAAAGTTACTACATTTCATTTTGCCAGGAGGCGTCGGAGACCCAACATCATATATATACATTGAAGCAGCATCCAATATTTATTGATAAATTGATTTAGCAATGTTTGTCTGTTCGATAAGTGCATGTGTGGGCATCATTCTCTTGATTACACGACTCACGGTGCATCCAAAACACAAAAAGCATTAATTTTGTAAAAAAAATTTCGAATCAATCAATGTGTGTGTGTGTAGAAGATAGATTGAGATGGATATATTCCTCAGTAGGCTTTGATCCCAAGTCAAATACAGCTTTCTTATAGTACTACCTTACATAAAGGCCAACTAGCTCAATATATTTTTTTATTTCGTGTATCCGTTATAGAACATAAAGATGATTTTCCACTTGCCCCTACCATTTAAAAATGCCATCGCTTGCTCTAATGAAGGTGATATTATATTTTATCCGGAGGAAGACGGTTCTCTAGGATATTGCAAGTAAATCACTCAGATAGTTACGTAAACATTTCGACACAAAGAACTTGTATTTTTATATATTCAAGCATAAAAACTGGCTATACTGCCACTGTACAAAGCGGTTTAACGGGGAAAGGAAATGTTATAAAACGTAGTGAAAATGGGTAAGTTGGAAGTGTATTCTATTAATTATAAATGTTTATGTTTGATTTTTTTTTATGTTTAGAATTTCCGCCAGTTGGATAGCAACAGGTCCGTTTAAAACTGATGTTCAAATATTTTCCGTGGAGTTCGATGAATAAAATAATGTATAGCAACGCAAGTGGTTTAGGAAAACATCACCTCATAATTTTAAAAAATTAAATTTGTACGGTTTTAAATATACTTACACAATATTACTTTTCGTGCTCTCCATATATACGTTTAGTACGTTTAGTCCATTTGTAACACACAGAAGGAGGCGTCAGAGACCTTTCAAAACAAACAGAAACTGGGTCGATCTAGTCGCGTGTGTCCGTTTGTAATTGACACTCCCGCGAGATAATTAACTGATATTTTATATAAATACTTCTAAATCGCTATTTAAATTGGGCGAAATGGGACAACGGCCACGTCCAGAATCGACAGAAATCTATTTATCTGCCACAAAAATTGAGATATGATTTTGAAATCGTAAATAATATTAGGTCGTCCACACTAAACGGCGGCATAATTGTGAACTTGCACGCTCAACCGTTGTATATAAATTTGTCCAAAATCTTTTTTCATTATGGGTAATAATGTAATATGTAGACCTTTTATATTATATAATAAATATGCATATGTACATAAAATAATAAAATAAAATGAAATCAACAATTTACTTGCAATGACATGATTTTTGAAAAAGAAAACAAACTGATTGTCGATCTTAATTGTAGAGGATACTTTTCTTTTGATCTCTTCTTATTTAATTGAATAAAACAGTATTAGGATCTTCATTGTCCATCCGTTTCACATGCCGTAATACATCTTTTTTAGTTATAATACCTAACAGGCGCCTGCAGGTATATAAAATAGAATTTTGTTTTTGTTAAACGGAGTTATATATAAGGAAGCATCACTACTTTACGTACCCATTATGAGTAATTAACGTTTGTCTTAAGCCCAATTTGCGAAACATGTCCACTACAGTTTCCATTGGAGTTTGATCTGTGACAGTAATTGGCGCCATATCCAGGATCTTTTTCAATTTCAATGGTGTGGCTCCCGTGTTGTGTGTTGGCATTGTTGATGTAAACAAGACTATAGATTGGCCATTGATACCCTCAATAAAACGTTTCGCATTGCCTTTATATAATAACGTATGCTATTGATTAACGTTTACCGAAATAAATAAATAATGCTTTGGTTACCTATAGCCAAATTAAGATCCCTCCGTAATACAAATCCCACCAGATATTGATTTTCCCTTGAAACGACCACCGGATAACCATTGTGTTCAGTCTCCTTTAACAAATTTTCAATGTCATCCACATTCATAGAATCCTGCGTTATAACATTTAACGTTTCATTACGTCTGCAAAGAAAAGGCATTCTTTTTATACGCCCACAACTTACAACAATGTTGTAAGACTTACTTGGGCTGCATTACATCAGCAGCCAAAGTTGTGTAAGCAAACTCCTCTTTACTGTCCAGGAAAGGATATCCATTTAAGGCAATATGAGCATCATATATACCCTATTCAAGGCCAAACGAAATGCGTATTAAAAATATTTGAAAAGAACTGAAATGGGAGGAAATTTCATAAATCACCTGTCTACCCAGAGCATCTCCCACCCACTTTGAAGCCATTGCTGCTGCCATTAATGGCACTATATAGCCAACGCCACCCGTTAATTCAAACATAATAACCACTAGAGATACTGTCATACGTGTTACACCACCTAAAACAGCGGCTGCTCCAACCATGGCATAGAGTCCCGGTGTAATTAAATTATTGCCCGAAGCGCACTCACCCGTAAGAAACCATACATTTGGATAACTGTATGCAAACTGTTCTACAGCTGCAATATAGAAACAAAATTAAAAATTAAAAAATAAGGCACATACATTAAGATGTTATGGTCCTTACCAATGCCCACTATCCGACCCATAATGGCACCCAGCAACAAAGAAGGTATAAATAAACCAGCCGGTACCTTCATGCCGAACGTGAAAACTGTCAAAGCTAATTTCAAACAAAAGGCCAACAGAAGAAGTCCAATGGAACGATAAACGCCTGGACCCGGCTGAGTTACTTCAATGATGGATACTCCATTGGTTATATTGCGACGGGTGTAATCACTGCACAGGGTGAAAAATAAACTTTTAACGACTAAATGTCTTACAAGAGCGTGTACGTACCACAGTGGATTTGACAACTCATTCGGAGAGCATTGGTTAAATAACAGAAATATGAGTTCGTTCATATTCATTCGTGTAAATGGATTCGGATAACATATAACGCCGGTGACTAACGTGACAATTAAAACTTCTGTGACTGGATATTGACCTAATTTGCTAAATTTGCGAAAACGGCACCACCATAAATTCGCCTTAATGAATATCGTTCCAATGATGCCCTGTCAAATAATAATAATAGAAATATTGCGCTACGCTCCCGCATTCCGTATAGTAGTTCACTCACCCCTACGATACCCAAAAATACGAATGGTATCAACTCGAAAAATATCCACGGTTTATTATATTCCACAAAGAATAGAACGGAATGTTCATTTCCAAAGGGTGTCAATGAGCGCAAAACAAACGCTGCTATTAATGCGCAAAAGAATGAACGCCACAATGTTTTTAAGGGAAAATAATATGAAACTTCTTCCAGTGAGAACAAAACACCACCGATCGGTGCCCCAAATGCCACCGATACACCAGCGGCAGCAGCTGCAGACAGAATTTCACGCTTTTTCGCTTCATTCCTTCCGTATTTGGGAAAGAGATGTGAAAATATATTGCCAATGCAACTAGCAATGTGTACCATGGGACCTTCTTTGCCCAAGGTCAGTCCGGCCGACACCGATAGCATGAGGCCGACCGATTTTACAAGTAGAGTCCATTTGCCCAAATAGCCGCGTATAATGAAACCCGACAATATCGTCTTGATTTCTGGTATACCTGAACCGCAAGCGTATGGCGCAAACATACGCACTAATGATGCACTTAGAGAGGCAAACAATAACGCCCAAAGAATATACCAAATATATGAGATTACATAGGCTGCTGTTCCTTCACGTCTCAAACCAAATATCTCCGGCCACGTTTTCCACTAAAACAAAAACATTGACATGTATGAACAAAATGGAAGAAAATATGTTATAATCGAATTCAATAGACACTAAAAAATTTACATATAAAATATATATATTCTCTTTACTTTCACTTTAATTTTATCTTCAATTTTCAAGTATTACCGTTGAACAATTCCCCTCCTCGAAGACAGATTGTTTCATCGGCCAACAGCATTGCTCACGATTGAACCAAAATGCTTGAGGGCAAATACCGTGTTTCAGATCAGACATCCAACTGGCTCCAATATCTACTACACCAGCAACACTGCCAGCCGCTATACCAACCAATAGTACACATAACCATCCAGACCATGCATCGTGTGCTCCTTTCACTAAATCCCACAACGAGTCTTGACGTTTCTTAACAATATATCGATGTCTCATCCGATCTCTGGCTATATCTCGCTGCCAATCTATGGTATGAAAGTCATCATATTGTCCTATACCAGGTATATCATCATGGACCTCTATGAAAAAGAATTGTAAAAATTTGAATGTGAGAAAACTGCATCCAATAGCATGAGTAGCTAATATTTACCATCCATAATACCTCCAAAAATGTTATGCGTTATCGAGTGATGAGTACGTGCTTGTTGTGAATCATGTTGAAAGTGAAATTCTTGCTTTTGCTCTATATTAGAATCGTCGGCTATACTCTGTATTCTGGGGTCATTTATACTACCTTGCGTTGGACTACCTATATTAATAATTTCATCATCATCTGACGTTGTTAGTAACGTAGTTGCTGCTACAGTACCAGATGGCGACCCTAAAGGATGGTCTGGATATTGCACATCCCGATTTGATGTGTGACCGTTTGACTATAATTATAATGGATTGGTTTATTTCAAAACCACTACAAGCAATAAATAATTTCATAAGAAAATTCTCATTTGCGATATTTTATGGACACCACTTGTGATTTCAAATGGAAAAGTAAAAATTTACTTGTGGCTCGTTGCAGAAACTCAAACAAACTGCACACACATGCACTTTATGGTTTATTTGCAATTAATTTATTACGGAAAATTTTTAGATATTTTTTAACCATTCCTTTATAGCATAATTATATATATTTTCACTCTGTTCACATATGCATACACACAGGTTAAACAAACGAACAAACGAACAAACAAACCACCCACTTTAGCTATAAGTTGTGCATTTGTAAAAACTTTTCATTGTTTATTTTTTGACTTTCTATTAATACAAACCTTTTTTAATATGGACTGATACGCGGTAACGTAATTGTTACCTTCAGCCAAAATTTCGCGGTTGCCTTTTAACGAAAAGTTTTCCATTAGTGCTTAGAGTATGTTGCTTAATCGTTGATGTAAGACACAAATTGTCCACCACATACGATATATATATACAATTAATATATAACGTTAATAACTTTTTTAAACATTTACAAAATTCTTATAATCATTACGGAAAAATAACACCCCATATATAAGACATCACTACATTAACAATATCAAAAAAAAAACTATTAATCACATTCCTTTCACAATGACAAGTGCAACCAACTAATTCAGTTGAGTTGAAAAATGTGGTGAATTTTTCTACAAAACAAACAAACATATACTGACACCGCGAAACAATCGGTTGAATTTTGCCGAAAGAGACAAATATATGCACATTTCAATATTTGGCTCTTGTTGGCCTCTATTGTTTAAGAGCAACGAAGATAGATATAACTGTAACATAACTTTCATAATAATATGTGCGTTTGTTAATGTTAAAACGAGCAGCACTAATTAATATCCATTCCAACGTTACATTTCAATATAAGAAGAATTAAAACAGAGATGCATTTGAATGTTTAATCAAGAGACTGCAATACAACAAATTTCAATTCCTTATATTATCAGAGGGCGTACCACTTGCTGTAGAGGATATATGGTATTATGTAGGTGCAGATATTTGTGACTGCTAATCGAATATGGAGACACTCCAATTAGAGATACTTTCTGGTTCGATTCAAATATTGTTGGTGTATGAAAATTTACCCAAATTCCTTCGTTTTAGAACCCCCTTCCATGTAATGTATTCTAAAAAATAGAATTTATATGAAGAATATTCGCAATTAGCGCAATAGCGAAAAAAAATCAATTACTAAAATGCTTCTCTGTGCCAAATTTCGCTTCTCCTATAACAATTTATTCCTAAGCGAATTAATTTTCAATTATCGAAAATTGTTGTATTGGAAGTTATGTTCAATTATCGAAAATGGGTAAATACCATTATCTTAGACTAAAATTTGTATATTTTACATATAGACCGGATCGTATAATTCCTAGACCCTAGAAAAGTATCATCTTCTTATATATAAATTAAATGGCTTTTGAATGTAGCAAATTACCGAGATTAATTTAAGTTCAAAATTATAGAATATCTTCCTGGAAATATGTATTTGGTTTACGTAATAGTTTTAATAGCGTAGCTCTGCCCATTTTGTTGGTATAAAATTGGATCTTCCCCTCCTACAGGATCAAAAAAAGAAGTATTAAGGTTTCGATCTGTTAATAATATTGTAGCACTGGGAACGGTATTTTGTAAATTGTGGGCGCGTCTGTTATCCATTTTCAATCAATTTTCATTCTTTAATTTTTGTCACAGATAAATAGATTTTTATCGATTGTAGGTCTGATTTTTGTCCAATTTTGCCCAATTTAAATAGCGAAATAGAAGAATCTGTAAAAAACTCAGCTGAATATCTCGAAAATTTGAGATCGTAAGTGTACTAACAACAGACATACGGACATTCATCTTTACATCGATTCAGTTTATGGTGCTGATTAAGATCTGCTCACTTCGTTGTAACATCTTTGATTGTTAAAAGCATCTGTAGGGTGAATGGAGAGTAAAAAGGAAGCCCGCCAAGTATAATTAAAGTACCCTAAATTCGTACTTTCTTTAAATTCCTTAAAATGTTAAAATTTAAAATAAATATATTTGTATGTTTTAAGTGTACTAGGACTTACAGAGGCATGGTGGGTATGATATATGAACATTCAGTGAAGACTTATTTAGATCAAAAGATTGTTATTCGTTATTTACTTTTGAGGAGTGATATTTAAGGGAAAGGTTCATAACTGTTGTAAAAATGGCACGTTGGTCTAAGTTGGAGAACGTGTCTGTCCCAGAAATATATCTAGGCGTCACAGGCATACATTAAGATTAAATTAATAATACACCAATATAGGCAAAATATGTTAAATATTCAAAAATACTTTTAGTTTTACTTATATTATGTGTACAGTACGTGGTTTATCATCTTCCTTCATCTAACGTTATACATTATATTATATGTATATGCGTCATCTGTTTGTTAAATTATTCCACAAATAAAACCTTTAAATAAATATTTTAAAATACCTGCTTGTTAGAAGTAATTGAAATAAGCAAAAAAATATATAAAAGGCAGTAATCCATAACCCACTCAGTTACATTGGCTGTAACCAATATGAGACAAATATTTGCACAATTTTTATTGCAAGTGATTTATTTGTTCATGCAACTGACACTGTTAGTGTGCTGATGTAATTTCAAGCTGTGACAAGGATACATTTTTATCATTCGTGGTTTGAAGATTCCTATAAATTCCACGGATTTTCACACAGGTTTCATTAGTTACTTTTGCCAATTCATACAATCCCTATCACTTCATATTGCACAAGAAAGAAAGAGTGAAAGGAATATAAATAGAAATGATGAAAATGCTGGGAACAAACCTTGCGATATTAATCGTTGGGATGGTTGTCATGATTAAATTGTCTTGGTGCTTGCAAATTCCTGATGAAGAACGCTTCAACTTAAAAATGGTAAAATTCAAAAATTGATTTTTTTTTTCTTTGCACAACTATTTCTAACGATTTCATCTAATTCTTATTACGAAATTAGCTTGATCGCGAGCTAGTCAACTATTTGACTTCGTTACAATATGGACAGCAACTGAACAATCCCTGTAAATATTTTATTGAAAATTCTTTGCCACATGCCCCAATGCCAAAGAGGAACTCGGAACTAATTAATTCGTTACTTAGTCTCCCGAAGAATATGAATGATGCTGGAAAGTAATTTATGTACGAACAAGACAAAGTGTTACAATATTAAGTGTTTGCATATTTAAAGAATAACTTACATAAAAATTAAGAGCATTTCAACGTATATACCTTAGCATGCATAATAAACAAAGATTTCGGCGAAAATAAATTTTACAAAAGTGCGTACTTTTGGCAAAAATTCTTGTTTTCCTCCACAAATATTTCATATAATCCAAAGGAGGAGGGGATGAAATTCCATTTCAGAACCTATATATATATATATTTTAATGGAATGTTTGAAATGACTTTATTTAGGGTTTTTTTGAAAATGAATTTAAAACGTAGCAGAAATAACTGAAGCAGAGTTTCTCGAGAATTGCTTTTTAGCAAATCTATCCATTTCACTCACACAACAATTAATTAAAAGAAAAAGAGTATTTACTGCAGAAAAAAAAAAACAAAAAAACATTAATTTCAAACAACGATGTCTGGATTTATAGCTGTACATACGGGTATAATGCAAAATGAGTAATTAAATTACAAAAATGAAGCAAATATATTATAGGTGCTGGAAATTATGTGGATGAAAGCAAATACCAACGTGTTATTAAGGAGGCGTGCGTCCGTGCAACCGATATTCTTAAGAATGGCGGTTCTGCTATGGATGCCTGCGAAGCGGCCATAATGAGACTAGAAAATTGCGGCAATACGAATGCTGGCTTTGGTTCGAATCTGTGCTGGGACGGTTATGTGCAATGCGACGCCTCCATAATGAATGGCACTAATTTGCATTTTGGTGCGTGCACCAATGTTACGACAGTTAGGAACCCGATTCAGTTGGCTCGCGCCTTGTGCGATGGTCAAAGTCAAATGTTGTCTCTTGATCGAATACCACCAATGGTTATGGCGGGATTGGGCGCTGAACGGTACGCAGAAGACATGGGTGTTGCTATGATTGAAAGCAGCGCCCTCATATCATCTAAAGCAAAATTTTCCTACAATCACTACAAATCTAAAGTAGAAAAACTGACAGACACACCCAGTGAGAGTGACGCTAATGTATTGGAGAAACAAAATGTTAGCGCGCTGGACACTGTCGGAGCTGTGTGTGTCGACGGTACGGGTAATTCGGCAGCTGGTTGTAGTTCGGGAGGACTGCTTCTTAAAGTGCCAGGCCGTGTGGGGCAAGCCGCAACGTACGGTGCGGGCTGTTGGGCCACCGACACTGATGCAGTATCAATTGCAACGTGCACCACCGGTAATGGTGAATATCTTATGAAAACGTTCCTAGCTAAAGAGATCTGCTCTGATCTGTTTACGACCGAGTGCCCCGTAACCAGTCTCTATAAAACATTTAAAACGAAATTTCTGGAATCACCATTTCTACCCGACCATCAGGACTTATATGGTGGTGCTCTCTCCGTAATTTATTATCCAAAAAGTAATAACGGTGAAGTGCTTTGGAGTCATACCACAAAATCATTTTGTGTAGGTTACATGTCAACGCAGCAAAAGACGCCCAAGGTATGCCAAACTATTTTAGATAAATATGCGAAAGAAACATTATTACATTGATTATAAATTGCAGTTTGTGTATTCACCACTGCCAACGTACAGCCAGCCAGGGAAATCTAGTGTGGTGAACGGGCACAACTTCCATTTGCGGACCTGAAAAATTACTGTTATGCCCACAAATGTACTCCTATTATTTGCTGTAGATAAGATATTGTAAAGTTGGTGCCTCACACATATAACATGAAACACTAGAGAAAGGCTAGACTGCTAGTGTGTTAGAAGCAAGCACAAAGTTTTGTAGTGATAGTTTTTAGGAATGTCGAAAAATGTGTTGTATTATTTTATATATAAAAAATAAATAAGTATATCCATGAACAGTTGTCGGCTCGTATTGTTTAAAAATTTTAATTAGATTTTGCGATATGGCCAAGCAACCAACTCGCTGTCTGCATTTTATCCTCTGCTGGATTTACATGCATGAAAAGTATTCAATGATTAATTAAATATTAGTTCCATACTGGTGCATGATAACGACCTCTATGAACGTCTATTGAATTTACCTAAACTGTAAAATTCTTTCCCAAATACGGGGAATGCAATGCCTTCAAGATTTACACGAGATTTTATGCTTTGCAATACACCCTGTAACTGCATGGATGGGCCTTAGTAAAATTTATTACTTGGTTTTTTTTTTGTATATTAAAAAAATCATCGCACATCAAGCTATTTAAAATGATACGATTAAAGTTTATTCAAACTGTGCGGTTTTATTCAGTCAATAAAGCTATAAAAAAGGATATAAAATATACAAACACAATCAATTTACCTAAAACGAAATATCCGGCTCATTTAACGCCAGCCAAACGTGGTGCAATTGAAAGCCGTATAGTTGTGAGTGTAAAATATGATCAAATTTTGAAATAAATCATTTACGAATCCCACTAACATTATAGGATTCTATTCCTCTCTGCTATGAACATCAAGAACGGCACAATAATGAACCAGCTTTCGTATTGCACGATGGTCCTCCCTACGCTAATGGAGATGTACACATAGGGCATGCCGTAAATAAAGTAATTGGCTAAGTAACAATTATTTTTAAGGTGAACACTTAATTTAATTGAATATAAATGATTGGATTTCCAAGATACTAAAAGATATAACCATCAGACAACGTGTGGTGCGGGGTCAAAAGGTGCATTATGTGCCCGGGTGGGATTGCCATGGCTTACCTATCGAATTGAAAGCGCTTGCTGAGGTAGAATCCAACATTAACACCGACCCGGTTATCATTAGAAAGAAATGTATGAAATGTAGGGATATTGTCATATAATAGAGTTTATTGCGTAAATGAATTCCAGCTCGCCAGTTCGCAATGGACGCTATTGCCCAACAAAAAAGTGACTTTCGCTCCTGGGGAGTGCTAGCGAATTGGAATGAAAGTAAGAAATTGTACTTTACCTTCAACAAGGAGTTTACTAAAAGTCAATTGGAGTTGTTCGTTCATTTATATGACACAGGTCTAATATATCGTGACTTGAAACCCGTACATTGGTCGCCTTCTTCAAAGTATAATTAATGATATTAAAATTCCGTTCTGTTTAGTATAATTTTTTTTTTTTTTGATAAAATTTACAGAACTGCTTTAGCTGAAGCTGAATTGGAATACGATGCGAATTTCGTGAGTCCTGCAATATACGTTCGATTCGAGCTAAATGAAGTCCCAACCTCCATTACAAAACCCGACAACGGACACGTATACGTTGTAATTTGGACAACAACACCTTGGACCTTACCCAGCAACCAAGCTGTGTGTTTTAGCAGCAATCTAGAATATGTTTTGGTTAAATTGAAAATGCCTCATCAAACGAATTATGATCATGATGATTACTACATAATGGCCAAAACCTTATTATCCGAATTCGAAAAGAATACCAATATTCAATGCGATGTAGTGCAGTCCGTCCCAGGTGTGTAAATGCTTTTAATTAATTGTTCTCATGATTTTGAAAGTGATCTAAGGTCTGAGTCAATATTTCGAATAAATATTTTCGATACTTTTGGAAAACGTCACTTAGACCATTTTCAAAATTATGGGCTCAACCATCATTCTTATATTCGATAAGTGTGAATATTTTATGATTTGATTTGAAAGCAAGTGTTTTAAAAACCTGCACCTACCAACACCCAATTTTCACGGAGGAATCGTTACCATTCATTGATGCTACACATGTTCAGGCGACCAAAGGAACTGGTTTGGTTCACACTGCACCAGCGCATGGTCCAGATGATTTTTTGGTATTCCTAAACAATAAAACACCAATTGTAAGTACGAAGGCCAAGTTTATTTTGGATTAAGTGCAATTCTTAATGCAAATTCAATTTCCCAATTTTGCATCGTAGAAATCATTGGTCACCGATGAAGGACTTTATAATAACCATGCACCAGATTTTTTACGTGGCAAATCTGTTTTGGATGAAGGCAACAATATGGTGATTCAGTACTTGGATAATAATGTATTAGCTAAAAACAACTTTGTGCATAGTTACCCCATTGATTGGCGTACCAAAAAGCCAATCATTATACGAGCCAGCGAACAGTGGTTTATAAACACGGCCGCATTAAAAAATCGTGCTCTAGACGAGGTATTTCTTTCAATACGTGCTAACGCATGAGAAATTTTTTTAATCAAGTGCAATATTAGATCGAAAAAGTTGCTCTGTATCCCCAAATAAATGCGACAGCCAGCCGAAATGCTTTGAGAAGTCAAGTTATGAAACGACCATACTGGTGTATATCACGCCAGCGTGCCTGGGGTGTTCCCATTCCAGTTTTCTATGACAATAACACGGGAAAAAATGTAACAAGCAAGTATGTGCGAAAATTGATAATTGATAGTGAAGCCGTACTGATTACATTTATTTATTTATTAAGACAAATTGTAAAACACATTTGCGACTTGGTAGACAAGGAAGGCAACATTGACTTTTGGTGGTCACGTTCAGTGGAAGACATTTTACCCTCAAAACTTTTGGAGGAGTTTGCTTTGACGCCCTCTGATGTCTCCAAGGGTATGGATATATTCGACATTTGGTTTGATTCGGGCACTACATGGCATCAGGTGCTCGGTGATAATCAAACAGCTGATCTCTACTTAGAGGGTTATGATCAATTTACCGGTTGGTTTCAATCCTCCCTACTTACCAGTGTAGCTGCTAGGGATCGAGCTCCTTATAAGTAAGCTGATAAAACCAGATTTTTACTTAAACGTATACTTTCCTAACATAATGAGTATTAATCAAAGAGCGCTGTTTGTGCACGGCTTTGCGGTGGATGAAAATGGCTGTAAAATGTCGAAATCTATGGGAAACGTTATTTCGCCGCAACATATAACAAAAACTTATGGAACAGATGTTTTAAGGTAATAAAAAAAATTTCTCTTCCAATTTCATAATTTGTAATATCATAAGATGCAGATGGTGGGTAGCTGCTCATGGAACTCAACATACGAAAATAGTAGTTAGTGACAATCTATTGCAACAGTCTGCTGCTAGTCTGGCCAAGTTTAGGGGAATATTACGTTATTTGAAAGGAGCTCTAATCAATCAAAGGATTGAAAGAAATCCGCTACATTTAAAAAACTACTTGGATCGCTACTTGTTGAGTACCTTGGTTACATTCGATCAAGAAGTGAATCTCTTAATAATGTTGTTTTATCAAATAGATTGAGTGAACAGTTTCCTTTCCTTAGGTGTTTTCCTTATATGACGCGCACGAGTATAACCGCGTTGTAGCTTGTGTACAAAATTATATAACCAACCAAATATCAAGCGTATACATCCATTCAATTAAGGATCGCCTGTACTGTGGAAAAGCGGAAGATATTGAGCATGTACGCTGTACGCTTCAAAATTGTTATCACATTTTATGTAAAGTGTTGTGGCCAATAGTACCTTTTCTGGTTGAAGAAAGCTGGACTTATTATGGTTGGAAAAGAGTGAAACAAAATGGTTTTTGAAACTCTGCTAATAAACTTCTCTTCCAGATGATTCAACAAAATTCTATCAAAACGATTTTCAAACGGATGCGTCCTGGAAGGATGCACAGGTTGAATATGCAATAACGAAAGCTTTGGAGGTTAAACATTTAATAAATCAACAGACAAGTTGTAAAAATTCATGGCTCTTAGCAGTTGAAATAAATTGTTGCACTGAAGAAAGTCTACGAACTCTGCAGCAATTGCATCCTACTCTGAATCGAGCAATTAACGATTCAGAGCTGTGCGAGTTGTTACAAGTGCAGTCGGTACGTTTAAATGATACCCTTGTGTCGTCTACAGCTTCTTCGGCTTATGAGATTTCCATTGATGAAAAAGACTTCAATTTGTGTCCACGTTGTAGACGGTTTGCAATAGTTAATAATGATGTCTGTCAGCGTTGTGATGAAGTAATAAAGACTCCAACAAAATAAAAATCATTTTTCATGGATATTTATATTAAAAACTTTGCAAACACTTGAGTACAGAATCCCTTAATTTCAAGCGGTTCGCTGACAGCTTTCCGTTGCATGTGATATGTGTTTCGTTTTCACTTAATGTTATGCTAATGTCTTCATTATTTAAACGCAGTATCAGATTGTTACAATTCCTTTCCATTTTTATGTTAGTGATGCCGTCCTGCATCAGTCGCTTCATTAACGTGTCAATGTCCAAAGTACCGTATTGATATTTGACATTTTTTAAAACAGTTTCACGTACTGGCGGCAGCATGTTGTTGCTTCTGCTTGTTGCTGCATGTTGCTCTGTTGAAGCGGCGTCATTACAAGGCTGAATATTGTGGACTTTGTCTTTTACTTGCAGTATGCCGGTTATGCTCGAAATCATAACACCATTGCCAACATCATGAGGAGTAATTTTTTTGGCCATTTCTGATGTGATGTAGACTCGATCAAGTTTACGTTTCAATGGCAAACGTATAATTTCACCACACTTGAATGTTATAATTTTCTTATCCTGGGGGGGTAGGATTTTTTAAAAATAATGTTAATGTAAATGGCAAGCCTCAGCTTAGAATTCCTTACCGGTTGTTCGATGAAAAGGTTGGGCGCGTTGGGATGTGGTTTAGTGTAGGCTTCCGGTATAACCAATACTCCTGGCTTCAACTCCTTAACTAATTTATTAGCTTGCTGGTAATTCAATGATGTATCAATGGGACAATAAAAAGCTTTCATAGCCAAGGGTTGAAACGGCGCCAATACTTGTAGGTAAGGAAAGTCGGGTTCTACACGGAAGAAAACGCAAATAGCGGTATATCTTATTTAAAAAAGAAATACATTATAACCTACCCGTAAATATAATGGAGTTGTTTGGATTATTACCCCACATTTCGATGAAATGTACAGCATCGCCGAAACGTAAACTGGGATGCCCACAAAACACCACACAAGGCTAATAATACGAATCAAAGTGAAAACGAATGTATAAGCAAGCCTTTTTTCAAATACCTGGCGAAAGTCTTTACTAAAACCGTCTGAGAACACGTGTTTGTAGTGTTTTAATTTGTTATTTCTTAAATAAAAGGCATGCGGGAAGGGATCATCTGGCAGATAAACCTTGTTTTGTTTCGCTGAACTCAACCATTCGGCCAATATATTGGAGTAAGCTAATGAACTATCAGCTACTGGAGATATGAAAAACATTGGCACATTATTTAGTCCAGCATTTTCCAGATTTTGCGTTAAACACTCGAAAAGGTCGTATACGACACCCGATGGATAGCATGGTATTAAGGCAGAGCCATTATTACGTATTGTCAAGGCTTTAAAAAATAACATAAATATATAATAAAAAGCTTTATTATATTATTCCCTTACACGTACATACCCACATTCATGCAAAGTTCTCCAAGTTTTGTGTCGGGATTAACTGTGGGCGCTTGCGTTAAGCCGGTCATAATAAGAACGTCAGCATGTTTTAAGGCAGACTGATTAATTGGCCTCGGGTGGGTAGTTAAGGTAGATGATCCGCTCACATAACAGATCTTTTCATGTGCTGTACTCAATACCCAATTACTGGATCCCAAACAGTAACCGGAACTTACTGGTGTTGCAATAAATGCTCCCAATATATCTAATTTTTGATCATAACCCATTACCGTCACCCGAGTCAGGCTGTTATGTACATCTTTTAAACTAAAAATTGGCTTCCACTTTTTCGGCCGGAATGCTTCACATAGAGGACTTGGTAATATATTCAATACATCTTTCCATAAGTGTGCACTGCTTGCTTTGGGAGCCACTTCAATATATTCAACAAGTTCTTCCAAAAAAAATCTACCAATTTGAAGTGTGGGCTCAGTGGCATATACTTTACCCTTAAAACCAGTATTCTCGGTTACGTAGGGTAACGCAAGCATATTTAAATAATTTGATATAAATATTACATCGATTTCGCTAAAGTCCATCATTTTATCCATGGGAGGTGTGAATTCTGGTGAAGAATCAACAAATACTCGACCGCAACATTCTTTTAATTCTCCGTCCATTTGTGGATCATGTTCTCGATTCGGAATCCAATTTGGGAGATTCGATAGTTTCACACTTTGTACGAATGGCAAAGGTAAAAAATTCAACACCGTCTGCTCCGTTAGACCACAATCAAACATAATGCGTAAACCTTTGAATGTTATCACATAACAAGGTTTCGCTAAATCATTGCTCAGGCAGTACTAATTGGGAAAAAGGATCAACATAACATTTATATATATTCCATTCGATATATTTTCTGTATTTACCAAACGCATTTTATTGATATTTTGTTCAAATTTAAAACCGGTTGATGTATTTCAACCGAACACTTAATACGCAGCTAATTCCTTTTCTGGTAATTTTACTTTTTTCCCAAGAACATAAAATAATAAATTTCATTAATTTATCTATTTAGTTGCTTTTAGTTCATTCATTTTTTTAATTCACCATCATTTATTATAATTTATCTTGGCAAAAACCAATTCTATGGAATTATAAATCACAAAACACCTCATTTAACACAAATGTTACAAAATAATAAGTATGTTCCAAAAGTCAAAAATATAATATCATTAAGTATGGGATGTACGCGATATATCAAAATGTCAGCTGAAAATACTTAATTCAATCATATGAGTACATTGTTGATAATATTTAGTACAAAGAATTATACCGTTACGTATTTTGTCGAACAACTCAGCGTGTTTAATTTAATTGTTCGTTTATTCCTCCGCTTAAAAACCGTATTTGCCGACTTATTATAAATCTTAATAATTGTCCAAAGGCTGGGCGTATATATAATACTCATAAGATTCCATTAAAAAATCTAATTTCGGATTACCGAAACCGTAAATACCTTCCACCTCTATGTATGAACAGTGGGTCCGGTACGTACCTGATTACGAGTTCTACAATTGTTATGTGCGTCTGTTATCTGCCCACGCTTATTTTTGGTACATCGATGTGTGCCTTTAATTTTTTGTGGCTATGAGAAATTACCGTCAATTTTGGGCGTGGCATTTGGCCGATTTATAATAAATTTCAACTCGATATCTGAAATTTACGACTGTAAGTGTTCCGAGGATATACGGACAGACAGGTTTTCGACTCAGGTCGTTGATGATCAAGAATATAACGGTACAGCAAACTAAGAATACCCTCATCACTACTGTAGAGGGTATAAAACCTAGTATCTTGTATGATTTTCATCTTACACGATTTTCTCTCAGAAAATTGCACTTTTATGTTTGGGGTTTGATTGAGAATAAGAATACGGTACTCATTCGGTCTCTGCGTGAATCGCACATTTTATTTAAATGAATAACGAACTTTTTCCTTTCAGTTGAGTATTAATTTTCTTCCCGTACACTTGTTGTGTGCATGGTGTTAAAATTTCGTTTCATTAACTGTTGCTGAATACTTGTTATCGGTGTTTTATATAAAAAACTTCATAAGTGAAAAAAGCTTCAATTTGTTATGTAGTTCTAAATATGTAATTACGAAAATTTCAGTTTTTTTAATTTCGAATTCTTGTCGTAAAGTGGACATCGTTTTGTTTTTTTTTTTTTAATTAGGCAACAAATGAAAAACATACCAATGTCAATATTCTGTATTGCACGTACATACGTTTGGGTATGTTAAACGTAGAGCAAGTGGAAACACATGATTGTATGCAGACGTATAATGTTGAATGAAAATTGAAAACATGCAGTGAGCAAATATTGTATGTAAATGTGTATTACACAATAGCGGATACCATTCAAAATGTTTTTAGTTCGTTGATGTGAAGTGGTGAAAGAAAGAGCATTTTGCCCGCTGTGTATATATTATCAATTTTGAATATATGACGTATTTAATAAATCGAGTGGTATTGTGTTATTAACATATAAAGAAATTCCAAACATAAGGTATGTTTACTGTGTAAGCTGTGAAAGTCGCTATAAAATCTGGAGTATCTTCTTTATCCATAAGTCTCTTATCATGTAAAACGGATTCCATTTGCCATCTACACGAACAATAACTTTGAATGTTTTTTTAACAACGTTTACGGTTACAAGTACTTTATGTTCATCCAATCGAATATAAAAAAGTGAATCTATTTTTAAAATTCATTTTGCACCATTGCTAATGTTTATAAATTATTAGCTACATAAACGCGACCACGTATGACATTCATATATTTCGTATTTACAAAGACACACGGCACCGCACCAAAAATCGGTTTGTTTAGAAAGCATAATTACGTTTTCGGTTCGTGAGAGTCGATTATTAAGTATTTGTGGTTTTATACTCTCCATCTTATATACTAAATGTGTTCTTCCCCTTGCAACACGCAGAAGGAGGCGTCAGAGACCCTAAAAAGTATATATATTCCTGATCGGCATCAAAAACTGAATCGATTTAGACATGTACGTCCATGTATGGCATTCTCACGGGCGTAAATTATGAGATTTTGAGTTAAAATTTTGTACAGATGCTTCTAGTTTTTGCACACAGATCGCTATTTAAAATGGAAAAAATCGGTCAAATGCCACGCCCACAAGCAAAAAATACAAAAATTGAGCTATATTGAGTGTATATCTATAAATATTCGGTTCATCAAATTGTCAAAAATGGATGTGGTCGGATAACGTACACGCCCACAATTGACATAAACCATATTCATCATAAAACTATACTTGCAAGCTGATATGTTACGTAATACACACAATATTAGAAAGCGTAATATGTACATATATATATATATATTTGCCACGCCCACCGTTGTGGATGTGGAGGGTATTTAAGATTTGGCCTAAACCAACTTTAGCCTTTTTTACCAGTTTTGTGCTAACTTGTTTAGTGCAAAATTTAAAACGAATACTTACACATGGCAACAATGTCCTGCATGCACACATACTCGCGTACACATACGAATATTGCAATTTAAGTTATAAGAAGTTTTCTATGTATTTTCAGGTTTCTCTTATAATCAGAAAGAAAGCAACTGTAAAAAAAAAAACTAGCGCAGCGTATGTCTCACTTCTTAAGCATATTGCTTAACTATCCTGCTGGGTGCGTTTCCTGTTAATTAATTCGAGTGTATTGTAACTGCGATGTTGGAACAGCAAAGGCAGCGTGTTTCGATTTAGCCTAATGTGACGTGTACCGAACAAAATTTGGAGATTCGAACAATTTTATGGAGATTAGTAATGTTAGTCATCCCGTACGCTTTGAAGCAACTGTAAACCTCAGGAATACAACGGCAACTGTTTCGCGCTTGCTATTGGATCAACACCAAAATGTCTATGATGCTGATTTGCAGCAAGAGCAGCACCAACAACAACAACCGCAGCAACATGCACTTGATAATGAGGACGATATTGATGTTGACTGGACGAAAACCTGTGACGTTGTTTACAATCCCAAGTTATCGCAAAACTTTTTGGAGTTTTGGATGTGTGGCGTAGTTTTAAATGTTGTCGCCATTTTCGGTATACTGGGCAATGTTGTATCGATGTGCATACTATCTCGTCCGCAAATGCGCTCCAGTATTAACTACTTGCTCGTAGGTTTGGGCATATGCGATACTGTCCTAATTGTTGCTTCAATGCTGGTCTTCGGCATACCCAGTGTATACCCCTACACGGGCTATTTATTTTTATACTACAATTATGTGTATCCGTTTATTGCACCCGTTGTCTTTCCCATAGCTATGATAGCGCAGACATCAAGTATTTATATGACATTCATAGTAACGTTGGAGCGTTACGTGGCTGTTTGCCATCCATTGAAAGCGCGTGCCCTGTGTACGTATGGTCGAGCCAAAGTTTACTTTATTACCTGTGTAACGTTTGCTTTTCTGTACAACATGTCCAGGTTTTGGGAGGTATTGCTTGTTAGCCATCAACCCACCGACAGTCCGGTACAGTTGCATTGCGTTCGCCCTTCAGTTTTACGACAAAATTCCACTTATATTAATGTCTACATACATTGGTGTTATATGATTGTCAATTTTGTTGTGCCGCTGCTGTTGCTGGCCATTCTCAATTCCCTCATTTATAGGCAGGTGCGATTGGCTAATCAGGAGCGACAACGCTTATCGCGATCTGAAAAACGAGAAATTGGCTTAGCCACTATGCTGCTTTGTGTGGTTGTAGTTTTTTTAACATTAAACTCTCTAGCCCTGGTGGTGAATATTTCCGAAGCCTTTTATAATTTCATCGATCCGTCTCTAACGAAAATCTCCAACTTAATGGTTACTATTAACAGCAGCTGTAATTTTATCATTTATGTATTATTTGGCGAGAAATTTCGCCGCATATTCTGTCAAATATTTTTCAAACGTTGGCACAAACCAAATATTTCAGATAATATACCCTACGACAGCTCCACATCGAATAATGATGAAACAACCGTTATTAAATATAAATCTTCGGGACGCTTTTCACGACAAAGTACAGCCCGCAGTACGATAAGTACGGCAAGCACTCTTTCGCCAAAAACGAACCGCTCATCTAATGTGATGGCGATGAAACCGAATCGCTTAACTCCTGCTGAAGTACCAATCGTATATTATCCGAAGCGTGATTGGCAGCGTGAAAATAACAACAGCACTACGCTAGGTAGGGACTGGTTTCTTAATACAGTAAAATAAAATAGCTTTATACGGTGTCGAATCATAGTTATAAGAAAGCTTAATTAATTGTTATTGGGACGAATGTTTATGCAGTTAAGTTATTAGATACGGTTAAGTATGTAACAAATTAAATAGAATGTGAAAAATATAAAGACAAAATATCAATTTATTCAAGTTTTTAGTACTTTTATTAACGGAAGAGCCGGTGTGGTGAATAAGCATGTGAACAGGGCATGGTGATTTATCTTTTTGTTCACGATTACACAGATGCCATGAGCTTTGATCAAGAATGTAAATACAATATAGACTGAGGATCAACATTGTATTATTGGGCACGTACTTGTAATATTTCAGCTGTAAATGGCATCGATTGAACCATGTCCACCTCTCCGCCTAAGTATTTCTACCGTAATCAGCCTATAAATGGACAGTTGTGATGTATACTGATGAAAATCATGCAACAATGCAAGATATGTAAAAAATCATAGGTGCGTTTTAAGGACCCTTTCCCATATTTTACAGAAAGTCTTTATTTGGTGAAAATTAAAATTTGCTGAAGAATACTTCATTAGCTTAATAAGCTCACTTGTGCTACATTTTTGAAAACCTTTCTAATCCAACTCAACTAAGTACAGCATAAATGGTGGCATTAAGTGATGTAGGATATTATATGGTTGTGGGTGGAACCGACTATAATATTTTCACTGTTGATGGTGGGCGTGGTCAATATCTAGTGCAATCCTTTTGAAAGTACTCGATTTGTCACATTTGCAGTTCATTGAGGTGTCAAATCGAGGGCTGATATAATATGCATGTGAAAAATTAAATAAATTGCTCTTAACATTAAAATGCATTTGTCCGTTTATTACATATTATTACCATATACATACATATAAATTGATTTAAATATTTACCTACAAGGAAATGTTTTAGTTGTTAGTGGTTGGGTTTTGTTGTTGTTGTTGTTGTTGTTATTATTATTATTGATGCTGTTGCTGCTATTACTTGTTGGGGGGAAAACTACAAATTTAAATTTCAAATGCAATTAATATGGTTGTCTTTGTCCTTGATTTGATTTCTTTTCAATTTTTTGTTTTTTCATAATTTTATTAAAAATATAAAATATGTACAAATAGAATACTATTGGGGTGTGTCCTTTTCTGTTACTACAGCTACTACTGCAAGCAAATACAATTCATGGGCGAGTAGAACGGAATGCGGATTCAATATTATTTTATTTTATATACGTGTATGTATATACATGTGTGTAAGGTTTGTATATAATGTTTTCTTATGTAGGTATTTATATATACATATATAATATATTTGCATTGCTTTGTTATATGTATATGTATGTATGTATGTATGTATATAGAGATTAGTCAACTATGTTTGTTGTTTCAAAATTTTGACTTTTTCTTCTTTGTGCTTCTCCTTCTAACTATATATTCATCAAATGTTCGATGTCGTTTAATTAATTGCTACGATTGCTGCTGTTGCTTTTGCTGTTCGCCATCATCATCGTCATCATCATTGTCATCATTGCTAGTTTTTTGTTCATCGCTGTTGCGTTGCTTGCTTGAATGGAATGTATGCGTAAGATTCTCCTGATTCGATGCTATGCTCCTTTTCATATTTCCACCGCCGTCATCCTGTCCTTGCTGTCTTGGTGGATATGCCTTTAACGTGAATGTCGTCTCCGAATCTATAAGCAAATATTGGTGCATTATCTTTTCATGCGCATTATACATATATAAGTGTGAGCGCATTTGTTTTCACATAGCTACATGTATGTATTCCGATGATGATGAGTAACAATGGGAGTATTACTTTAAGGGGTCTACTATAATTACTCTTTATACAGGGATGGCTACTACGCTCCTCTACTACATAACAATAATCAAAATGATCGAAATTTATGATTATGTACTCAATAAAACAAAGCAAATTATTATTTTTTATGCAGTTTTTATTTACATTTACATATAGTGCTCTCAAGTAAAAAAAAACAACAAAAACTCTATGTCGAATACTTTCCAACTTTGTACATTTTGCTAATTTTCAAATTTTCGTAAATTTTAGAATTTCCATGGACAAGGATTTATCATTTTTAGTAGTAGCGTTACAAAACTAACTCATACATATATACATCTAGACTATGAAAATTCCTCATAAGCTAATAATAAAAAAAAATTTAATCCCCAGGACAAGAAACAGGCGTTCATTGTCCAAAGCAGAACTTTATCAAATAATCAATAGTAAACCTTCCGTGTAAATTCACTTTTAAAGATATATTACGAATGTTCTAATGTTTCAGTGCGGTGTTGAAATTTCTTAAAAATTAGAAGTATCACTGGTATGATTTATAAATATAGGGGAAAGCTATGTTGAGCGAGGTTAAAAATGTCATGGAAATCATAATTTCAAAGGAGAATTATTCATATGTCCCTGCCAGTGACCAAAGGCATAAATCGCGCTTCCTAACGAGGGAAGTTCGAGTGTTGTAGATAGAGAGCCGGACCGAACCGAACCGGAGTCGGGGTGTTTTAAATTGATTTCTATCTATGCGCCCGCTGTTTGCTTTTGTAGGACTTTTCTTCTGAGTGCCGATCTTATGCCATTAGTCTTGATCTAATTGCGAATTTTTACGCCTTTAAAGCCCGTAGAATTATCTATTGCAAACTAATACTGATCAAGTTCTTTGAGCTGGACGTAATTGAGTTGAATCGTCGTTGTGAAATAAATGCTTACACATCAAAAAGTAACGGTAGTACTCGTTTGGGACAATCTTTACTTTGCCTGCAATACTTTCTAAATATTTAGCTTTATAATATTGCCGGAAGCGTTGTACGTTTTTCTCAGATAAATCATATGATACATTACGGGTATATTTATATCAAAATTAAATAAAATTTAAGTAGAAAGTTGCAATAAAATGGGAATAAATTAACTTAATTTAAATTTGAATAAAATTCATTATAATTAATAAACGAAAGGGAAAAAATTTTCACACAACCAAAAATGTAAAAAAATCATATTTAAATGCATGTTGTGCGTTATTGTGCGCAAAAAAATTGTAAATATTTTGTATATTTTTATAAGTGGCTGTATAGTCCTGTATCATCTCGGCCTCTTTCTCTCTCTCTCTTTCTCTCTTTCTCTCCCATCAAAGTTACACAATCATCACATCATCAGTCATCTTTCAGCTCTAATTATGTGTGTCTGTCTATCTTTATATCGCTTGCCCTTAAATTTTGGTTGTGTGTGCATTTATTGTTATCCATTTTTTATTTGTTGTTGTTATTGCTGTTGTACTGTATTATAATTCTGTAAAAAATATACGAAACTTGCTCAAAAAAGAAAATTAAATAGATGTTGACGTGCAGTCTCACGGACCGTAAAGAATTTATTCTAAATATTCTGCAAACACTGGTGCATGTGAAAGACTTGTGTTCGAATCAAATTAATTTCGTATGAATGAAGAAAAATTATTGCAATAAATTTTTATCCAGCATGTATAAATGTTACAGCCGGGCCAACGCGACCATTTCACATTCTCCTTATATATGTAAAAATACTCATATATGTTTAAAATGGCTGACTGATATGAGGGTATATTGCTTTTGTGCCACAACCCAAAAAGAATGTACATTCTTGCTCAACATCAATGTTAATTCCTCTTTACACTGTCACGGCCCCAAGGGCCCCACCCTGAAAGCACCGGCATAGGTGTTTCGTCCAAGGATCACGGGGCAACAGCAAACCTGCTATTGATGACATAACATAAGAGCCTGGATAAGTTCCAGGACTCAAAATATACATTGTAGCAAATAAGTTTTAAATGGGCTACCAACCCATGGGCAATAGGCTGTCCGAAGTTGGAAGATCTATTGATCGCCAGTCCTACCAGAGACTAAGTCTGGTACCGCGGGGTACTGGAGCCCCAAGGACCTAATGGTTCTTGCCAGTACGTACTTTCGGGTAGGCCCCCTTGTGGGAGCATCGCGGGGGCTGTGGTGATTATCGCTTGGTGGTGCATGGTCAAAAACCCTTTACCAAAGGGGTGAACTATATAGCCTATGATATAGTTCTAAAGTTTGGTACTTCCAAATTGGCGGGGCGCTGGGGACGCTTTAAAAACCCTATAACAGTCTGATTAGACCTTCACGGCAGGTATAGACTGCATAAAAACCTATCACTTACTGTCACGGTCCCAAAAGTGGAGATATTGAGTTGAAATTTGGTATTTTGAGTGGGCAAAATCAGCCCCAAAAACGCGCCCACAGTGCAAATAAAGCACATAATAGTTTTTTCTTTTGCCAGCACTCTCACGGCCCTAAAAGTTAAGATATTGTTCAGAAATTTAATACAAATAATTTCTAACATAGTACATACATAGTATCGTATAAAATTAGGTTGAATTGGACCAAAGATCCATCTACAATGCTACAAAAATGCAATATAGCTTTTGTGCCTTCTCTTTTATTACAGATCAACCATAGGAGGTACTATAGTCAAATTTTGCCAGAAAATTTGGAAAGTTCATTTTAACCACGGCCCCTTTTAGTGAACATAATTTAGATGTTAATTTGCTTAGCATATTTTATGTGGGTGACTATGTATCGATATGAAATTTCTCCTTCGTGACGAAAACCAACTTGATCAATCTCACGCCTACAAAGGCAATGACACTCACCATGCCAAATACAGTCCTTTCTTACTTCTTTTTAACCCGAAAAATACATTAAGATTATGCCGGCCATTTATTGCTAATTAGGTGCCTTAAAGGTGTGCATCCAATACTTAGTCTAAGCAATGGAAAAGTTTTTATACTCTGCACCAGTTGTGGAAAAGGCTATTTTAAGTTTTTGCGGATGTTTATAACTCCCAACCGGAAAATGTCGTATCCACACGCAATCAAATCGATCGATTCAGAATTAAAATCTGAATCGATTTAACCATGTTCGTCTGTCCATTTAAATTTCTTCGCAAGCTACTAGTTGTATTTTTTGAGATATTTCGATAAAATTTGGTACAAGAACATGAAACGCTTTCGGATCATTTTTAGGCTCCTCTCCATATGAAGTCTTATTATTATAGATATTTTTACTTGGCAAAAAATCACATTTCCTAATATTTTTGACAAAGTACGGCGAAGAGTAGTTCATTAGCTTAATAATTAGACCCGATTGACTATTATTAGCATCCGCTTCCCATATAATGATATTTCACGAAAAGCCTTATATGGCAATACCTCGCGTTTACCCATACAGCTAAATGAATTGTAGCGTAATTTATGAAGTTTAGGGTATTAAATGGTCGGGCTTGACCGACCATAACATTTCCACTCGTTTGACATATATGAAGAAGGAAATTAATCGGATCTCTCAAAACCATGTCTCGCAGACCACTCGTCAACATTTAAATGTGCAGCAAAGTATTTAACGGTGCAAAATTTTTAAAAAAGTTTTAGACAAATGTAATGAAAATATTTGTACGAAATATGAAACAAAAAACATTCAAAGTCCGGAAAATGTTAAAAAATTTATAAGATTTGTTTTAAGCAGGCATAACCAGCCAGATCACAAATAGAATCGGCTATGATTAGTAAGTACACATAGTTTGAGACCAATTTTCGGCTTTGACTCAAGTAGTAAGTTGCTCATCAAAGGTGAGTTGAGTTGAGTTAATACATATACAAGTATTTATTTATTTATAGGTTTCTTTGTTATATGATTTATAATGCATATGTGTATAAAAAGTAAAGTCCTGTATTATTTAATGTACTCTGGTTAACTTAATATGATGGATGGATCGATCTTATAATAGTTACCTAAACTGCTATCGCCTGACGTCCTTGTAGCAGGGGGTTTCACTTGAGATAGTGCTTGCTCTTCGGGATAATGCCCTGATGGCTGTTGATGTTGTTTTGGCGTCACATTTGAACGTTTACGCAATGGAGTACGGTGTTGTTTAAGGGATGGTGGGGATATGGATTTAATTAAGTGGGAGTGAGGTAACTTATTCGGTGAGTAATCACTGCCTGATTCACCCTAAAATATATTCGACTTAGTATTGTTGCAATAATATACAGTTGGTAAAAAAATGAAATGCTTACCATAACTGTACCGTTATCGGATAAACCAGAACCGGACATGTTGTCAGCTAAAAGACGTTCACTTTCCGGATCGGCCAAAACTCGAGAAACATCGGATTTGTTCTTTAAAATTGATTTGGAGCGTCGATGATGCTCTAAATTTGGGGACGCATCTATCGAATCCATCGATGAAGAATGTTTACTTTCCAGTTTAGCTGCGATAATAAAAAATTTAAGTACGTTACTAAAAACTATTAGAATATGTATATCGGCTTAAATGGTTTTTAAGGGACACTCCTCTTCGCCTTATGTACGACGGAGGGCTCCCACGTGTGAGAATTGTTGTGTTTTTAGTCGATCTTCAAACATTTTTAACCAAAAACCTATACCTATACCCAGCCATGCAATGTCACAATATGTTACACTGCCTACAATATAGAGATGTACAGAAGATAATATAAATTGACCCAGATAACATATGCGCGGGGTAATTATAAATGGAAAAACAACGCGGAATTTTATTGTTATAATTACCTTTGGTCATGGTGTGTTGTTGTATACCAAACAGATGTTGATTGATCAGTTTAGTGGCAGTGAATAAGCTCTTTCCGGGCATAAATGTGGATCGTTTCTTTTTATTTCCATTACCAGACGGGCTCGGGCTTCCACCGCTCTCTATGTTATCAGGTGACAGTTTCGGTTCATCGAAACGTGTTCGTAATTTCGGTGGGTGTCCTGGACTCATCCCCATAGTAGACATGGCTGCAGAGAAGCTGTGCTGGAAACGCATTTTTCGATGTTTTGGCACTGAATTTTCATTGAGGCTAGTTGCACTTCCGCGATCATGAATATCAAAATTTTGATACATATCTTCGATGGGACTTATTCCGCAATCATAACCACCACCACCACCACCGCCGGTAGCTAATGTACGCAATGGTGTGTCACCTGAAGCGCTTTTCTTTACATGAAAGCGCATTTGTCCTGAAGATGATGTTGCGGGTAATCCTACCATATAGCCGGTGTTGGTGATATTGCCCACACCATCTTTTTCCAATGGGTTTATATACAAATTATCCATATCAATGTCAAGAGCACATACTTCATCGTTAAAATCGGAGGTGAGATCGCCTTGGGACAGGAATGGATGCGTATGACAACTGGCATAAGTGTCTGAGCTATTTACACTAACTAAATCTGCATTGTTATTGTAGTTGTTGTTGTTGTTGTTGTTGTTAAAATTCTTATTCAAATTATTGTTGCTTAAATTCTTGCCAAATGTGGTAACAGCGCCAGCCACCAAGGTAGCGCCCGTTAGAGATAATGGATGGCTACCGAATCCCACCGACTTTGTGTTTAAATTATTGTTGTAATTATGGTTGAAATTATTGCTAGTGGTGACTATGGGTAAATAACGCAGCGGCATATCAAGGGGCAGAGCTAACGAGGTGGTTGTACCATAAGAAGATGATGTCGAAGATGATTGTGATATGGGCGCTATACCCCCGATGGCAGTATGTGGCAGTACGGTGGCGGCAGGAAGACGCATAACTTCTCCGCCATTGCTAATGGAATACATATCCTCCACGTTTGTGGTGCCAGTGCCAATTGAAACGCTCAGACTACTTAACTGATGCTGTTGTTGTTGCATAAGGTTGGAAATCTGTAGCGGAGCGGGCGGTGTTGTCAAAAATCCCAAGCGCAGCTGTTCTTGTAATTGTTGATTTGCTATTGTTCGCATCTCATAACAAATCGGTTTATGGAAATCCGATGTCGGTAAGGATATGACACCTTCTGCATCTGTGCATTCCTTATACTCCTTTAAAGGAAAAAAAAAAATCTCATGATTACAGGCGTATTGGCTACTTCACATACACAAAACCGTTGCACCCTACTTCCTCTGTTATGGAATGTGGCTGGTGTCAAAGGTGTTGTACAAATTCTTACCTTTGCATGACTTTGACAGTGACACACAATGCTTGTATTTCTCGTGTTATGTTAAATGAAAAAGTGTTCAATGCAATACTCATTCAAAGCCGCTGTTACCTACGAACTATTCAGGTTAAATTGTATTAATTTAGAACAGAACACAACAGTATGTTATGCAGAAGGTGATTTTCATTTCAATGCATTCCGAACACTTAAAAAATCGCATACATTCCCTGGAGAGGTGGGCATATCAAAGAGGCAATCCAACTGTTTATCGAAAAAAACATTAAGAAAAATAAAAAGTAGTACTTCCGTGCATAAATTCAGAGATAGCATATGCTGACTGCAATGGCACACATTAATAACAGAAGCAGAATCATACATACATCATACAAACCGCATTGTCATGCTTCAAAATATGATCCACATGGGCATCTATCTTACCGCCAGATCATAGGAATAACACAATTTATAAATGTTGCCATTATTGGGATTCAATGCCATCCCCCATGTTTTGTACTTTATTTATATTTTTCGGTAGTTTCTTATAAATCCTTCAACTTGAATACAAAATTTTAATAAAAGACTGAACGGGTGTGTGTTTGAATTTTTCTACAATATCTTCTATCGAACATTTATGATATGGAAGGCACATAATGGCACTGGTTGCATAAACGTTTCGAATACATGTACATGTCATGTATTCTAATAAATAGGAGCTGTACTGAAGATTAGATTTAGGTAAGTGTGGTGGTGTCCCTCAATCTGGCAATTGGATGTAGTTGTTGTTCATGTACAGAATAACTTGGTTTCAGATGCGGCTTTTGTTTCACAATCTATGGTCAAACACTGTTGGCTCTGAATGCTACATAATCTCGCAGACATCTGTGGCTTTCCTTGGAAAATTAAAAAAAACATAACAAAAAACAAAATATAAAACACAATACAAATAAAATTAAAGTTAAAGAAATATAAGGAAACGAAATAGTGCGTTAACGTAAAGTGTAGCTTAGAGGTCCTGCAGTTGTCTTGCTAAAGTGAATATTTACACCTGAAAAAGGTCACATTGCTCGTGATCATCTTAAAAAAATAAAAGCAAAGAAATTATTCTCACAATGTCACTTAAAGTTATTGAATAGCAGTTCGAAAGCGTGTTAATATTCCAACGGAAAATACTTGAGTGAGCCAAGAACAAGGTTAAGGTATACGAGTATATTGTGAATGTACATATATACAACCTGAGTATATGTGTAAAAAAAATGTGCAGCCTAAAAATGTTGAAAAATAAAACGGTTTTCCTGAAACACTTTGGTTTACTTCAGGTCTTTGTTATGCAGGAGCTTCAAACGTCTACAACACATCCAAAAATTTATTCGAAATTAAATAGTTGGGGACATCTCCGTGTTGTTCACTTCAGAATAAAGTTGGTATCACTTTTATTGATAAGTATGTCGTGCAATGAGGTGGTTTATTGGACAATTTATTAATCGTCTCTAATTCGAAATTCGGCTTTCGCATGGAAACGCTTTTGTCAGCCGTAATTCAAATGCTCCAAATCGACATTCAAAATAATTATGCAATACTTGATTTGTTTTCAAATGAATATGGGATCGTGTTAGTTGATTTCATTAAATCGTAAACATTTCAATGCCAACTTTACGGATAGGAGGTGCCCTAATGTCACATTTGTATTAAGCAATTATAGAGAGGTAGGGGCTTTCCCATATTAAAGACACCCTTGAATTACTTAGACAAACAATAATCGGATAACATCTATCATCTTTCCTTGTTCTTAATGTTTGAAAGTGGGTTTTTGGGCAAAAGTAGACCTTTCCGAGGTAGGATGTATTAAAAAAAAAAGAATCAAGAAATCAATTTTACTTGGTACAGAAATAATTTTTTCTCTTAAAGATTTCTGTCGAGCTGTATAATGAAAAATGTTCAATATAAAAAAAAAATCAACACAAACTTCAAATCATACAAAATCACACTTGGAGAATATTTATGGAGCCTCCATATAAGCGGACGACCTTTATATTCAATCAGTTACTTTTTCCCAACAACTATGGCCACCATATACAATATATATACAAGTTGGTGGCTTCTTAAAATGTATAGAGCACAAACGTGCACCAAACTTGAATTCTGCAACACGAACTGAGATTCTTATGTTCCTCCAGAGTACACTTTTGTACACACATCTCTGAAGCGTGCTTTTATTAGTTGGAAAAAGGATTAAAAAAATGTTTTGAATGGTGCCAAGTATTGCGATCATAGAAAAAATGCTCTAAACTCCTTGAGCTTGTTTTTATCGTCGAGAAAAAGTGCGACTATTGGAATCTCTTGTGTCTATCATATTCGCCCTTTAGTACAAACTTCGTTCACATTCACTTAGGAAGGAGAAATAAAGGAGCGAGTGTTCACATTCTGAAAAGCTCTGATTATATATGCCCACCTATCAAGGAAACGTTAATTGTCACTCTGAGTATGCACAAATTTTGCAAAAACCAAAAGCGAACTTTTCATCGAATTTCAATTCGACAAAACACTTTCAAAACACAATTCATGATAGGTTGGTGTGTACGGATGACATTTCATCAGTTCTTACTTATCTCATATTGATGAATATCAGTTTGTAAGTATTTATTATTTATGTCTTTATGTTTATTTGGGTGTACCTTTGATGTGCAAAAACAGCATTCAAACTCCATTGGAACATCTTGCTCAAAATTGTCCAAGCGTTGATTTTGTAAATTCTCAAGCGCCACTTGACGTCTCAATTCTGCGACCTCCTACAAAATTGTTCAATGTGCCATTTATTGTACTTCTCGCTTGAACTCTTACTAAATATTTTTAAAATACATAATCAACTACATAATGCGTATATCTCAAGCTGTAGAACAAACACAACAACGGATGCAGAATTGCGGGAAGAAAGCGTGCGTATTGTAAATGTTATAATGTACCCAATTCATCCATGATCGATTTATTCATTTTTTACAGAAATTATTATATTGCATGTGTAAGGGATCTAAAGATGAGATTATTCATGACTTGAAGAGATTAAAGGAAAAAACAAAACATACAGAAGTGAATGAGAAAATAAACAAGTAGAAGGGCGCCATTGAAGACTTTGTTGGAACCGCTCAGAATTGAACGTTTATCAAACTTATTCACATACATTCGAACACCTACGTTGTGGAGGCTCGGAGTTCTTGTTGTGGTGGCTACGAAGCAATAGTACTCTGATTTAAAGGTAATGAATACAAATATATTTCTTAGCGTCAGAGATCATAACACGAATACATAATGAAGAATGTGTATATGGTGTAGCTATTGTTACAAACTTTAGGTTATAGACTTGAAACATACTTTAAACTCCGTTTAGTCTGCGCCAATACTTAATACTAAAGCATACTACGAAAAGAAACTATAAATCAATCTGTTGTACCTGTTGTTGCTTTATGTATAATCTTTGCCAATGTTACTAATTAAGTAATTTGCACCATTTCCAATGAAATTAAAAGAAAATCGCACTTAATGGAAATTGATAAAATCCCTTTGAACTCAAACATCGTAAATATAAATAATATCGTAATGTGTAAATTAACCCATGTGTTACTAAACCCCGACCTAAGTGAAATATGGACCATTTACTGAAAAAAAACAATTGATAGCAGCTGTGGTGCGGTAGTAGTCAATATAACGGCAGCTTATTGTAAACATTTTGTACTGGATCCGTTTTCATCACTTCCGATTACTTTACTATACGTTACAAAACAATATGTTCTGCTAAGTTTAACAAAATGTACAAGGAAACACTGTCTGGCCTTTGAATGAAAATCGTGTTTCATTTAATATTTGTTTGATTTGTTGACATCTCAAACAATCAAGCACAAAATAAATAAATTTTGATTTAACATATTTTTTACGAAAACTTTCCTTACTCTAATGAAGTTATGTATTTATTTATTGTTTGGTAAGTAGAGATTATCTAAACAACCAGCTAAAGCGTGGTGGGTAAAATCGACAGTTTTTTGCAGTGCTCAGTATTGCAAACGTTTGCGTAGATAGCCTAAATGATAATGATTATGACAGTGACGCCGATTACACCTTCGATTACAGTCCATCGTTCGAGGACGCCATTAGTTTGCAATCAAATAAGCGACAGAAAAAGTTTTCTATGAGTAATTTACCCAGGTCACTAATGTTGGATCCATCATTAAAGGATGCAAATGGTAACGAATGCGGTAATTTGGAGATTTAATACTTTTTTAAAAAAGGTTTCGGGACTTACGAGTTTTTTGTATGAATTACAGGTCCAGAAGGGGCACCGGCCGAAACACCTGCTCCATCACCAGACGCTAATGCTGGTATTGAAGATGCAGAAGTGAAAGCGAAAGAATTAAGAAATCTTGTACAGCATTTATACATAGCGCAAGCACGCGTCCAGTTGGAGGCAACTGAAATCAAAAAGGCTCAGGCTGTAGCTAATTCGGCTCAACAAGCATTAGAGGAGGCCGCCAATCATGTACGTACAATAACAGCAGCCCTCCAAAATGCCCAACAAGGTGTTGCATCGGCCGCTATCCGGGCACAAACTGCTCAACTGCAGTTGGCCGCGCATGATCAATTACTGTTTGCTGCTAGGCAGGACGTGGACGCCTTATCTTCACAAATGGTTGGCTTACAAGCGGCCGAGGGTATATCTGCACCTAAGATTACAGTCGATTTGACGGGTCTACTAGAGAAGTTAAAGCAGCCACTGTCCGACATAGATCGACCGACTCCGGTACCATCAATAGTGCCAATGCCTACATTCAAAGCTAAAACAGTTGCGCTACAACAACAACAACAACAGCAGCAGCAACAGCAACAACAACAACAAGCCCAAAATATACAACAAGCACAATTGCAACAACAACAGCAACAACCTCAGCCACAGCCACAGCCAGCACCACAACAGTCTGTGCCACACTTAGGGCCAACACTGAATGACATTTTATATGAAAGGTAGGCAGGGCCACTAAGTTAATGAATCATAAATAAATGCTAACAAGTCTGCAAAGTAGAAGTCTTGAGAATAGTAAGTAGGGGGTAAATACTGTACACTAAGTACGAATTGTTGTTTTCTAAAACCACACAACTTCAAAACGCAACCAACCTTATTGCCCATAATCTTTTTCGATTTTTTCAACTCGATTATATATATTTAGATTAAATATATTTTTATTGCTATTTATTCAATTTAAATTTTGAAATCGAAAAGTGGTTTTGATGTGAAAACTTCGCAAAGAAAACAGATTAAGCTTAAACGATAACTGCAACGTATATCATGGCACTCATTATCACATTAACTATAGGAATTTGTAGTTTCACAATTCATGTATAATTAAATTTGTGTAAAAAAATGAGCCGTACTGTTAATCGCTTTATTCGCCTATTTAAAGAGGAAAGCACAGGTTCAGTTATAACATAATTGCACCATCTCAGTGTTTACGAGTGCTACAAACTCGTCTAATCGATTCGTTTAAAAAAAAATTATTTCTTTACAAAAACATTTTTGGAAAAAATAGTCATGAATAACTCTGCTTTAAATGATAGCAATTTCTAAAGAAAATTCCAGTGGCAGGTAAGCGTCGAACATGGATTTTGTATGTCTAACATGCCTCTATATAAAAGTTTCCACATACACATGCCTTCTAATTTCTATAGTTTGCAAGCATTCCTTTTTCTGCCGTTATTGTAGATGCAATAAAAAGAGGAAAAATTATGAGACTTGTTTTTGCGTTTGCAACTGAAGACCGACACGTGTCACATCTTTCATTAAAATGATGGATTTAAAATCGTTTTCTCAATTGTCCGACCATCTATCTGTTACCCATTCATGTATTTCCAAGCTCCAAGTGTTGAAAATGTTTAAGATTAAACCATTTTAAAACCTATCCCCATATAATTCCAATTTTTAAAATACAATATTCAAAAAAAGTTGGTGGACTGATTGGACCGCACCAAATCCGATCGGACCCCTTCCCATACAATAAACACTTTTCCGCGTAAGTAACTTGTATGTGATGCATATAATGACTTCCGTTTATTGATGGACTAAACTAATTATAGCATTATTATAATATCCTGCATAAGAGTATGGCCAAGGGTATATTAAGCTTGTGCGGATGTTTGCCACTCCTAAATAAATACCATAACCCACCTTCAATTGTATCGATCCATTCAAAATTAAAATAATTTTTTGAGATATTTCGATGAAATTTGGTAAAGAATAGTTAATTAGTTTCATAACTTGAACCGGATCGGATCATTTTGAAAACCTTTTTCCATATAGTGATGAAAATCCTGCGTTCATCCACTAATTTGTGGAGCTAATTGTGGGGCTTGAGCGACTATACTATTTTCACTTGTCTTTTTTTTTTAACAATAATGAGAAGTTATGGTTTGCCTAAAAATTTACCTCCCTAATCCCATAACTATATATTATAATATTAGACTTTATACGATTAATTGTGTGTCTTGTACCGTGCCGGAAAGTTGGAACTAAGGTATTAAATGGTCGAGCCTGACCGACTGTAACATTTTTACTCGTTTTGAATGGAAGCAAATGCACGCAATGCATGCATGCACTAATTGTTAGTTGGTCTCCTTGGGTTTGAAAGTGGTGCAAAACGAAAGAAGAAATAAGAAATTTCATTCACACTGTGCCAATTAAAGAAAAAGGAAAAAAGAAAAATGGATTTCTCTTCAGTTTGTAAGCAGTGCTGGATGTATTTAGCTTTGATATTAAGGATATTGTGTGCACATCATGCATATAATGTTTGTTGCAAGGCAAGCTCTCTAATTATCATGTTACGGAATCATTCGATAGTTTCAAGCGAATATCTATTTACAATCTATGTAATATTAATTTGGAAATGGTATTAGAGAAATATTTTATGTTGCAGTTTGAATAAAGACATTCTCGTAACATAGAAAATTATAATTATACCTCGCTACTCTTTTCCCGTAAAATCTATAAACATTAAAAGTACTTACATAAGTACACAATACGACAATATGGGTTGTATAATATTTAACACAATAACAATAGTTGATACATTAGTAGTTAGTTCAATTAATGTTAAAACATAGATGATTGGATCGAATGGATAGATATATAGGTACAGGTATAAAACTCTTCATATACAGATCAAATTCAATTCAATTCCATTCCATTCAATTTAATTTTGAACAAACTTTTACTTTAACTTTATTTGTATTGTATTTATTTATTTGTTTTTTCTTTTACCAAACATCAAATAATAGAGTTGTTTGTATTGTGTGGGTGTTTGGGTGTTTGGGTGTGTGTAATAGAATGCATTTGTACGGAAAATGAATAAAATGTTTGAAATTCAATGGTTTTCACGACATATAGAATAAAAGAGTGTGAGAGAGAGAGATTGAGAGAGGGAGGAAGATGTACTGTTTAGGTAATAATTATTAGATATGGGAGAACGCTAAATACATAGCTAGACATGTTAGGTATGGTGGATATGACAGACATCTATCTAAAAGAGCAAAATTCAATCCAATTCAATTCAATAATATATTGTGTTGTTGGTATATGTATATAAATATATGTGATGCATATATTATTTATAAGAAACATAGTCATTGAATGAATTCCACATGGATTCATGTCGAGAGATGCGTGTTGGAAATTAGTGTTTGTGTGTGTGCGCGTGGGTGGGTGTGTGTGTGAAGTAAAGTGAAACACCAACATATATGAATAAAAGAGAACTATCCTTTTTTGTTGTAACACAAACTACATTAATACGTATAGGAAACTATATACAGTTACATTTACTATATATGCGCGTATATAGTGAACGCGTGTACATGTGTTCTTTGTTTTGTGACAATTACATATGTGACACATTGCATAAATTGATATTTGGAACACTTACCCCCGGTTTGATCATCATTTGTATGGGTAACATGGATGGTGGTAGTTGTGGTGGGACATTCATATCAGTTAACTGTGATGCTGTTGTAACAACCATAGTTTCATCATATCCCTTAATGGGCACAACATTTGTAGGCTTAGTTATGAGGGTTAATTTTTTACTGGGAGACGACGTTGTCAATGAGAGGTCTTGATCTAAAAGCTTTTGCGGCTGCTGTTGCTGCTGGACGGTCTGTTCGCGATCACGATTATAACTTTCCATAATCATCACTGATGTCTGCCTACTGCCCGTGAGATTATCATTTGTGTGTTGCATTGCAGCAGCACTACTGAGATCAGGTACAAACGAAGCTTGCTGTTCACGAAACTTACAATCAAATTTAGAGGTTTTCAGATAAATAATTGGCGATAATTGTTGTTATTTTAATTATTTTTAAGAAATACATAAAACTTTGTTACCCTTACATAAATATTGTAACATAGAGTAATGGAGAAAGAAAAGAAGGAGTAACCTGCGTGTACTTACATGCATCACATTTGAATTTTTCATATTTGAGACGTGATCGTAATTTCTATAACAACCAATGCCGGTTGTGGCCGGATTCTTTCCGCTACTCGATTCACCTTCAGTACTATTACCATCGGTTTGTGAGAGATTGTGTCCTGTAGGGAGTGGATGGATAATTTAGTAACTTGACGTGTGTACATATTATAACCTAAACGCCACTTTATAATATTTTATGTTTGGTTAAGAGATGTTTAAGAAAGATCAGTTTTCAAACAGAAAGAAAGAGAGAAAGATATAAATTTCATAATGAAATGCAAAATTTTACGCTACATTTCCAATGCCGGCTAAAATAAAACAAGTAACATTGTTATAACTAATTACATCCTTCAGAAGCTTCTTCCCAAATGTTTCAGATATCTTATAACATGTACACAATATATATGTATATACATATATATATATATATATTTACAGGAGGGATGGCATTAATGCTTGATAAGGTTCCTATTACAGAAAACACAACATTTACTACCGCAGAAGTCAACACTAAAGTATAATTAATTTACTCTGCAACATTTCCAATTGCAAATGAAAGGATTCCAATTGAAAACGTACATAAAATGAAATAGTGAAGTAGCTTTAATAATTTGTAGAAAAGTGTTCAAAAATTGAATTCAACTGTCGCAAATATTCGTTTGTAAAATGCGCAAGATTGGTCTCTCTCCATGGTGAGACCGAAACAACTTTTCAAATAACGTTTATATGTTATAATATAAATTGTAGGAATATCATATAGAAATAAATGAAAGTCAGATGAACCCAAAATCTTTAAGGGCAGTTGTCAATTATGAAATCCATTCTCAACACTGGCTGTGTTTAGAATTGAACTTGGCTAACTGCCGTTCAGTTAGTAAGACTACGAATTCAAATTATAATTAAAGAAAGAAAGCTACATTTTTTCATGATATTTAAGAGTTATTAAGGACTCCACTCAACACCTGCGTATGTATCATTTACAAGAAAATCAATGTTTTGTTGTAAATGACAAGTTTAGTTCATTGTACAATTAAGTTAGAGCTTATTTGAGCTAATCTGTTGCTTTTATGTATTGTATAAATAGTTTGCTTACCTGTATCAACAATTACATCGATCAGATCCATGGACTTGGCAAAGGCATCTTTCAGATTGATGTGATGAAAGGAGACAATGCTACCCTCGCGTTTGGCACGGTCCAGTGCTTCGCGCCGCTTGAGCGCCTTTTCGCGTCGCATTTGATTTTTATAAAATTCAGCGAAATTATTAACGATGATGGGAATAGGCAAAGCGATTACCAGAACACCGCATATGCAACACACAGTACCAATAACCTTTCCCAGTGCAGTAGTGGGATAGATGTCCCCGTAGCCAACAGTTGTCATTGTAATACCCGCCCACCAAAATGTTTCCGGTATTGAAACGAATTTTGTATCCTTTTCATCCTTTTCGGCAAAATATGCCAGTGAAGAAAATATGAGAACACCCATAGCCAGGAACAGCATTAGTAGACCGAGTTCTTTATAAGAGTTACGAAGCGTAAAGCCTAGCGACTGCAGGCCCGTTGAGTGACGGGCCAGCTTAAGGATTCGCAGGATGCGCATGATGCGAAATACTTGCACCACCCGGCGCACATCCTGGAACTGGTCCGTTGCATTTTTATTCGTCTCCAATAGAAAGAGCGAAACAAAATAGGGAAGTATTGCCAACAGGTCGATAATATTTAAGCCACCCTTAAAAAATTTCCATTTATCTGGCGACGCACTAAACCTAAGTATATACTCAAGGGTAAACCACGATATACACACCGCCTCGACCATGGCTAATTGTGGATTATCCTGCGGTGTACCATTGTCACTGTCATGATGTTGCAATTGAGGTAAAGTATTTAACGTCAATGCTATGGTAGACAGGACTATAAACAGTATGGATATCACTGCAATGACCTGTTTGTAATAGAATAGATAGAAGAAACAGCGAAACACCAGCTATAGCGATACATTCTACTACATAGAGGGTGTAGGTACTCTCTACACATTAAATACATATAAATATATGCCGTCTGAGATTCATTGTTAGTTGGAGAATGGCTCGCTCCTACCTTCCTAAGCGTTTCGTTCGGGCAACATTGCCTGAACGCATTTTACATGCATGCACTTTCACATGCGACGTTTAACGTATTAATGGTAGAAATAGGTGGAAAATGTGCAAAATGGAAAACATTAGAGGGGCGCTACTCTCTCTACTCTCAGAAATTTGCTTGCTCTTAAATATAAATATTAATATTGTTAGTTACGATCGCTTTACAATTAGACAGTTAGACCTTCCAGCGCTGCAGATTGTTGGTAACTTGATTGCAATTGTTGTTCTTATTATATTATTATTATTTATTTTTGATTTGTATAAATGTAGATGTGAATAATACCGTATCTGTAGCTTTGTCTATGTGATTTGTCTGTTTGACTTAATGGAGAGTGTGAAGGTTGTTTTTGTAATGAAGGACTCTGTTTATCTGTTAGAGATTTTCAATCGCTTATCGTTGTGGTGGTGCCAACGCAATTGAATTGAAATGAACTCTCGGTTGAACATGTGGTTCTTTGCCAATTTCAATGCATTCGGGGTGGGGTGTTCGTACAACTGAAAATGTGTTATACTACGATTCAAACTAATACAAATACCATAGAAGGAGTGAGTTGAGTGTATTATGGGTATAAGAGGTAGTTCAGTGTTCAGGAACGAAATACAGTCGAAATACAAGTCTAATGATATAAATACGTGAATGAACTTACAATTAAAAAAACAATAGTACAATAGTATAGAATAGAATAGAATGGAATATATGTACTTTGCGAACACACTGAAGAAGAATAGAGTAAGTAGATGCTTTAGTAAAGACACAACTTAATAGTACAACATAAGTACAAAACATGTAGATTAGATTAACTCAAAGGGGATTATAACACACCACAAAACTAAAGGGCACTCTAACAAATAAAAAACTCAAGTCACACACTATTGCATTTATGCTAGAAAAGAAAAACATGGCATTCTCGCAATAGCATCCTTACTTGGTTTGCACGAGCTCGAACCCCAATTTGGTGGCCAAATTATGTCATAAAATTTAACTGCTTAAAAAACAAATCACACTTGGCCACCTGGGGATTTCTGATAAAAATGCTGCTTGCTAAATTTGCTAAATTTGCTAAATTACGTAAAAGCTGCCACAGTGTGCAGTTACACTGAAGGTTATAGATTGGATCTACTGTCTAAAGGGGACAAAAAGTTTGTTTATTGTTGTATAAAAGAAAACATATAAGAAAAATCGAAAATTAAATTCGTCTTGAAACGAATCCACAATACTTTCCATCTTCGTATACATTGTACAATCGATTTTGATGAGATGCCAAGAAAACGAGAAAAGACTGACCTATACATGTGACCTCCATGTCGACATAATGTGGTGTGTTAGGTAAAATGTTGGGGTTTGCGATGGTTAGGTTAACCATATTAAAAAATCTGCTCAAGTCATATACATATACATAGTAAACTTACCAACTCGCAAGTGTTTGATCACAACGTAAAGAGGATTGAATTTGGAAGAAAGGACCGTAGTGCATAGACAGAAATCTATTTTAAAACACCGATTCTTACGTAAGTTTACCTCGTGTACTCTCTGCGGGTTCTACGACATTATTATATATTATGGCTGCCGCATTAAAAGCCCCTTCCATTAGTGCGGTGAGTTATTGCTTACGAACACTAATTTTTCGTACTATCAACGTTAAAATATTATAGCGATGGTGGTAAGTATTGGAATTTGATTGTTTTTATTAATCAATCATTCTCATGCGGACAAACGAACTTCGAAGAAAGTCGGGAGGTGGGAATATGTATTTTCACACGACTAAGATGGAGAGTATGATAAACCTAAAAGGATGTACAAAAGGGGTTTAATGATACTATAAGGTATGATTCAGTGTTCACTTCACTTTATCCAAAAGAATACCATTTCATAATCTTAGTATAAGCAGATGAAAAGCGTCACTTGAATCAAAGTCCGGGTCTGCAGTCGAATCCAATTGAAACGTTTTTTTTTAAATTCTTCTTTACACATTATTCTTACATGAATTATAGGAACATTAACTTTATCGCGTACTTGATGTTCCATTTCATATTTTGCTTGGTTTCTTTTCATAATGTGGGTGATACTAATATTCTGTTGTGGTTATTTGTTCATTTTTTTTTAAATTACTTACAAAGAATTTAAAAATAAGTTAAACATTTAAGGAAGCCGAAAGGATGTACAATAAATATTACTTGTATTAAAATATAAACAAACATATCAAGTGTTGAGAAAAGAAAAGGTCTGAAGTGGAATTAAGAATTAAGAAAGGAGCCATTTGTTTGCGAAAAATTGAAATCAAGTCATTTAGCAAATAATTCTAATAAAATGGTTTGCTTCTATGGCTAAGTTTTTCCATTTGTACAACACTCAGTTACGCATAAGCACTCTTATTACAACATTTAAGGTGTGTGGTGTGTGAAGCGAGGCAAAATCAAAATGAGTAAGCCCTGTAAGCATTAATATACTTGCATTCTCTACAACGATTTTGTCGGATAAGGCACTTTGCTATTCTTTGCTTCTTTCTAAAAAAAGGAAAATGTCTTGATTTGTAAGAGGGGGGCATTTGCAGCATCCAGAAGGAGGCATCAGAGCCCCACAAAATAGATTCATTCTAAATCAGCATCAAATTCCTTATCGATGTAGCTATGTCTCTCTGTCTGTCTTTTTTTGTTTATTGTTATGCAACCGGGAAGTGTGAAATTTTCGTATATGCTTCATTCTAGCATATACGTACGGAAAATGTACTCTCTTTAGCTTCAATCGTCCTCTTTCTTGACTTCGGCAGATATTGTTTTTAAAATTGGCAGAATTATTGATTGAAGGACTAGTTGAATGATACGCCCACAATATAACAAAAACTCAAGAAACTTCGGTATTTTTGGGGTTGTTCAAGGGTTCTTTTCGAACTACTCAAGAACTACCATAGATATGTTAAAAGCTAGGTCCAGCTCATTTATTAACAAAAACGAAACAATTTTAACATAATAATGATTTCATTTTTTATACCCTACACCATATATGAGGATATATTAATTTTAAGAGGATGTTTGTATCTACTAAACGGCAAATGCCACACTCATGTCCGTCTGTCTATCCATGTAATCTTGTGCGCAAGCTACAGGTCGCTTTTTTCGAGATTAGAACAATAGAACAAATTGAACCGATTCGGACCATTTTTAGAACCATTCTTCCTATAACGTTCTATTATAATGCAAGTCTTTATATGACAATAAAACGCAATTTTTAATATTTTTTGTACCCCTACCCATATAATGATATTTCACGAAATGGCTTATATGGCAATTCCTCCCATTTACTGATACTGATGCAACTAAATGAATTGTAGGATAATTTGCGAAACTGGGTGGTGTAGGGTATTAAATGGTCGCGCTTTACCGACTCTAACATTTTCACTTATTCTCTTTATTTTAATACTATAATAAAATACTAAGCACACATGCAGAAAACATAGGTGAGTAATGAATGACATAAAAAAGTACAATAAAATAAATATCAAATATATTCCATGAATATGAAATTGGAGTATGTGACTTTAGCTAATGCAGTTGTCGGAGTTCGCATGTTTTACCCAACTTTACTGCAAAAACAAACAAAATTCGAGACAAACAAATGGATTCGTTTTTTGTTTTTTTTTTAACATTTTTTCTTTCGATTCGCTTACGTTTTGAAAGTAGTGTTCGTCTAATAATGGAATCCAACAAGAAACAATATTTGGTGGGAGACTATTACTTACTAAGTCGAGGAGGACGCGCGTCAGATCATGTAAGTTTTTATATTAAAGAAAGAAGCAAACGCCATTCTGAATTAACAAATTATACACTGAACGAAAGACAACACAAATACAAAGAAAACAAAAACACACACACACACACATACAATACTTCATACAATATATAGCTGTGTACAAAGAGAATGTCAGGTGTGCACGTATGTGTGTTTAATTATTTATTATAATAAAGATAGTTCATACGCAATGCATTCCACAAATGTGATTTGTCCACGTCACGGTACGCACACGCGTTCGTACATATATTTGTATATTTAGAAGATAAATATTTTATTGACTTGTGTATAATATAACACGCACTGATGAAGCATTTATGGTTGACTTGTATTGTATGTGTATGAAGGTGCATATGGATTAGAAGCGATATTGCCTACGTTTGAACACTCATTATCTAATTAGCGAGGATTCAGAAATAAATAGATTCATACGTACATACATACACACATACATACATACATACATATAGCAAAGAAAAGGCACAGGATTTTGGAATAACATATGCAAAAATTTTGTTGGATTTTGGAAAAGGCTTCCATCTACGCACATAGCATAGCATACGTTTTTTTGAATAGGAAGTATTTTATAGCAACCTGTACAGGAAGATTTGTTTTTATTTGTGTGTGTTTCTATATACATGGAGTGTGTGTGGGAAGGCTGGTTATCACAATTTGATCAAGGTTTGATGGGTGAATGGAAGATGAGTGGACTGTATTGTATGGTGTTAGAATATTTTATTGATCTTGAGCCCTCATTGACACGAACACGCACATTCGCTTGTAACGAAACGAAAAGCCGAACGAAAACCGAAAAAGAAAGTAAATACGAAACTGAAAAACTTTGTACTTTTTTTTTCATTTTTTAGATTTATAATTTTTGCGGTTCTCATATTATTCTTTTTCTCAAAAAGGATGTGTTTAGGCGGTGTATTATTTAAAAAAAAGTACCTTACACTAAATAGCAAAATTAATCGAATCGAAGTGAATCGAGTCAATTCAATGAATAATATTACATAATCTTGTGTAAATTGTAAAATTGTTATTTGAAGTGAAAATGAGAATTAGAAAGGGGAGAAGTATTAGGACGAACAAAAAAGTATAATTCAAAAGTACACAACTGTAAAAGAACTCCGCAAATTTTTCACTCTGTAATAATTAACACAAAATATCGAAATCGAAACACATTTACAGTTCAAGGGAAACGAAAAGTGATGAAAATCGAAAATGAAACATGTTTTGTAATAACGTTAGTGAGAGAATCATTTCATTCAAAATGTCCTTGCCTACTAAAGTCTCAGAAAGTAGCCAATATTTCTATGAAGATGTTTGAGAGAATATCTCTTTTGGAAATTCGAAATTTTTGCTATAATTTTATCTACAATGGTGGCCCAAGAAATAAGTCTTTCCAATAATTCTGATGAAGGTGGTACTTCGCACCACCCTCCTTACTCCAATTTTCAAAACACTCCCATTTCCGCTGAAGATCTATCGCACTAGAATTGCAAAGTTTTTATCTTTGATCTACTTTTTTATTTTCGTAAAAATCTTTTCGTCTTGAGAAAATATTTCTATTAGAAATAAATTTTTAATCTGTGTCCTTACTAGCCCAAGATTATTTTTTAACTCGCAATAAAGTAAAAACCTGTCGGAAAGTCGTTAAAATTTGTAGAACGTGGAGCGTTAATATGGGATTCAAATGAAAATGGAAAATTGTTTTTTGTTTTAAAACTGTGTAAATAATATGATAGACTTGAAAAACTCATAAGCCTAGAACTCAAGAAAGAAGTCAGAATGAAAAATTATAGGAAATGTCCCCAAATATGTTGTAATTATTTCCAAGCGGTGGCCCTAGAACAAAATCAGTGAGTGTGACTAAGAGAAAAGGCGCTCGGCGATCTTTGAGCGTGCTTGTAAAGAGTGAGTGAAGAAATTGGGTCTAAGCTTGATTGATTGGTGAAGGCTTGGATTGCTTTTTCTTTAAAGCATTTTGTTTAGATTGGAAATGTATTACAACACGAATTTGGCCACTTTTCCCTGGAGATCTTTTTTCCATCAATTATTTCGAGGATTTCTACAGCACACCTGCCGTCTGGTCGTGTCGCTTTTTGCCCATTCCCAAAACATTCGTTTAATCGCATATTTCTAAACGAACCTCCTACAGCATCGGCTGCACATGGTACATAAAGACGGCGATTAATTGCAATTGACTCTTATTTACAAGTGAAAAAAAACACAAGTAAATGAAAGAAGATTTTAAGATTGGTTAGTAGTATGGTTATCAGCTGAGCAGCGCAGTGAAAGAGAAGTTATTATATACAATACAATAATAATATACATGTACTTATAGATTAGTTCTCTGTATTTACATACATTCGTGCGGCGTAAGTTGAATAAAATTATAGTAGATTCAAATTGTTTGTACGCTTGGCTATAAAAAACGAGCTAAAGTGTCTTGAAATATTTACATTTACAAGTATATACATATGTAACATTTTGAACCTATAAAATGTTCAAGTTATTTATATAAATGCTGAAATGACTGCAATATTTTTATTATGAAATGAAAAATTAGGGAGAATAGAAATATTTACGATATAAGCACAATAAAAACAAAACAAGAAATCAACACTAAGACAAATACTGCTTCACTCGTCCAATTTTGTTCGGTAACAAAGCAAACGCGTGGTAAAATCAAAGTAAGGACGACTTAAAAAGTCACAGTTAGTGTAGAAACAAGTGCAGGGTAAAGTAAAGTACAGAGCAAGACACTTGCAAAGTGTCTGCTTGAACTGATCCATACCCTAAATCACCAATGCCAACAGCATTTGCACAAAAGGTGCCAATGAGTTTAAGTAAGTGAATCTGTCCTTTTTGGATCAATTGCTGTTTGTCGTCTGTCTGGCTATACCCAAAAAGAACTGCCTATAAAAATTAATCCCTTATCACACCCTGTTTAAAGCCTTTTACACATAATGTATTTTAGCAAGACACCCAGTGTGATCTAAGCTCTTATTGCCCATTCAGTTCTTATTACTGCAACTCTTACGATTGCACTTTTACATTTAATATCCTCCTTGGCGTTGTTAACAAGAGATAAAAGAGGTATAATAAATGACTTACAAAGGAAAATCAACCACAAATACACATGTATGTTAAGTACATATGACACACCACAGAAAAGATTACACAACACATAAAACACAAACACACAAATTAATTGAAATTAATTCCACTTAAAATCCAAACACAAAACAAATACGCTATGCTTAAGGAACGTATACATAATATAAATAGATAAAGACCGACAGATATGAGGAAATGAAAGATACATATGAAACGAAAACGACAAAAAAAAAAACAATATTTTTTCATACGTATGTGTAACATTTAACTCACCCTTGCGGCCAGACTGGTGTTTGGCTTTTCCAGCAATTCCCACAAATATTTTTGATATTCAGCACATTTACCATCGCCAAACTCTTCTTCGTCGCGTTGCCGCAACGATTCCGCCTCCTTGCGCATCTCTTCGTGGACATTCTCCTTGCGCTGATGATATTTATGCTGGCAACACGACTCCAAGTACAATTCGTCTACGCCCCAATATTCCAGATCATCGCTAAACGCTAGTACACACATCTCATCGACAATGTGTAATTTGCCGGTACGATAAAAATTTAATATCGAACTGAAGCTTTTCGGATGACGATCAAAAAAGTATTCGTTATCGACCAGAGAATAATCGTCGCACAATTCGATAATGGCTTCGTGGGTGGTGCAGTCGCGCAGACGCCCTAAACGCGTATGCGGCAATCGTTCGAGGGTACGCCACAGCACCTCATGCCGAACACCGCCTACATTGATGGTGACGCGATTGTTCATTTGCTTGGATTGTGCTATCATAAATGGTTCGGGTGGTGGGATGGACGACATTGATCTGGAATGTGTGCGTTGGAGGGCGTGGTCTGTTGTGGTGGCCATAACATTGGAAGTTTGTTGCAACTGCGAGGCATAAGGTATTGAGTGTGTAGGCGAGGTAACGGGCAATGGTGCGTATCGCACTTCCTTACTAACTGTAACGGAATTTGAACAGCTCTCAATATTAGTGGGATGTCCGGTGGCTGTTGTAATAATATGACTGCCAGTACAGCTGGGTATTGTGTTGGGCGGCATACCGAGCATGTTGTCAGCAGCACTACTAATGTAATCCAAGTTGTTGCCAAAAACCACACCAGCTCGACGTTGTTGTTGTTGTGATGTAGCGGTTTGATTGATATTATAAGCAAAATTCCCGTGCGTTGATAAGTTGACGGTGTCGCCACCAACACCAACACCAACGCCATAAATATTAGTTGCACCCATAGGTCGACCCCACTCGGTGTGACCGCCGCTAATGGGGTCGTAGTATGGCTGATTATCATAACTGCTTCCGATATTGGCTGTTGTTGTTGTCGATGTGGCACTGCTACGTCCCAGATTTTCATTGTCATCGATACAATCTCCAGTTTCTGCTCGTAATTGATATTGTTGATAATCCAATTGTTGTTGTTGTTGTTGTTTGATATTTTGTGATGACTGTTGTTGTTGTTGTTGCTGCTGTCCTGTATATTGATGTGGTTGCTGGCTTGTGGCAGCCTGTCCTCCATGCAAATGTTGTCCCAACATCTGCGTAAATCCATTGTTGTATTGGGTTGATGCGACCGATTCACCTGGTTCCCAACGTACCGTACCACGGTATTTGTCACGTTCGCCGACCATAAGACTGCTGTTTAGAAAAGAAATTAAAGCTTTTCTGCCTACAATATGTCGCTCCGTCACACACTTACTTACCACTACATATCATTTATTAGTTGTTTGCTTCTGTTCTATGCATTGTAGTCTACATACACCGAATAGAGGAATGTGTGTGAAGCGTGTGTTTGCCTGCTAAAGCATCAAGCGTCGTTTATTAAATATTCTTCGTCTTTATAGGATTGCTTTGTTCTACTAAAACTAATATTATTTAATGCCCTCTTTTCACCATTGAACGTTTTCAACAGCACTCATAAGTTTTCCTTTTATTTCTGCTGTGTTTCTCGTTTCATTTCATTTTAGGTTTTCATTCAATCAATTTGCATTTGTAGTGGTTATGAGGTGCAATTAATTTGGCAGTTTCCTTTTTTGCTTCTATTGGTATTGTTTGCTAAATGAATCCTTAAGTGGGCTATAAAGAGAATAAAAATAGATGCAGATTTCGCTTAAATAGCCTAAAAGTCCTGTTCGGCGGACAATTATTACCTCATTCCTTGTTTTTGCTATGTTAAGGTTAAACGAGTACAATTTTTAGAATTACGGACAAGCAGGCAATTTATGACTAAAACGATTTGGAATAGCGCACTGATTAAGAATGTGGATAAAACTTATTAGGTAAAGCACAAATCCTATATATAAAATTTATAGATGAACAGTTTGGTAGGAATCAGAATCTATAATGTAAGGAGTTGACCAGCACAAATTTATATTGTAAATATTGTACATTTTACAATGTGTATGTATTGTAAAAAATGTATTGGTTTGTGCGGATTCACTCACTTCTTAAACCAATTTAGCCATGTTCTTCTGTCCGTCTATGCATTTGTTGTCTGTAAATGTAAATTTGTGCGCAGTTTTTAAGACATTCCGGTGATATTTTTTCTTGCAGAATCCGTAATAAGTTTAATACCAAGCTTAGACTCAATCGGTCCTTTTTTTTTACCAAATTGATAAAATACAAGTGTAGGAATCAGTTAAACCCGACCATATAATACGTTACACCACTTAGTACCTTAGTAGTAGTTTAGTCTCATCAGTAAACGCGAGGTATTGTCATATAAAAGTCTCTTCATGAAATATTATTACGTGGCGAGGGGTTCAAATAATGCTCCGATAAGGTGCAGATATGGCACAGCCCAATGATTGATAAAATTTTGTTGCAAAACATTAAGAATTACTGTAGGATGTAGATGTGTGATGTCATAGATTTATATTATTATTGTTTGGAAGCATTGGTTATGTGTGCGGCATATAACCCATAATGTATACATGATTACGAAAATTATTTTCACTTTAGTTATTATAGACGTATTTTAGAGAAGAAGAGTTACTAATAATGGACCATTCAGGTTCACTCAGGTTCAATCAACTCAGAAGACATCCTTCACAATTTCTTCAAAAAATATCGATACAGACGGACATGGTTACATCGATTCAGATTTTGATTCTTATCGGATAAGTGACACTTGCCGTTTAGAAGATAAAAACACCCTGTATTTAATAAACTATAACACAAATAGTGTTACGTGTACGAGCAATTACAACTTTTCGTTTCTTACTAAAAGTCATCCAAAAATTATAAACTACAGTTAGTTGTAATGCTGTTGCAATGTTTATAAGCTACAGCAGTTGTGGCAAAGTCTATTTTAAGTTTGTGCAGAGGTTTGCCTTTTAAGAGTTTTTAAATGGCAAATGCCACACCCACAATCAATTTAATCCTATCAAAAACTGTATCGATTTAACCATGTCCGTCTGGGTGTCCGTATAAATTTGTGCTACAGGACGCATTTTTTAGGATATTCCTAGGAAATTTGATGCAAGGATATGTACTGGGCCAAAGAGAAACACTGTTGAAAATGGACCGAATCGGACCATTATGCATCTTCCCATTTAAGGTCCCATTTAAGTGGCAAAAATTATAATTTTTAATATTTTTTCACAATATGTGGTTAATTGACTTAATAATTAACTGTGCCAAATTTGGACGAGATCGAACACTTTAGCTTGCCCTGACTTTACCACAACAAATAATTTAATTGTAGCACAATTTATGGAGTCAAGTGGTGTAGGGTAGTAAATGGTCACGCTGGACCGAATACAACATTTTCACTTGTTTTTATGCACGTTTATATTTATATGCACTTGAAAGTATTTTGCATACACATTTAGTTTTGCGTATACTTTGCATGTGCGAAATATTTTAAAATACTTTTCATGCGTAAAAATAAGTTGTTTGCGTTAATGGGTCCTTTATAGAATCTCGTCAAATCGTTTTCATCACCATCATTGATAAACAGCTAAATTTATAAATATTTTCAAAAATACTACCACATTGACAGCGGCTATAAAATATTAAATTGGTGAAATTTTTAAAAAAGTGTTTTTTTTTGCTCTTATTTTGTATATTAAAGCAAAACTATGAGTAAGCTTTTGTTTGCTTTCTGCTTTTTCGTTCGCCATTTCAAACGTTACTTTATTCTTTTAATTCTATTTTTGATAACAATCATGAATGAATGTTAAGTGCAAGAAGAAAACGAAGGGTCGCCCCAAATGTATAATGTATCGTGTTTTATAGGTCAAAATCATCTCAACCCCGAAACGAAGAGAGGAACAATACGTACACACGTAAAACAATGCCAACTTTACCCGCCCCAGACATATGTACGTGGCACACTTTTTTGTTGTCATTTCACTGTTTGTGCATTTGTTGTTATTGTTGTTGTTGTTGTTGTTGTTATTTTCGTTTTACCAGAACGAACATTTACCTTAAATATTGCAGAGTAGAGCAGTGGTCTCGTGGAGGCGTACATCGTTCGAGTAGTAGGCAAAAACACAAACAATTAAGTAACAAATTTTCCATTCGTTACAAGTATCAACGCATCGCATGTTACATTGCATTATCACTCATACGTATGCGTGGCCCATTTATGCTTTCTGTGCTGTTGTAAAATTCAAACGTTCTTTTTACACTTAGTTCTTGTGGTCTTTAATATATTTTTAAATATTTCAATATATATGAGAAAAGCCAATACGCGTAAAGAAGGACGATATTAAGGGTCGAACGTGTTCCTGCGGACTGTGAGAACGAGTTATTTGCTTTAGTAAATTCTGGGCTTTTGAGTGTTGCCACACATAAGCGCAGAATCTTTCACTTTTTGCGTATGTATCTTACAAAGCGACAAACACAAAGAGTACTTCACTTCACTTCTCTCTTTCTCTTCCAATAATAATATTATCTCTCCGGCGCGAGCAGAAGTTGCCGCACTACATACCATCTTAACGTAGTTCCTGTACCAGCATATCTCTCAGTACTTTCACGTTTGATTTTGTTTGTTTATATGTTTGTTTGTGTGCCATTATACCCTCTAAATGCTAATGTGTATAAAATTTGAATAAATTTATAACACTTTGTGCATATGTAACCTGTGGATGCCTTATATACTAAAACAAACGAAACTAAAGGAAAAAAATTCAAGTGATGGGAAGGTCAAAATACCAATTGCTCAACTTCCTGTATTTCATATTACATACTCGTACTTAAATGTCGTGTTGGTTCATTGCAAATACGTACTCTTTAAACTGTTATGCGAGTGTAAGAAGCACACGTGCACACACAAACACAAACACAACAATATGAGAATAGAAGAAAGTTCTTTATGAAGTCCACTCTTGAAGCCACATTGACCTACATTGTCAAGAACTCCATTATATTATACAAATGCACACATGGACACACAAGCACACATTCACACATTTACACTTATGCATTGCATGTTATAATTATTGTGGTTAAGGGTAACAACACATTTTATCTACAAATATTTACATTGCTTTCAAGCCATTACAATAAAAACCATGATGATGTACACAATTATATACAATTTTATACACCTCTTATAAATAGGTGTGCATGCAATAGCCTCAAGAGATTATTGCGGTCTGCTTAACTGCTTTTATTATACTCACTACTCTGAGGTGTGAGGTATGCTCACCATGCTGAAACGGGTGCAACACCCAGAAATAGGCTTCAGATAACAAACAAGCCTGACTGCCCTACCACGGGAGCCAATATGAAGTTTGTTTATGTGAGAAAGTGTCCCAAGAATATAGCGATTAAAACAGTTTTTAATAAGGAACGTTATTCACCCAAAAAGACATCTTTGTGCCATTTCATCAAAAAATTATCCACATTGCGATCAATTGCGATTACAAGAAATAAATGGACAAACAGGCGGACATGGGTAAATTGATTCAATTTATGATTTTGAGGCGATAGATACATCTGGCATTTTTCGCCTTCACAAATTCGTACAGATACTTACCCTTGTATCGTTTCGTCATGTAGACTATAAAAAAGGACGCTAAATTTCCAATGTCTTCACCTATATTTCAAAAATTTTCGTAGCTTAAAACATTTAACCCATCAAAACATTTCATTCGAAGACTACTTATAATCCGCCATCTTATCGCGGCCATCATTTCATCACTTAGAGTGACGATACTTAACGTTTACATATGCAATAAATAGATTGCGTGGAACATTCTTGCATGCATGTTGGATGGGTCGCCATATTTCACTTAGTATGGTGTCACTTAGCTTTGAGGATTTTATTCATTTATTGTAGTATTTTCATTTGACTTCTACAATATATAGATTGGGAGAAAAATGATGATCCGAAATCTGAGGACGAATTTGGCGAACTTTTACACAGTATGTCACAATCTACAGGGTGCCTACTGTTTTTGAGGTCACTCATCTATGTGAATGTAATTGCTGGAGAACAATTTTGTTTGATTTTTTTCTTGTCAGATCATCAATAGAGATCATCAAAATAACGCAAGAAATGAAGAGACATGCAGTTATCGTCGCTATATGCGCAAAATTCATCGATTTAAAAATCCCCAATTTTCTCAATTGCGCTCATTCATTCGTACATAAGGTTGGAAGCATCAGCTGGGGATGGAGAAACTGTTACAAAACGCAAAAAACATGTGAAACGTTCGGACACTACTAGAAATACACAATTTATCCACTAAGTACAGGAGATCGTTGACGAAAGCCCCTCAAAGTCCATGAAGGCCATTACGGGGGACCTAAATGTCTCTGGGAGTCTAATCCGACAAGTTGTCTACGAAAACCTTCACTATACGTCCTAAGTTATGCGCAGGGGTCAGTTTCAGAGGACACAAACTCGGGACAGGTGGTTATGCTTACGTTATACAATGGTTCCTCGTATTATACCAGCAACTGTCATGGTTTTAAGAGTTGTGAGCAACGAAGGACATATTATGTCATCCTACTTCTTTTTCAGAAGCTTCGGGTGAATACTGCCGCCTACGTCGAGGTTTTAGAAACAGTTGTGAAACCTTGGATTGATAGTGTACGTAGGGACAGACCAAATATATTCCATCAAGACTCTGGTCCTTCACACAAAGCCATGACGACACAAGATTGAATGACAGAAAATTTCTATGACCACATTACCGCAAACGTCAAACAAACAGCCATCTAGCCCCCCAAACCTTAATCCTCTGGATTATTACGTATGGAGCGAAGTTGAGCAGGAGACCAATGAACATAATTCTATTTCATCACTGAATGATGCTATAACAACAATAACGATGCTATTGGACAAAGAGCATTTGATTCGGGCTTGTAATCCTTTCCGACCCCGGATTGAGTCCATTATTGCCGGTAATGGGGATTTTATTGAATAGTTGTATAGTCTGGGATGTCAATTATTTTATGGAATTATAATAAATTTTGCCAAAAATATGAACACATTATTAAACTATTTGCATTTAATTACCAATACATGCACAAGTGTGATTATAGCTGATTATTTTATGTAGAAGAGTGCATTCTTACCGAAGATCTTCTAAGAACACTACTTTGTTTACCATTAAACTCTGGGATGATCTACACAGACGTATGTGTACATTCGTCTAGTATTCAAAATGCATCTCATACAATATCTAATAAAAATAAAAATTCATTTCAATTGGGCAATAACGAACCGTACATTGTTATTGTTCTTTTAGTACTGCCGCTAATCGTTTGCTAATTAAAATATTAAATAAATAAAACGCTTATATAGAAATAAGTCTAAGTGAACTTTTCCAAAAACACACACTTTTACTGACATTTGAAAAGTGACTGAGGAAATCAGGTGGGGCACATACTATGCAAGTGTGTCACTTTCGCATGCTGTAGAAAAACTATTGTGAACTATTGTGTTTAAAGAAAAAACAATATAAAAATGGTTGTCTTGCAAAAATTAGAAATTTTAAAACGATTTTGTATTGTAACACTTTTTATAGCAAATCGTCGGCTTACTAAAAACTTGAAGGAATATGAAAAATCACTGGAGCTTAAAAATGTTTTTATAACTTCTCTAAAAAACATCCAATAACTAAGTGAAAGGTGGTAGTGTTTTTCCGTTTTGGCAAACCAAGCCAAGTACAAAAGCTACACTTAGTCTGAGTAAATCTTCACGTTTGTATATAAACTAAGGTGCAGTACACATACAATTGTGCCACCCTTTTAAGACTATTAACGTAAACGAGTTCAGGTCTTGCTTGTTTCAAAGACGGTTTATAAAATAGGGAGCGTGCTTATTATCAGGTACCGCTTATTTTCTATACATCGATGTATGTACCGAATTTAAATATTTGTGACAGTGGAAGATTTTTGTTAATTGTGGGCGTGGATATTAGTCTTATTAAGGAGAACAAAAAAAATCAGCGGATCTACCATATATTCCGCAATGCTCATAACTTTCGCATCGATTCAATTGTGAAACGACGGAAACTAATTCAAACATAGAGTTTCGCAAAAACCGACGTTCTTAGTTTTCGCAGGAAATTTCCTGTTTAAAATGAGTGGAATCGATTGAAAGCTGCATCCACAACTGACACAATCTTCAATAACGCTATACGCTCACAATCTCTTTTAGAGCAGGATCTGGTCTTTGAGGTGGTATGTTAAGTCGATTTTAGTCAATTACAACTTTTTATAAGACGGAGCTGTACTAAGTTTATCATTCTGTCTGCAATTGCCAGAAGGAGGTTTAGAAGACCCCAAAAAATATAAATATTCTTGATCAGCATAAAAATTCGAGTCGATATGACGATGTCCAGTATTTCTGTTGATACTGTGTTGAAAACAGACGAAATCTGTTGACGGCCCACGCCCACATTTGAACAAACTTCTCACAGTCATTTTCTTTCAATCTTTAAATATTTGTTCATTCAACGAAATACAAAAAGTCTGTGTGATATATACAAAAAACTTTAATTGAACAGATTTCGATCGTTGAGGTAAAATGTAACAAATACTCTATAGCAGTAAAAAGAGAGTCCATAGTTTCACCGTAAATGTGGAGGGTTTGTCCAAGATTTGGCCAAAGTCAAATACAGCTTGTTCACTTATTGGAATTACACTCAAGTCGCACATTCTACAAAAACTTGAACATTAAACACGAGGTCAGAGGCATAAGACTCTCTTAATATTTCAACCGCGAAGCAATTAAGAAAATTATGTATTCTGTTATTATTAAAAGAATGCGAGAACGCCAGTACTTCTAATCGATAACAGTGGATCCAATTGAATGGCTTCCCAGCAGTCGCAGAGGTTTTCAGCAACCGCTTCATACTCACAGTCACCTTTTCAAAAACATAATTTGAATTTGAATACAAGAACCATGTACCTGCGTGTACCATATGCACACATAGGTGTTGTATTGTACTCTGTATTATCGAGTATTTACATGTACATTGTTACCTGTCTGTGCGATGGTTGCAACGAATGGCAAAAGGGCAACTGCGATGATTGTTGTTCTTGTGTTTTAATATTTTTAAGCTTCCGCACCTCCTTCGACATAACACCCCATGCATAACATGCATCTATTGATTGATTTTGTTCGTACCTAAATATATTTGCCCATAAACGAGAACATTCTTAAACTACACTCAACGAAACTTGTTAGGTATGAAAAATCAATGAATTTTTGTTTAACTCTTCCTTGAAAACAATATTTTCGTTTCACTTTATGGTCTCAAAAAGCTACTGACACTGCCATAACATATTTGTTAAGGATACACTGTGGTTGTTGTTTTGGATTGTTTATAATTTTGGAATCGATTTAACTTTAAACGGCTTATAATTAAGAAAAATTTTATCTCATTTGAAGATGCCCGCGTGCGAGGAAGGAAGGAGGGAAGGCGCTGAGAGACTTTCAGAATCACAATCTAGGTCGAATTGCAACAATTTCAACCACGTTTCTCTATTTACAAGTTGTTGTCACCAAATTTCTTTTTCAGTTGTGGTTAATTTTTCGATACTTGTTGTTGTTGTTGTAATTGATAATTTCGATTAATATTTTGAGATCAATTATTTCATTAATTTTTTTATTACAACACATTTTTTTGGTATTACTTCAGTAATTAAATTTCTTCTATGCATTTTTTTTGATTCCGAACTGCTCTCAATATTGAATGTACGATGAATGCTGTATTGTTTTTAATTTTTTGCTTTTACGAGATATGTATTTTTGTTTGTTTGTTATTATTGTACTTTGAATTTTTGCTGCTCAAACGTTCTACTTTATGCATAAGTACAATTTCTTTTATACATGTAAATATTTTTACACGATTTCAAGGTAACGATTTCATCACACACAAAAAACTACAACAAATTCATGAGATTCACTGAATAAAACACGCACGCACTGGCAATGCAATTAAAATTTTAGATCCGTTTACGATGGTGGTCGGTGTCCCACTAAAACAATGGAATCTAGTATTCCCAAAACAACATTACGGTACATATACATACAAGTACATAAACATACAATCAAATTTGATTCTCCAACTATGCGCATTAGAGAGCAGGCTAAGTGAAGGCATCCGTACAACAATATGTAGAGTGTGGTATGTTCTAACGGAAGATGGCAAGAAAGAGTTTAATAAAAAGGTTTCTTCGGCTTAGATCGAATGTGGGATACCCATCATATGCTCTTAAATTCAATATAATGGGAAATTGATTTTCTTAACGATGACTCGTATTCATGACATAAAAGGTGAAATTTTTCAAAAGAAAAATTGGACAGAGGACATGGCAGGTACATGATTGCTCTTTCCAAAAAATTTATTTATGTATCAGCTCGGAAGTGACATTTAACTCTAAATAAGGGTTTTTGAAAATTGCGGACGTGTATAAGATCCGCCCATTTTTAGCACAAATATCAACTCATTTGTATTTATGGCAGATAAGTAGATTTTTGTCGATTGTGAGCGATTTTGCCCCATTTAAATAGAGATTTACGTGAAGAAACTAGCAGTGTAGAATTTCATCTCAATATCTCAAGATTTACGACCGTGCAAATGCCACACGACGGACATGTTTAGCTCAACCCAGTTTTTAATGCTGATCAAGAATACTTTGTAGGGTCTCTGACGCAATAGCAACTGGATATGTTCCACATAACGGCGTGTCTTTTTTTAAAATATTAAAGTTTTCCTCTTTCATGTGATACACGGGTATATTATTTTTGTGCGGATGCTTCTAAGCGACAAATGCCACAGCCACCTCTAATTATATCGATCGGCTAAAAGTCATTTACTATGTGACTGTCTCTGCGTCCATTTATTTCTTGTAATCAACGTACAGATCAAAATTTTTAATATTTATTGATGAAGTATTAACCCTTCAAAGCCCTTGAAAGAGGAACTGTTGCATAATTTTTTAGCACGTTCCCTTAAATAAGATCTTGTTCAACGATGAAAGCTTTATATAAAAAATTTTCGTGTTTGTGCAATTATTTCGACCAAAAATTGTTCGAAAGAATTTAAAATGTTGTAATCCAACATTTCACACGTGCATGCTACGGGGCCTGTGAGATGATCTTCTCGCGATGTGTAAAGACAAAGCTCGTCTTTTTGTACCTATAGATATATGATGTCGATAGTGATCATCCAACCGGATATTCCGTAAGAACTGAGACACTTTTCTATGTAGAGTAATAGCAAAACGAAAGTATTCCTTCTCTTTCCTTTCATTTTTCGTAAATTTGCTTATAACTCACTTATAAGACAACTGACATGTCTGACGTTAACATCCGGTTGTTCAGAAATGTATGATTTACCCTCAACAGAACGTAAGTTGTCAGTGGTAACCAAGTTGTGTACTTAATGCTATCGAGACATTTGCAATGTACAAGACACTGAAGGCGCCAAATATCTACATAATGTGAGAGAGTTTGAGTGTGTCAAGATGGTAATGAAAAGCGCACTATATGTGGACGTTAATGTACATTAACTTGATTTATGTTATGTTGGTTTAATAATGTGCGCTCATAGTAGTAAATCAAGAGTTTTGCATTGATCATAACTCAAAACCGCCAACTGAATATGAATTTGAAAGTGTGGACATTTAGAGGTAAGTGTTGGCTATAACACTCATAAATATTTAATGATAGTATACCAAATATTTCGGTTACACGCTAAGAAACCATTTCTCTCTCGGCCTCTCTCAGTTTGCATCTAGATAAATTAAATACATATAATACATGAAATATATTACGTATAAAAATTGCACAACATTTTGATATGAATTGTTTGTCTCTCTGTTGTATTGTTATGTATCTCTTGATTCACGAGATATGTGAACACAACTGGTCTCTCTTCAACAATGCACTCTCTTAACACTGAATGCATGAACGGTATTTTATATAAAACTCAATGACATACTTTCACTTTATTTATATTGTACCTTCCACCCACTCGATGTTAAGAAGTGATCATAATAAGTTTATCGCTACGTTTGCAACATTTAGCTAAAATTGCAAGTTGATGCAACAAATGGCATTCTTTGTTCGGGACTACAATATATATCATAAGTAAAAGTTGGCGATATATAGACCGGAGTATCAACGTATACACATATGTTATGTTGCTTAAGAGCACCAGAATAGAATGTCTCCTTTATGTTGAAAAGTTATAGAAACAAGTAAAACAGCTGAAAATGATATATTCGGCCAAGCCCGACCATTTAACACCTACACTACTAAACTCCGAAAATTATGCTATAATTACTTTAGTAAATGCGAAGCATTGCATTGTAAGTCACTTCCTCATATGGCATTGGCTTCTAAAAATAGACAGGCAGGCAACCAGACATGGTAAAATGGGTCAGTATAAATAAACGTGGTTGTGGCATTTACCGTTTAAGGGTTACAAATGTACGCACAAACTTAATATACCATATAGCACAAGTGCTGCTGGGTGACATTTTTACTGTATTAAAATAAAATGAGCGGGGTCTTCAAGTATCCTACGAACGATTTTACCCAATTTCAATACTAATCTGCATAAGGGAGCCATCAACTTGAGCAAATTTTCTCAATTGTTGGAATCGGGAGCATGTTTACTGCAGACGGACAGATGTACAAAGCAAAATCGATTGAGAATTCCATGCTGATAAAGAAAAGACATACTTTGAAGCGTCTCCAACGCTTCTTTTTAGGGTATTTTGACAACGTGATTAAACATCCCACCTCAACTATGTGAAATATTGCCTCGGGAATGGAACCTGCATAAAAATGAGCACAATACTTCGACTGTGACAATTAAGGTTTGACTACTGCTGCTAAAGTTATTATTGATAAGAAATGTAAAGGCCACACCTCTATTATCAAAAGTAAGGTTTTTAATTGTATATAAACAGTTATAAATCTTAAAATGGTATATCTTCTGTTGCTTTTATATGTAGAGCACTTATATGTCGGCTGGACTTGATTGAGCTTTTACTTTTTGAAGCGGAACTCCAACATATTAAATGCGAATAAATGTACTGAAATGAGTTGCAATTAAATTTTATTTCTTTGCGTTTGTTTACAATTTTCTAATTAACAGCCGTTACAGATTTTTATACCCTTTATCGTTTGTAATGCAAAGTATGTTAAGATTATGAATGTGTTGGCAACACTCAGATTAACTAAAAATGCAGTTCCATTCATTTTAAATCGGAATCGTTTGCTCAGATGAAATGCAGATGGAAATTCGGTCACCCTTGTAAATTAATTCTTTTTTATCGGATTTGTACGATATTGCCCACAAAAGCAACCTCGGGCATGTACTGCACAGTTCAAAGGTAATTCTAATTGAAAATCGCTCCGTTCAAGGTATTTAACCCGTATTTAACCAAATTTCGCAACCAATTTCTATTGCAAGTTATAATTGAAGCGTATTTGTTTTGTGTAATAATTGAATCGAATTATTGTAAAAGATGTGTTGGACGAAGAAACCAAGTGGTGTAGAGTGTATAGAGTGCTGTTGCTGCTCGTCTATGACTTTTTCATTTCACTTCCTCGTAAAAGAGTCAGAGGTGACCAAACTGGGCACAATTTTAGATATTCTTATAATTAAAAAACGAAAAGGTCAAAAGAAAAACCCTTTTCCCAAATCCGTTACCCATGCAGTGGACTCTGAACAGTGAGGTACTGGGTAAAACAAGTTTAAATATATTGTAGAAGATCGCAATGGAACAACATTCATATTCTTGTAAAAACAATGAGTTTTTGACGTAACTTTCCGTTAGGTGAAAAAATTATTACAAGATTTCAAAGAAACACGTCTCTCCATAGATCTAACAGTGATGGTTGTGCACAGTTATGTTTATGAGATTGAAATGGAAAAGTCAAAAGTTGCTCATCTCTGTGGGAAACCGGCATCTCAGCAAACCAGAGTAACACACCTGTGAGAAATTATAACACACATGTGAGAATATTGGCAGCCAAACACACATTTCGGCTTTATCTCATAGCGTGCACATTTATGACTGTTTGTGTAGCTATATATTGTCTTATTACGAAACATGTAATCAACTGCGACTGCGAAACGCGTGCTATGAAGTCTAAACTTAATTGATTATGGCTCCTTATTCTCTCTTTCTCCAACGGACCACTCAGTAGCATTTGGTCGTTTTTTACGTTAACAACATGACACGCCTAACGCATTTATAAAAAAATAATTATTATTAACAAAAATGAAGAAAAATATAATACGTGCAGAATGAAAAAATTGAAACCTTTGAAGCTCACACTGGATTGTATTTCGCATGGAGTGAGATGTGTAAGCTTAATCAACCTAGTCTGCAGTAGATAAACTGAAGAATAAACAAAAAATTATTGAAGAAGTAAATATGAAATATTTGTCCATCCATCACTTTTAATTATTTTTCTGCTGAATGACTGAGCGGCCAATTGAGTGGGTAGTGTAAGGTGGTGTGGTGAACTAAAGAACACATTGATTAATGCGGTCAGTCAGTATTAACTTTGAAAATAATTTAATGCAATTTATCCAAAACACCAAATGTAGTACCGCTGTCATTTAAAATTCTTCTTAATTCGGAATTAGAATCGTGACACTCTGTTGTTGACACTCTTACAGTCACAAATCCATTCACACATGTTGAGTTGAAATCTTAGACAAGCACAACAAACATAAGGGGTATGTTGAGGTTCTGTACTGTGACAGCCACGCCCCCACTAGACGAACATTTTCCAAAGTCACCAAACTGGAGCTAAAATGTTGAAATTGGAAATGGTTACGTATGTATAACTAGAGTTTTGATAAGTGTCGCAGAAACATGGCACGCCCACTATATTTAAAAAACCACCTTTAGTGCAAAGTTTCACCAATGAGTTGAAGCAACATGCACTTTTATAGTCGCTAAAAGAGCTCGCAATTATACGCCACGCCCCACAACTTATGTGTATGAATATAAAAGATAATCCAGATATAGCCAAAGACACAAGAAATTTTTTTACACCTTTTTAACTGTACTTGCATATATTACGTTCACTGATTAGCGGTGGTTAACTGCTTATGTTATGTTGCACTGAAATTATATGTTTTTATACTCCACACAAGTGGGTATTCTATGTTTGTCATGCGGTTTACAACACTCAAAAGGATGCTGCAAAGCTCTTACACGGTTTATACATTCATTTATACATTCTTCATATTAGCATCAAAATTAATGTGATGTAGATGTGTCCGTCTGTCCGCGTAACTGTGTTGTGCATTGTTGAAACGTTCAGGGTTGTAAAAGTTTGAAATTCACAGCTGAAATTGTACATAGATGTGCTTCTGTAGATGTAGGCAGATGTAGGCCAAAATAGATTGACAGCCATGCCCACACATAATTCATTTCACGGCCACAAAATGACAGTTACAAGTTTTTAAATTTAGTTTATATTTATATTTACTCTGTCCATCGAAGCCCTGAAAATGGGCGTACACGCCCACAATTAATGAAACATTTTTTTAAAGTATTCCACTTTGAGTAAAGGGGCGCACCAACAACCGTGTACATGAATACGAGGGGTTTTCAATATTTGGTCATAAGTAACTTTTGTACTTGTTTTGTTTATAGTTTTCGAAAATAGTGAATTTTTTAAAAATCCGCAATATGAAAATATTTTGGAACCCTCCTGGAAGAACCTTTACATTTAATCTAATTCATGTGGTAAGTACAGATGTTACGCTAGCTTCAACCGTTTTTCTAATCGCTTAATTAAGACTTTAGTGTGCATGTGTATTACGTCGGTGAATAGTAATGCCTCATCAATACCATCATGCACCAAGTACGGATCTTCACCTTGTCTTTTTGTACCAGCACCACCCGGCCAAACACCACCATGCGCCAGACCAGGAAGCACTTATTGCGAACGTATCGATGGTTACCCCACGTAAATCAAAAAGTCGTCCGCACTATACACATAAACATATTCTCTGTTATAATGTAATAATATTTAGGCTCTTAATCAAGCAACTTGTACGGAAGTGGGGCTATGAGGCAAGAAATTTGTTAATCGATGAGACGTGGAATGACTTTAGTGCAACCACTTGGAACAATCAGGCGTCCTTTTATGATCCCGCCAATACATTCACGCACACCGCTCAAAATAATGAAAGAACTTTTCATGGCTACAAATACGCAAGACCCACTGATGCGTTTTACGATAACCATAGAAATTATGACCACAATCCTTATCTCTCAGCGAAAACTGTACCCATGGAGGATACAGCGTAGGTTTCGATTAGTCAACTTTAAATCTTGAAATGTTATTTAATCTTTTGAATATTTCAGTAGAAAACTGAACATCAACCGCAATAACAACATTTATGTAACATCTGTAGCAAATGATGCGAAGGATAGTACGTCCTATAGTCGTGCCCTGTGGTTGAAGCGAATTGTGAGAGATTTAAGTGAAAAGCGAACAACGCCTGAAACAAAGAGACACAAACCATCGCTAATTATTGATATGAGGGATGATGGAGAAGACCCTGATGATAGGGGTCAATATATATTAAGCAAACGTGATGTGCCCATAAACAAGAACATTTCACAAATAATGAATATACAACCAAACACTGTTAAAGGGCGAAAGAAACGCCAAAGTTCCGGGCGGGTGACTCTGTGTCAGAGCACAACCCAGTACATTACACCTCAAGCCGCCTTGAATAGTAAAGGTATTGATACGTATAATTATGCCGTACTTGGAAAGAGATTGTAATTCTTGTAATTTTTTTGTCAGGTAATTGGATGTTTGTTGTTAACGAAGATGAGACAGCACGACAAATGGTCAAAACTGAACTTTGCGCGTAAGTGCAACACAAAACACCTAAATAATATTGAATTTCTTTAGGCAGTTCCGTTTAACAAATTACAGCTCTAATGCGTGCTCCCATCTCTGCCAACTGCCCAATGGTTACGATTCGCGTTGCGAACAAAAATTTGTACAAAAGCGTTTAATTGCGTTACAGGGCAATGGGCAGAACTTGTATACTGACACGTTTTGGTTTCCCAGCTGTTGTGTTTGTACAATTTCAAGCAATTAAATACACTATGAATACTGAATGTTTTACTTAAATTGGAGAATTAATTTGTTTAGGGGCTCGAAAGTATTTAAGCGAAAGAGTGCAAACGAGTAAAGACTCGGAGCAAATCTTGAATGCCCTTCTCCTTGATATATTTATTAAAATAAATTTTCATACAAACGCTTCTATTGTAAATTATGCACTTGGCCTTGGCCTTGGAGTAAATTTTACGTTTCAATCATTCTTGACCCCTTTTAGTTTACGAGTAACCAAAAAAAAAAAAAAAAGAAAACTTCAAAATTTGCTGCTTTCAATACCGAGACTGTAGTCACTTTCGTAGAGATTGAAAATTGAGAGTTTAACAATAGTTGGACCCACGAACATCGTCCAATCGACTAAGATTTTCATGCTAGTCATACATCACCATGAATATAGAAGGATAAGTGTATGCATAGAGGATCGATTTGATTTAATTGACGGACCCTTACTTGGCATCTCTTGAGCAATGGCTTTGCGAAAAAGATTTTACCCAATAAACCATGCATTACGCCATCTATTGCTTTGATAAGTTACTACTTGATAAGTCGATAAATGAATCGCATCAACAATTGTCTAAGAATTAGGAAGGAAAAGGAACAATGATACGTTAATTTTAAAAGAGCGATGTGTTCGTGTTACTAAAAAAATACTATTTTTTTTTATTTCTTATAATGCGAACATAACACAAATTATATAACATAAGAATCTTAAATGTTCTATATTGATACACAGACTACTACGTCAAGCACTGAACAACAGCTAGTTTAAGCTAAACATTACAAAAAATTAAAATCAAATATATCAAGCGGAACTTTACTTCTACAACTGTTGCATGTGCTTCACAAAATTATTATATACATATGCATACTTTGTCTTCAATTGGTAAGAATTTAACTGGTATGAATGAAAGCATTTGTCACTAATTTGCTGCTGCTCCGTCACAATAAACAATCAGCGTACATATAACAATTAGTGATGCGTTTAATATAATGAGAGTACAGCGATACAGCTTTATCGACATTTGACTAAACAAATTCTCATCATTACTCTCAGTACCAGTAAAAGTATAATAAAAACTATTTCATCATGAGAGTTTATGTCAAATGCTTAATTGTGTACACCTTAACCTGCTTTTACACGATAGTTTAGCTTCAAAAGAAACTAAATAGACAAAACAAAGTGAAAGGGGTAAAAAAACATAATTTATGTTAAAACGAGTGAAAATATTGAGGTCGATTCGAAGCCGATCCCGGCGTGCTTAAAGGTGAGTGGCTAGCATTTGGCACATATAATATACCATCTTGTGGTGTAGGGTAAAAATAGTGCCACGTCGGTAAGATATCGGCAGAAATCGGCTTAACAGAGACCGTGGGTCAAGTTTAAATTTTTTGTAAAAGCAGGCTTAGGTGTCCACTCGTTTCTTTGTTTGCATTTATGTTTATATTTAATGTTACGTTTACATTTAATTTAGAGATGTGTATGCATATGTGGAATAACACACAATCACAACATAACATAACAGAACAACAGAGAACAGAGAGAAAGATAGCAGGAGAGCACTCACTAAGTCTAAAGTTTGTACAACTTGTGAAAAAAAAAAGAAAAACATTTCCAATCGTTATGAAAGGAGCAGATGTTTCATTTTTAACCATTACTCTTCCTTTGTTCGTTTATATAAATAAGCGAGTGAGTGTATGTCAATTTAAAAGTACATACCGTACATACTAAGACGAGTATATGGAAGCATGCATCGTACATACATGAACATGCACAAACTGACAATAGTTTCGTATAAAACTTTTAAAAGTGGTTTATTTTATAACTTGTACCGCACGCACACAAACACACACACACATACGCTCAAAACAACAACAACTTGAAACTTATCCTTCTTATGGTAACGTATAGTTATCGTACATATATGCATACAATGCAGGAATAAATACTTGACAATCTCATCTAAACTTCACATTCGTTCAGCAAGCCTGCAGTCCTGTGTAAAGCTTTTGTGTGATATATGTGTGTACATATTATTTATACAGTTATGTGGGAAGTTCAATTATTACATGAAATGGAGTCATAAGATGTGGCTCCAGTAAACAAAGTAACAAGTAAACACAACTGGCTTAGGCTTGGAGCCTATGTGTTGATTAGATATTGATGGCATTTTGAAAATTTTCATGAACATGAATGGTAACGGCCTCTGGGCACTTTTTAAGTCACTTTTTATTAACCCTTATAAAAATGTGTTTTGAAATTCTTGGCTTCATATATTTTTTGTGTATGGCGGGCGTAACAGCATTCTTCATGTTTTCCTTTTGAAGAGTACGAGTATGTATTATATTTCAGCTTTGACCTGTTTAACCTTTCATAATTGATGATTCTTGTTCGTTGTGGGCTTGGCTGGAAACCGTTTTCATTTACTTTAAATAGAAAGCCATCTGATTGCATTGATTGAAGATTCCTTATAGAAAACTTTTTGAGTTTTTCTGAAATAATCATTTGTAAAACGTATCACACATAGACAATAAAAGAATTACAGCTTATATGATAAGATGCGATATGTGTGTGATATTTATCACACATGGACAGACGGACGCTCTTGGAAAAATCACTTCAGATTTTGATTTTATTCAAGAGAGTGGTTTTCTGAAGCCTCATTCTGGGACAACTGAATATTAATGCACACAAGTTGTTATATTTGTAGTAGTCCAAGTCGCCAGGATAATATTTTAAATGGCTGAATGGAAAAGCAGACTTCTCTACAACTTTATTTGGTGTAGAAATGAGAAATGGGTTGAAAATAAACGCAAACATTAAAAATCATTAAGAGGAGTCGCGTTTGAATACATGACACGCCCACAGTTTGTGCAAATACAATTTTTTACTTATTAAAGATATTTTCATTGTCCATCGCGTGGATATTTTGGTCTTTTAATAAGAATTCAGATGCATAATCGATGTATATCCCGACAGAATAGATATCCATGACCACTCCGCTGGCGATCAGGAAAATATGAGTGTAGATGTATATGCGTTGTAGAGTACTCGCCCATGCACAAAACTCTTCGACTTATTTATTATTTTTAACATATTCTAACAAAGCTTAGCGGATATGTTTCCATGTGCTCTACACACAAATTCCGCTTAATTACTTGTTGTAAAGTTTGGGCAACACCTTGATTTAAAAAAAAATTAAGGATTTTTTAGTATCCGGGCTTAAAAATGTTATGATTAATTAAAAAAAGTTCAATGACTCAAGTACACCGAACGAAATGTAGAAAACATTACGAAATAAAGAAAAAGACATTTCCTTGGAATCGTGGAATTATTATTATTTTTCAAAATTGAGGGCGTACACGCGAGTGCATGTGCATGTACATTTAAGCAGAATAGGTACTCAAAGCAGGATAGATTCTTAAAATCGCATTCAAACTTAAAATACGACACACGATACCAAACCAAGCCAAACAAAACCATACCATGCCATGTAATTTAATGTATAAACGTCGTGTGTACGAGCATACATAGCCAGATATGTATTCGGGTTAATTGTTACATGAAGAATTAAAAATAGGTTACCCATTGAACTAAAGCAGTGTGCATGCATACGCAAACGCATACACACAGATAGGTGGTGTATCCAAATGAAATGCCGTGGTAGAGAACAGTAGCAGATGTACGTGCATGTGTACAAATGTTATAATGCAAGCATTTCTACCAGCTGTACACACACACACACACACGAATGTATGGGGCATGCATACCACACATACACATAAAAGTGTGGATTTTTCTGTGTGTGCCATGTGTGGTGTGGTTGATTGCACTTGCAGCAGAGAATATGAACGAAATAATACAATAACAATAACAACAACAATAATGACAATAATACAAGACAAAATGAGAACATTCATGGAATCGCATAGAAGGAGAGCAATTCAGCCACATTGTGTGTATAAGCATTGAAGGAGAGAGAAAGAGAGAGAGAGCGAGATGGGAATTGAATGGAATGAAAATGAAGCGACTCTGCTAATAGGCAAATAACAAATGATGTGGGGAGCCCAGCTGGAGCATACTAAACTCTATGGTAGCTCAACGAATTAACATCTGCCGCTCAGGCACCTCAACAGAAAATAGCGTGTGATGAGTTGGGAATTAGAGCGAGATTATTGAACGCAACGGTAAAGTGTTTGCAATTGGAGGAACAATGTGACAAATGAAACGGACACACAACAGGCGTTTATGCATTTCAAATTTCCAATTATGCACCAACCACCACCACCAACTACCACCAGAAAACTTTCTCAAAAAACAACAACACACAAACAATTAGTACATAAAACCTTTTGCAGTGAAGTTTTGTACACAACGTAAGAAAGGGACTTCACGCCACTAGATGGATGATAGTGACTAATAAATATTACACCAACGCTGCCACATAAGATACACACGAATAAATGCATGAGTATTTACAAGGCATGCAACATACATACAGCCCACCGCGCTCATACATTCTAACTGTAAGCACTGTAAGCAAAATCGCTCTCATCAACGAATTGGCAAAGAGAGATAGAGAGCAGAAGTGCTATGTTCTCAAATATTCTCCTATGCGAATATGTGCGTGCGCGCTTGCATACGAAGAATGGCAGTAGAACAGGGGTTGATTTTCATTAGTCGATGCACGGCGCGAACAGTTGTTGTGTATCCTTCGAAGGGTGAAAAGTTTTCAATGAAACTTTGGCTCCGTAATTGCATTTGCCAGCGCCCGGACATTTTCTGAATAATATACTTTCAATAATAATATTTGTTGTTTCATTGTGTGTTCGTGTCCTAAAGTCGCCGTCACATACAATTTCAATTAATTTATTTCGTTTTTTTTTTTCTGTTGAATCACATTATCTTCCACAAGTGGAATGTATGTATGCTTTGAAAAAATAAAAAAACATTTTACCAAAAAGAAATTATGTGTATTCCAAAAAAAAAAATAAATAAATAAAAATATTCTTGTATCCGCATGAATTAAATGAGAAATATTGTGTATGTGTGAGTGCTTACAAATGAGTTTATAATTAATATTAAAATAATGATTAAGTACACAAGAATACAGCACATATGCACTGAGATGTGAGTGAAAAAACAAACATATATAAAATAGAAGAAAAATGCAACTCAACCAAGTTTCATATGAATTTAAAAAAACGGTGGTGCAAACGGAAAACAATAAAAAATTAACAATTCTCTCCCAAAGATATTGAACGCGAAGGTTTTATTGTCTCTGCCAAGCTAAGATTACTTAGTCTCTCTCTGTTGCTTTAGGCATTTTCGATTGATTTCGATTAGTGCGTTTTTATTTTACTTTCTACCTTTGTTGTTCATTGCAATGGTGTGGCGATGATGGCCGATTTACAATTACGATGGATTAAATCTTACAACGGTAGGTTGGAGTGTAACGTAATTGCACAAGTATATAGTAAGGACATCAAATATTTGCCTCCTCATGCACTTGCACATATATAGTATTTGTGTGTTTGAATGTTGGGCAATTAGTGAACAATTATACATTGAACATTTTGCAATATCGACAAGCGACAATTTGCGCCTTAAGTAAGAATCAAGAGGCAAAAAACAAGCATAAAACTGAATGTGGTTTAGGTCAAATCTATAACGTACCCAGAATATATATGCAGCTAAGTTTTTTGTGTGTATGCAGCAATTTTAATTTTTTATTTTATTTTTTATCTTATGCGAAAAAAAGCCTGCGAGCATCTTATTTGTACGCTTTTGTCCATTTTTAATATAAACCGCGCCATTTTAAATCGATATTCCATTTCATGCGACCAGGGCAGTGATATCCACACACGGACGTACAGACAAATGGACTGACAGACAGACTCTATTGTGCATGTTGCAAACGTTTCAACAAAGTGCAATGAAATACTTCGAATACAAAAATAATTTGTGTCCTCTAATTAAAATCGAATTGAATCGTTTCATCGAATTCATACAAACGAAAATAGTTAAATCGATTCAAAAGTGTTTGTAATTGGCCAGAAGAGTTTAACGGCGCAACTGTGAACTTCAACAGGTCACCGCATCGGGTTCTGTGATCATTTTAAACTACCATCAAAGGCGTCTTTTGAAATCGTGTTAGGGCTCATATCGTCTTTTATGAGTCATGCACCACCGAAAAATTCTAAAATTTTAATAATTTCTCCTCTACGTTCATTCTTCGCAAAGTTACAACAGTTCAAACTTCGTGTTGAAAAAACACCATTTAACGCATCAACAAAATATCGTTACATGGCAAAAAAGCAAAATTCTTGATATTTTCTAAAGAAACTTGACGCATGGGCTCCATTTTCTAAGAGGCGCAATCGTGCCAAGTTTAAGTGAAATGGGACAATTTTTACTTTTCTGCCATGTTTCACAAAAAGTACATGTATGTTAGCATAGCAATAATGTTGAAATTCCCGAAAAAAATTATATCGCAATTTTGATGGCAATCGACGGTAATTAGCCAAACATATTCAATGGTGCAAGTGTTAGCTGGATGAAGCCAGCGGGACAGCTATGGGACATAAATCCCAAAAATTTTACTATAATTAGTTTAGTTTTGTGTCAGGAAGCGCGAATCATTATGACATATAAGCTCCTTCGTAGTATTATCAGTTTATTATTGGAGTTTTCTCAGTGTTACAACAAGACCAGATATAGCGCATTCAGTGTCAAAATTAGCCTTTGCGCTTTTTATTGGAAATTCATTGGTGAGTTGGGAATCCAAAAAGCAAAAGTCTGAGACCCTCTGTAATGCAGAAGTCAAATATGTGGCCGCCTCAGATACCGCAAAGGAAGCTGTTCATTTGTGTAGGCTCCTCAGGGTGTTAAATTACTGTAAGGAAGAGCCAGTGATCTGACATATTGATAACCAGTGGGTTCAAAAACTGGCAACTATTTCAGTCTACCACAAAAGAACCAAATACGTGGACATAAAGTATCATCATATAAGAGAGGTCGTCCAAAACAAGAAATCCTTCTAGAGTATTGTCCATCTAGCGATAACGTGGCGATATCCTAACAAAAAATCTGCCAAAATCGAAACATTATACGCGCGTATCCTTACTTAAGATAAAATAATTTTTGTAATGTAACATCTACGTTGAGGAAGTGTGTTAATAATGGTTTTTAACAATATCACATCTGGTGTAGGGTATAAATAGTACTTTAGCAAATGTTCATACGGCCATGTTAGACTGTTTAGCAAAAAGGATACTTTTAATGAGCTTGAAAGGATAAATGTTTAATTGTTTATTACTCTTCTTTGCATATTTACCTTAAGTGTGCCCGCTGTGCACAGACCGAGGGAAGCTTGACTTTTCCGCTCGTACGCCAATGCGCATAAACGTGTAATTAATACTCGTAGTAAAATATACATTTTTGAGAAAAGGATCAGTAATCACATTAAGAAAATCATATTAAGTACTTATACGAAAAACTATCCTTTTGCTACATAAATGCATCCTGCACATGGATGTGTGTTCACACCACCACCACTACCACCACCACCACCAACAATTTTGTCATTTTTAACCCTGCAACATATTTCCTAAATAATTGTACGGATAAGTGGTGCTTCAGAGAGATATCACAGATACTGCCAGAGGAGACGAGATGGCATGACATGAGATAATCTTACGTTCCTGTTCATTTTACCGGATATACAAACAAATGTAGGCATACGTATGAACGCATATATAACTCGACAAACACACACATACGCACACACATATTTACATTCTAATGTTGCCGCTAAACATAGATGTAGTATTGAATACAGTTAAGCAAACGTACTTGCGCGTGTAGACTCATTCATACATACTTTTACAAAATAACAGAATTTTCAATAAGCAACAAAAAGAAGGAAAAAAACACGAAAAGTTATTTACAAAGTAAAAGAGCCTAAAAATAAGTGAACGAAAGAAGCGAAGAATGGAAGAAGCACACCGGCTAAGGGGAGGGGAAGGAAAAAGGCCCCCAACGAACAACGAAAACACTACTCTAGGTCTCGGCCCAACCACACACATACAATCCAACGAAAAACTTTATCACCAACACCAGCATCACCCTCTTAGCAAATATACACACACACCTACAACGCTCATACATATTGTACAACATAAGAATGTAGTGTAGTGAACGGCGAGTTACTTATGTGTCAACAAGACACAATTCCGTTGTGCGCGCATCGTTTTCTTTGATTATGTACGAACTGACGTTCAAACACATATATTGTATATAAATAAGTTTGATTTGTTTTCTGTCTTATATATGTGGTCGTTGTTGTTGATGTTGGTGTTGCTGTTGGAAACATATGTATTAATAAAAGCAGCGGCAGCAATCAAATTATAATAGAAGTTCAAGTTCAACATTATGACGATTAGCGGCGACCATCAAGTCGGCTGGTTAGAGAAATGCATTGTGTGTCAGTTGCTTGTTACTTCCTCGGCTAATTTATACGTACAAACATGCTTCTTTTCAATTCTAATTTAAATTCTTACATTTTCTTTTACTTTTACTTTTACTTTTACTGTGAAGTTTATCCGAATTGAAATTGGATTTCTATAACAACATCCACCTACAATTATTTCGATCGATTCTGAATCAATTTAGCCATGTCCGTCTGTCCAACATGTAAATTTGTATGAATTTTTTTGGTGGCCACAGCTTTTAAGATATTTCGATGAAATTTGACCCAAAGGCTTTAGAACTCCACCCCATGTACACCACAAATGGTCGGATATAACCGATAATGATATTTTCAATAATTGCTTTAATTTACTGTATGGAAACATTCCTAAGGTGATGACAAATTTGGCAACTTTCCTGACAAACGTCCAAATTTAAGAACAAATCTTTTATACCCAGCACTTATGCGCACACTTCAATAAATATACCGCCCTTCATCGATTTCAATACCAACTTACTTGTACCACAAAATGGAATATTCTACTATTGTCTTGAATGATATAAACATTGTTATGATGACATATAAACACCATGACTGGGACAAGCTCTGCAAGACGCTTACAAGCTGTTGGGCAGCTGACTTACTCACACTCCTTAAAGTGTAAATAGCAGAATGTTTTTTTTATTGAAGTAACTACGATCAAATTAAAAGTATTGACAGTCATTTTAGGTGTAGTTCTCTCGCCATGCATGGCCCATTTTCCGTTTCAATAAGATCCATGAATGCATACATGCAGTCACCATAAATGTGCTTACAAAAGATAATGAGAGCGATTCTACCACTTTATTCTAGATGGTATAGCAAGCAGTAGTTTTCATCCGTTGATTCATTACTTTTAGTCGTGTGGTACGACACACACATATAAATGCATTTTTATATACATTATGTAGTCACAATTGAAAATACATAAAAGTAGACACTCATGTGATTGCACAACGGTCAAAAAAAAGGCAATCACTCGAGCGTACAACAACCCTTGATGTTGTTTTCCTTCTTTATGCTCAATTTCAAATTCAATATTAATGCCGCTTGGCAACTACTGCATAAATACATAGATATAGATACACATAGATACGTATGCATGTGTGTCAACTTTATCGTGCAGATTGAATGCATATTTGGTAAATATTGTTGTCTTGACATTTGTTGGTAAGTGCGCTTGCAATGCCACCACCACCAACACCACCACCACCGTCGCCAGCATTTCATCTCCGTAGAAAGAATGAAATCAATGAAAAAGTAGCATGAGAGCATGCATTACAGCACTATATCTATAGCATACTATTACGTGCCGCCTACTTTGCTTACTTTTACTTTTTATATGATCGGCCATCATTCGCTGCATACTTGCATACACACACTTATTATTCAATCCAAATAAGGCAATGACCACATGGCCACTTCATATGTGTGCCATTCCATTTGCCACTTCCGGAAGTATGCTTCAAAGGTCTCTTTAATCAATCTAGCCAGGTGCACCATGCGTGTGTCTGCTCTTAAAACGCTTACAGTTGAGATTCATGAAGATAGTTTTTCATTTAAAATGGATGCAATTGGACAACAAACATGCCCACATTTTACAAAAGAGTAACTTTAGTGCAGAAATTGACCTTTGATATAAGATATATACATATTTGAATGGTCCTTAAAATGCGTCACAGCTGTGTATTTGTGTCTTCCTTTGGTCCTTCACTACGAATAGTTGCTGGGCTCCTCAGTGACCAGTTACATTACCCAAATTTCTATATTTCCAAACATTATTATTCGAAATTAGTCGATAGGTTCACCTTCCCTTTGTGGATGCCTCCTATGGGCTCTGCCATATGGTTTAAGATATTTGCCTCTCTTCCTTCTTTATCAACCTTGTTGCTAGAGAATTAGTGGGTTTCTTTAAGTAAATCCGTCCCGTTCATCCGTTAGAATATTGATAGGTTCCGATGCAGCGCTCGTCTATGCGTAGTAATCATTCTTCTGACTGATGAGTCTCGATACGCTGACTTTCCTACAGTGGAAAAAAATGGTAAAGAAGCGATTTTTATAATCACTAATAGAGTATAGAAACTAGATACATAACCCTTTATGGCCTCAGCGCAAAAGTGGCTGATACTCAACCTTTGGCCAAAAGCAAGCGTATCCTGATGACATCGGCCTGCTAGTGTAAGTACTATTTGGGCTAGAATTATTTGAAGACTTTATGTCAAACGATGTCATAAGAGAGTCATTCATCAAACGTGTCCAATGCTACACCTTTCACCTTTCTAGGCCCCCTATAACATTATAAGTTTCTACGATAATTTAAACCTTTCGTGTGTAAAAGCATTTCAAATTCATTTCCAAGCATCGAATAAACACCAATCAATTGTATAATATGTGTATATATATAATAATACAAATAATAACATTTTATAAAATCACAAAAACACTCCTTCTTCTCAAGTGATTTATCGAACCTTTCGAGTAAATCTCTTAAATTAAAAGCAAGAAACTAAAAGTGTACCTTTGCACTGTTATAACAACTTAAAAGAAAATACAAAAGGTCTGTCAGCTTGTCGTAAAAATAAGGGTTAAATGCGTTTTATATCCTTTTAATCCGACATAGACACAGAATGTCATAGACAATGTGAAGCATTATCAATTTAAATGGAATAAAATAAAAGTAAATAAAATGGAAGATATAATGAACTAAGTTTATCATTCCATTTGCAATATCCAGAAGGATGCGTCAGAGACCCTATAAAGTGTATATGTATGAATATTATTGATCTGCATCTGCATCAAAACCCGAGTCGATCTAGACATGTTTGTCCGCATATCCATCTGTTGTTGGCACTCTCATGGTTGTACATTGTAAAATATAGAGCTATACACACACTTCTAGTGTCTACATGCAGATCGCTATGTAAATTGGGAGGATTGGGTAAAATTGATCAAGAGCCATAATTGACAAAAATCTATTTATTTATTTATATATAAATTCATCTCCCACCACACCAGCTCTATTGTGATTTATCTGCCGCAAAGAAAGTTAAAATTTGGTATACATCGATATGTCAAAAATGGGCGCGGTCGCATAGTCTATGCACCCACAATTTCAAAAAAACCTTACTCAGGACAAAACTCTACTTTCAAGTTGATACATAATACTTACAATAATGGAGAGCGTTATCATGTATCTACCACGCCCACCATTTGTGAAGGGTATTTAAAATTTGGCCAAAGCCAAGTTAAGTTTTTTTCCCTGCTTATAAATAAGACTTGTAACCTTTCGATTATACTTAACAATTCTCTTATTCCGTTATTTCATTGCAGACAAATCATGCGGAAGGAAAAACTTTCCAAACTAAATAAAATGGAAACGAAAACGAAACCTTTGCCGCTGGATATGAAGCCTGCAAAGTACTATAAAGCATAAAAACAAATTAACCATTAATATAATAGAAAATTAAAATTCAACAAAAAAATTAATCAAATTAATTTAATGAAATTTAGTGCAAAAATCAAATTCAAAAGCATACAAGAAACGGATAATGTTATAATTACACTAAAAAATGAAGCACTCTATCTGTCGTACATATTTCACAAAAAAAAAAAAAAATATTAAATAAATCAAAGCAATAAATTTATGCAAGCCCCCAATTAAATGTTCAAATTTAAAATATAAAAATAAAAATAAAAAAATTAAAACGCAGCCCACTTTTACTTGTTGTTTTTTATATAATATATATAGCATAAAAATTTAAATTAAAAATTATTATTATTAAAACAACAACAAAAACCCGCAAAACGTAAAGTACAAAAATCTCCCATGTTATGTAATGAGAATATGTCAAAAAAATTCGTGTTTTTTCTTTTTTTTTTTTTTTTTTTTTTTTTGTTACAAATGTCGTTTTTCAAACCGGTTCAATAACAACAACAACAATATGAAACATATTATGAAAATAAGTCTGAATAATAATTGAAAACAAAAAACAAAAATATGCCACTAAAAGTAATTTAAAAATATCTAACAAGCATTTAACGAAAACAAAAATATTTCAGAATTTTTAAAAATTAAATATTTAAAATTTTCTGTGAAGGAAACAATTCGCAGACACATTTAATAAACAATAAAGTACAAAAGATTTCTTCTACGAATTAAAAAAAAAAACAATTAACACAAAGTGAATCAAAAACAACCATAACAAATACAAATATTACAACAAATACAAATTTATAAAAAAAAAATATAAAAAATTTTGAACATCTATTGTAGCATAAAGTAATGTATCGAAAGTTTTATATATATTATATATAATATAAATATATTTGTGCACCATATATACAACAACAAAAACAGCAGCAACCATTTTATTGCATACATATTAAAATAACAATAATAATTAATTAATTAAATAATATTCTTAAGTACAAAAAAATTAAAAAAGGAAAATTATAAAAAGTTGAAAAAAAAAAAAACAATTTCTTTGAATTGATAAAAAAACAAATACTTACAACAAATAATAATTAATATTAATAACACTTGATGAAATACAAAAACATTATATATAAAAAAAAAATGAATAATGAAAATATATAAATTTAAAACCCAGAGTCGACCTTACTTACTTTATATCGTACAAAAAATTATTGAAAGTAAGAAGTTAGTGTAAAGGAAGAAGGCGAAGAAAGCCAGAGACATAAAGGTACAGTTTTGACAAACCCTGATGATGTGACAAGATTTATGATAAAAAAACAAGCATCCACAGTCAAGTAAACGGAGCATGAGTGCTCTAGGACGCTCCATTTAAAATATCAATATTTTTGGTAAACTACCTCAAAAGTGGTGAAACAAGTGTACAAAATTTTTTTATTAAAAAACTCAAAACTAAAGCAAAGCAAAACTTATTAAAATTATTACGAAAACGAAAACAGAATTTTTGCCATACAAAACTAAAGCACAAACTCAATGTACAAATATACAAAATTATATAATAACTAATAAAATTTAATCAAATAATACATAAAATTATTAACAAATTTTAAACGAGACCCCAATACTTCTTGAAAAAAAAAACGAAACAAACAAAAAATTAATTATAAATAAAAAAAAAAATTGAAAAATTGTTCAAATTTGTTGAGCTACTCGTTGTTTTAGAAAAATTCCAACGAGAGCCATGCAACTGTTTATGAATAAATGGCGTCTTCAATAACGGCGGGATCAGGCGGCGACCCATCCAAAACGTCTGCATCTGAAAGTGAACTCCAAGCTCAAGGTCAAAGTCAACAACAACAACAACAGCAGCAGCAGCACCAGCATCAGCAATTAACATATTCGGCTACAACTTCAACAAATAGCAACAACAACAATAATAATAACACCAACTTTCACAATACACATTTACAGCAATTGAACAGTTTGGATTACCGTTATGGTGCAGGTCTAAACACACAACCGGCAACAAATCATACATTATTAAGTAATCATCAGCAACAGCAGCAGCAACAATTGACGACTCATCATCAACTTCATCACCAACAGCAGCAACATCAAGAACAACCTACATACCAACAGCAAATACAGCAACAACATCATTCATTGTATAGTGAGCAGTTACAACCGCAGCATTCATTCGACAGTCAACAACCCCAACAACAACATCAACCACAACAGCATTGGGATTATTATGCCCGGCAACCCCCTCCCGCTCAATTACACCCTCACCCGCACCAACAACAACAACAACAACAACAGCAGCAGCAGCAGCAGCACCAGCAATCGCTACTGTTGTCTCACACACAAACAACGCCTAGTGCCACCAATAGTACAACAGTTGCCGACAATAATGCGACAACAACGCATAATGAACAAAGTAGCAAAAATAAAAATTCCACAACTGATCAACAGACCAGCAGTAGTAGTAGTAATAATAGTGGCAGCACGAATACTGCCACCCTTGGGGTAAACACTTCCTCCATAAACAATAATAATAATACTAGTAACAATATCAATACTAATGATTCAGTAACGTGCCAATCAAATCAAAGTTCCAATAATAATTACACACGTCCTTGGGAAATGGAATCCAAAGAGAACACTGGCGGTGCCAGCGGTAGTAGTGGTAGTGGTAGTCATTCCAATAATTTCCCTCACAGCTCAGTACCAAAGAGCAACTTTGAGCATTTTTCAAAGTTGCCATCATTCCAAAGTCAGTTCCATGGGTATACGGATCAACAATTAATGCCTGACAGCATCTCAACCTTGCAGGCGGCTCGTATCTCCGGATCTCCGCTTACCAGCAGTTCGGCATCAATTGTTGGAGTCAGCAATGTAGGATTGCCACCATCACTGTCCTCATTACAAACGGTGGCAATGTCTCCGGCAAGTATATCGGTAAGTTCACCCGGTTTGGTAAGCATGGGTTCACCGCTTACTCAACTCAGTAATCAAACTAATGTAACACCACCGATGTCCAGTGGATTCACAACATTGGGAGCGGCTGTACCTCTGCACAACAGCTTACACAGTCACAGTTTAAGTACTGCTGCTGCCGCTGCTGCTGTACATCATCGTAGTGCCTACCCATTGGTGCCAGGTCCACTACAAGCTCGGGATATAGCCACTGCGCCACTATCTAATAATATAGCAACTACAGCGATGTATGGTGATCCACTCCTTTACCAACCGCTGACACCATCATACACGCCAACCTTGGGTGTAGTGCCGCCAACAGGTGCCAACACATTATCGAAAGATATCACGATGTCGGCATTTGATCTCAATACTAATACCAACCAATTGGCTTCGCACGTTCACAATGCTGCAGTTCCGACAAACGCAATGAATCCATCACTGTCACATTTGGGAATGCAACACATGCAACCAACGCCTCCTTCATGTGACGCCAGCACTTCAGCCTCCTTAATGGATATTTCTAATGGATCAACTCAACATGCAACCTACACGGGGTATCACACTCCACATTCAACTGGTGGACCACATACACCCCATACGCCCCATACAACACAACCACATACTCCTACGCCCACACCATCCACCACCAGCGCCGCAACACCCAAAGTAGAAAAAGTGCTGGATTCGCCAGTGTCGAGGGTCGATGTGAGAAAAAAGGAGAGACGAAAAAACCGAGCCCAGTCTCTCGAATCGAATGCTGAGTCCGAAGGGAGCATCTCTATAGATCCATCAAGTAATCAGGTTGATGCTGTCTCAAGTACCGCCAATTTCAAAAGTCCTCTTGGCGGTGTGAATGTAGGCGATCGAAATGAGGGTGCTGGTGAAAAGCAGGTGAGTAACTTCAACTCAATGTTTCAATGTTTGTATGCCTGCGAGTATTCTTAACATCTTCTCATAGACTTCCACGTCCACTCTCTTTCAGTCGAAAAAGAAACGCAAACGCTGCGGGGAATGCATTGGCTGCCAACGTAAGGACAATTGCGGCGAATGTGCGCCCTGTCGTAACGACAAGTCCCATCAAATTTGCAAGCAACGACGTTGTGAGAAACTCACCGAAAAAAAAGTAAGTCAACTTTTCCTCTCTCACCCCACCAGTACATCCGAACAAAACGGAACAGCTTTCAGTTCAATACTCATTCAAACACTCATTCTTAAGACGTTGTTATTACGGTTCGCTGAACAGGTTTCTATCTGTTTGTTACTTTGCAATCCTTAAGAAACGAGAAAAATTCTCGCGCGCTCTTCGTACGGTATATAATTGCGGTTACAGTACAGCAATTCACGTTGTTGTACTGTTAAGAACAGATGTTTCTTTCTCACCCGTCAACATTTTATATTTTTCCGTTTTTTGTAACAAGTCCCAATACAAACCCATGCACACATACACATTTTGTGAAAGTATACGCAAGTGCAACGTAACCCCATAAAACACACGGACGCACAATTTTTATGACGAATAACAACAACAATAACAAGGGCATTATAAGGGCAGAGGAGACGGCAAAACATCACTTTGCGTGCATACGAAAATGCGTTTGTAACGTGTTTGTTCACATTGGCCAAACGAGTTTTTAATTGTAAAAGTGTTACAACATCTTCAGGTGATCAGGTGGTACCTTTCGTTGGTACGGCATGAAATCCGATTTCAATGCATCCCATTATGCGTTCATATGAATGCTTTTCGTTTTTGCCTTTTTAATATGTTTCCGTTTGTCATTTATTAAGGTAACAATCACACACACACACACAAACACACACACAGCAGCAGCAGCAATAAATTAGTGAAAAGGAAAAATAGTCACACAGGACACAGACATACAATTACTACAATAACGTTTAAACGAAGCAAAAATTGCTCTCAAGGTGCACTTAACCTCTTGTCAATAATTGAAAGTTCGCTTCATTTCGATTGAGTTCAGTTATTTATACAAATATATATAAATGTACCGATAACTCAATTAGATTTATAAAAACAATGTTCAAACAACAACAAGTAAGAAAACTAAATTTGGCTTAGGCCAAATCTTAAATATTCTCCCCATCTACAGTGGTGGGCGTGGCAGGTATATGATTACACCCACCAATAGTATATATATTGTGTATTAGCTTGCCAGTAGAGTGCTAAGCTGAATACGGTTTTTTGTCGATTGTGTGGGCGTGGATTTTGACCGATTTTACCCAATTTAAAAAGAAATCTGCGTGTTAAAACTAAAAGTGTCTCTAAGAAATTTCACCTCAATATCTTAAAATTTAAGCTCATGAGAATGCCAACAACAGACGGACATACATATCTAGATCGACTCAGTTTCTGATGCTGATCAAAAATATATATACTTTGTAGGATCTCTGACGCCTTTTTCTGGGTATTGCAAATGGAATGAAACTTAATCTATTCCCCGTCTTATGTGTTCTTTCTAAAAAGAGAGAACATCCACATCTTTCAACATCCGCACAACAATATTATATGTACAAGTAACAAAGCTAAGGACCATACTTGAATACCCTCCATTAGGCATTAAAGCCTTTTAATGAGTATATAATATATATTTCATACTCTATGAGTAATTCTTTAAATTCTTTTAAGAATTCCTCCTTTTTTACACTGTGGCGTGCCGCTTGATCAATTTTGCTCAATTTCAATACCAACCTGCGCACGAAACCAACCAATACTTCTGCCAGGTTTTTAATAGATATCTCAATTTTTGCAATTAGGAGTGATTACCACAGAGCACACACACACGGACAGACGGACATACAGATATGGATTCGAAGCTGATTTACAAACGTTTTGACAAAGTGTTATATATCCCACTTATCATACATATGATGGTTGCTACAATAGTGATTCTATGGTTCCTTTCAAATATCGTGATTATCGATGAGTTAACGTTACCCATCGCATGAAATAGACATGTTTCGAATATGCTACTACTCCAAGCAGAAATTCAAACATGGGTCCATAATCTTTCGATCCTCCCCAGTCTTTATAAAAATTTATAGTGATTTTCAGAACAACTGGATGGAAATTAAATATTCCGTTAAAAGGTATTTAGAGGTTTAAAGAAGAAAGTATTTTAGTGGTGGATTCACTTAAAATATATGCACTGATAGTAAGGAAAAAAAGAAAGAGATCTTAAGTGGCATCGAATTATGCTTTTATTACAAGAACTGCGGAATTCATCATTCTTCGAACTGAAAACCTTTTTTACCTGTTGCTCAAAACATAACTTCAATCAAAAATTCTTACCAGTAGTTGAACTTAAATTATAGATCAAAATTTGGTTTTAACTAACTAGCTGTATCGGAATGTATGCAAAGCTTAATAAGACAACGCCTTAACTAGGGCCAATAAATATTCGAAACAAACCCGAAATAGTACTTAACAAGTTAAAGAGTCTTGGACACCCTCCAATATACAATAGCACCGCCCCGTAATAGCTATTCAAGGATCTATTACATTTTACCCCTTCGATCGAAAGAAAATTCGTCGCTAAATTGGAGGCGTTTGCTACAATGCACCGAAATTATATTTCGTATTATTTATTATCTGTTATTTTGACTTTGATATAATTTTAGTCAATTATGGGCGTAACTGTTACCCGATTTTACCCATTTAAGTGGAGGGTGTAGAAGAAAAGAAAAGAAAATATAGTGCAATAAAGCAAAAGCACGCTTCAGTTCTCTATTAGATTTTCTTCAATGCTTTCATCCTCATGGCAATACTTTGTACAGAAAAATCGAAAAACAACACATCAACAAAACGGGCGCAGCTAGTTTACTTTTCTAGCAAAAGCTTAAAATATCTTCAATCTTGAAGATCTAATCCTTAATCGCAATTAATGTCATTGCCAGGACTGCAGCCACACTTTTCAGAATAGGTCTAGTACAGAGATAATAAATGCGTAAACGGACTGGCCCAATTCATAGCTAATCCGTAAGAAGGTTGACGTCTCCTACGAAAGCTTAAGCTTTCGAGACTAAAGCCAGCCCCTAAAAATGAATGTTTTAAACTTCATTCTCTCAACAGGAGTATGCAATCATAGGAGTTTTTCCCAAGTGCCGATATTTGATTAAAAAAAAAGGTATCTGAATATATTTTTAGGAATATATTTAACACAGAAAACAGCTGTTAAGCTGTAAAAACAGCAGGACGATTGCCCAAACTTCAAAAAAATAACAGCTGTTTAGCAGTTTACTATTAACAATGTATTAGAATTACGTCCACCAACCACTGCTTCTATACTCCGCAAGCACATTGAAATGTCATTATGAAACTATTCTGCACTGTATTTCGTATTACGTCTTTACACTTTGTATGCACGATATGTATTTATGTTCCATCAGTTTTTCATTGGACTCACTTGTCACTCAGTCCTGTTTCAGTGGGCCGTTCTTTTCACATTTGTTTGCACTCTAAAGTAAAATAAGTTTCGTTGCGTTATTTAAAAAATTTCAACATGTTTTGTATGTAAATATAATTATACACACTCACGCATATATACAATAAATACATACAGACGTACGTATGTTTGCATATGCTTAAAAAAGAAATCCCTTGAACACCACCACACTACACCACACCACACCACACCACTCTTATACCGGAAGATAGTGGATAACAAAGTAGAAATACAATCCATGCGTACATACGAAAATATGTATAGTATGTGTGCATGGGTGTGTGTATAAACATTACAACAATAACATTGCAAGTCGTCGAATCAAAACGAAGCAGATGCGCTTAAAAATAAAAACAACTCAAACAGCTAAAACCACGTTTACGATCAATGAAACGTAGCACACACACACACACATGAACGCATAGACATAAAACGAGAAATAAATGAAAAAAACAAAAAAGAAATATGTGTTCACATCATAATGAAATAACATAAATACACATAAACATACATATGTACACATATAGTATTATTTGTTGTCTGCATGCAGGGTGTCCAAGCTGGTGCCACGGGCACTCCAAACGGCGTCCTAATAGAACGTGAATTTGTGCGATCTCCCGTTCGTGCGGCACGTTTGGCACGCAGCTTCAGCAGGTAGGGCACCAAGGGGGATATGAATGAAATAATAATAAACAGTGAAGCAGATGCAAAAAGTCCAAATAATATAAAAACATATAAACCTCTGTTTAAACATCTGGCTGTCTGTCCACATAATCACACTGCCAAGTTGATTATATCTGTGTTTTATACTAAAATAAAATTCGATACAAAGATGACTGCTTAGAACGTTTACGAAGCATGAAAATGAAACGGTGATCGAACTACATTTTCCTTCAAAATCATCGATACTTCAATAGAGTATTGCCGACATGACCTAGACAGGGAAAACTCAATGATTGGTTGCCAGAGCCTCCTGCTAATCCATCTAACTTGAAGATGTTTATTCACTTTGTTCGAATGACAGTTATATCCAGAGAGAAGATGAGGATCAGAGATCGTAAAAGAGCATAAAATTAAATGTCGACATGAAAAAATCCATCTGTGTCCCCGGAGTCTGTTTCAGTGTGTTCACTTTTAATTACAAAGATTAGTTGGATTTGGAGCTATTCGGAAAGTGAATAGATCTCATTTTAGATATGTACAGCGCAATATTGTTTAAGGCAATCAAAATATAATTATAGTTCATGCTTATCCCACCTTTGCGGCTAATTTCGCATTTCGAGATATTGTATAGGAAATAAAAGTGTCATGAAATAAACTCGAAGATATACATAGAAAGACTTAAATATCTAGTTCAAGTTTCGAATTAACTTTTATGTTCACTTGTGTTGTTGTACCTTAATTTTTAAGTCTCTGTGCCTTGTAATTAAAATAAATATTTTTTCTACTTTCAGGAACCAAAGGCGAAACAGGTACGTACCCAGCTTTTCTACATTTTTGAACGTTAGCGCAGTGTTTGTTTCACTGAAACATGAGAAATTAAAATTTTGTTTTATGGTACAGACATAAACTGATTTACGTTCGGAAGATAACGGCCCGCAGATAAAAAGGTTTTACTTTAAACGTTTATAACTTTTAAATGACTAAAGATCGGCAATGTGCTTCAAAATAACTTCCCGGTCGATTTAGAATTACTTCATAGTTTACAAGTGTCCAATTTATGGTTAGTTCAAAAAGTGGAAAATTAGTGCAAACGCAAGAATGCTTTTAACGCCTTCTTTGAAAAATTTGTCTTTCTCTAACAGAATTACTATTTCGCGTCGTTTGGAACTAATTTTAGGATTTTTCTTTATTTCGCTTTTAAAGGAAAACAAGTAAAAATATTTTAGTCGATCAAGCCTTAACTACTTGGCTACAATTAGTTTACAACATCAGTATTCACGTGGCACTGCCATATAAGTTACTTTGTGAAATATAATTATGTGGAAAGGGGTTCTACAAATGCTGTGATCGGGTCCAAATTTGACACAGTCAAATATTGAGTCAATTAACTATTCTTTACCCATTTTTGTCAAAAATTATTAAGAATTGCGATTTTTTTTTATATAAAGACTTTTATTATAATAGAACCTTATATGGAGAAGGGTTCTAAAAATAGTCCGAATCAGTCCATTTTCAATAGGAGTGATCTTGTACCAAATTCAACGAAATATCTCAAAACATGCGACCTGTGGCTTGTGCACAAATTTACATGGACACACAGACGGACAGACGGACACGGTTAAATCAATTCAGATTTTGATTCTGAATAGATTGGCATGCTTGAACATGGGTGTGGCATTTGCCGTTTAGGAGTTACAAACATCCGCACAAACTTAATATACCCTCTGTCACAAGTGGTGCAGTAAAATATTTCTTACTTTGGCAGTTTATTGTATATTTTATACAAAATCAAATTTAGTTTTGAGCTTATCTGCACATTTATCTGTATTACGATGACAAGATAACATGTTATAAATATTTGTAAAAGTACAGATGCAGGTGAAAATTAATGAGCATGTTGATAATGCCTCTATGGACGAAATCGATTAATGCTCACATGCCTCCAGCTATATGCTTGTACCATACGCATGTGTTGGCGTACACAATGATTTTTGCATCTAATCTATTAAATATATTATGTGTAACAAGTAAAAATGCTAAATTTGGATGAGGCCAAATCTTAAATACCTACCATCGATGCACTAAGAATAGCCAAGCAGTACCTGTGTCAATACATCTCTTGTATGTTATAAATAATTTGGAAACTTTACTTAAAAAACTGCTTATTTGTGTTGCATTGTGGGCGGGTCGTTTGACCGATTTTGTCCAATTTCAATACCAATACCAACTTGCTTATAAAAACTACCAACACTTCTGCCAAATTTGGAATAGATAGAGAGGCAGACGAACAGACTTAGTATTCGCTGTTGATTCCGAAGATGTAAATTACATTGAGGGATCCGCGACGCCTCATTTGCCGTTGGGCGTTGCAAACGTTTCGAAAAAGTGTACACGTGAAAATCAAAATACATTAACTTAATAGCTTGCGATTAAATTTGATGGTGTAGGTATAACAACATCTCAGCTACCGACTATATGTCGGTTGATTAATGAATGAAATTAAAAAAAGAATCGTGGGAAAACATTATGAGTGCCCATATGAAAGACTCTAGGTAATCGTGCAGTTTCCACATACACGTTTTTTTGCGTATATGCTGTATTTTTACATGCGCAACCATATTTAACTATAAACGTACATCCTATAGCGCTTTTAATCAAAAGTACTAAAAAGGATGTCACAAATTAAGATTACTTAATACAAATGTGTATAACAATCAAAGTGTTGTGCTGGTACTGCTGCTGCTGTGTTGTGCTGCCAACACTGTTGCTGTTGTGGTTCCAGCAGCACCTCTGTCATATACAATATTTGAGTAATGTTCGTTGAATACTTTATTACCCACGTCTGTAAATTAAAAAATTGTGATTTATTTTTTATAATAATACGTAATTGTGCTTTTCATCTCGCCATACGTACCCATGAATTGTGGTGTGCGGGTGCAGATAAGGCACCTCTACACGCACCAAAACGATTAAAACAATGTCGATGGGCATCGTTTTTATTTAAAATAAGTTGTTTCCTACACGCCTGGTTTGATAGGAACGTTTGGAAACTGTGTCTGTGGTGATTGCTTATACGAGGAGAAGTTATTTTTCCTTTTACTAATGATATCGCCCCTTGAATCGGCATCTATATGTGAATTATAATTTTGCAGTATTTGTGTCTTTTTTTCAAAGTTTTATTTTGGAGAAGAAAGGTTTATGTCAACAATTTATCCATTCTCACCCATCTTCTCCGTTTTTAGATTGGTTTGCTGCCCGTTTGTACTTTTTGAAATTATATGACAAATTTCACTTAATGAGAGTCACTTCTTATGCCTTCTGAGTATATTGCACAGCATCGAAACCTGAATCAATCAATTTCCGTACATTTGTTTTTTTCCCAGAATTTCTATTTAAAATAGAAAAAATCGGTTAAAAACATGCATCAAAAACTTGAAAAAGCTAAGTATGTCATACATACATATGTGTACGCAGCCAATCTATCGATGTAATGAAAATGGGGCCCACAATTTTTAAAGAGATGTGGTCTAAAGGCATATCGCATCTGTGCGAATGGTTTTAACTTCTAAACAACAAATGTCAGGCGTACTTCGAAGTGTACCAATTTAACCACGTCCGACAGACCATCCATGTATAACTTGTAATCCACCCACAGGTCGCAATTATGAAATTTGGCACATGGGCGCCTTTTGGACCAACAACGTGAACCTGAAAATGCCACTTTTAGGATTCCTCTCCATATAACACCACATTAAATCATCCACATAAGATGGGACATGACGTTTGCACCTAAAAGGAGGCGTCAGAGACCACAAAGTATACATTTTATTAATGAACATCAAAATCTGAATTGGTTTAGACAAGTCCGTGAATTAGTATGTCACGCCATTAAAGTTGAGATATTGAGTTGAAATTTCGTACAAGGTTTTCTATTCATGACTGAGGTTCGCTATTTAAAATGGGCAAAAACAGTTAACTATTACGCCCACAAACTCCAAAGAATTCTCCCAGCCACATAAATGTGTTGAAATTAAAAGAAGAATCCTAATCGTGGAAGGATGGTGTCATATAACGGGTACGCCAACAAAATGCCTAAAACTATACTTAGTGCAGATTTTGATAATTGAAATAAAAGGCTCTTTCTTGTAAGTGATGTAGGGTATTAAATGGTCTGTTAGGAGTGACTATAATATTTTCACTAGTGTTCCCTTGCTTTTGTGTGAACTCACTTTTATCGTTACTGGAAATCTCACCTACAAAATATATTGCATCATAATTATCAATCAATAAATAAATTTCTATTATTGTTGGAATGTTATAAATACTGATAAATATGGATTCAACAAAATATGAACAGAATGAAAATTTCACATCTCTGTAATAACGTTGATACGTGGAAGTTATATAAACAAGTAGAATAAAAAACACGAGAAATGTGTACTTAAGGGAACTGTACACATGCACTTATATATATGTATGTTCGTATATACGCGAGTGTTTATTGTATACTTTGCGTGTGTGTGTGTGTGTACGTTTGTAACCACCGTTCTGCTTATATTATTATCTAAATGGTTGCGGGAGACGGGAAGCGAACATAAGCGTGTGTGTGAATGTGTGTGTTCATTTTTATATACGTACTACATGAATAAGGGAGAGATGATTATTGTTGTTGTTTTTATAAGATGGGGGTTATACTAAGTTTGTCATTCCGTTTGCAACACCCAGAAAGAGGCGTCAGAAACCCCACAAAGAAATGGATCTTCTTGATCAGTATCAAAAACTGAATCGATCTAGACATGTACATATGCCCGTGTCCGCCTTTACTGGCATTCTCACGGGCGTAAACTATACGATATTGAGCTGAAATTTTGTACAGATACAAGTTCTACATGTAGATCGTTATTTAAAATGAGCAAAATCGGTCACGACCATAATCAAGAAAAATCTATATATCTACTACAAAAAGTCGCTCAAGTACTTGAAATTTGAAACGCATATAATTGTTCCTTCCATTGATGTGGAGAAAATGGGCGTTCTCCGGTAACAGACACTCCCACAATAGATAAAAATCTTTATATCTGCCACAGAAGTTGATCTATGAACTTGAAATTTGGTGCTCATATATATATATATGAGCACCAATCTCATTCATTGATGTGCCAAAAATGGGCATGGTCGCACACAATTTACAAAAAACCACATTCACCATAAAACTAGACTTTCATGCTGATACGTAAGAAGGCACAATATATATATATTTGACACGCCCATCATTGTGGATGTGGAGGGTATTTAAGATTGCGCTTAAGCCAAATATGGTTCTCTTACTTGTTTTATTTTTTTTTTTTTTTTAGAGAGATCCATCCACTCGTACTCACATATCGTTCTATTACAATTGCACTGACACAGAGCGCTAGTGCTGGTGCGTTGTTGGTGGTGATTGTGCCAGTGTGACAGTGGAACCATGTGTACTATGTACCATGTACTACGTACTACGTACTACCTACTACATACGTTTCCATTTTTTCTTGGTTAACTTTTTGCACAGCCTTGGCAAAAACGAAGAACTTATGCGTGCATATTGTTAACAAGAAATATGTACATGTAGCGCACACTCGCATGCACATATATCATACATTTCATAATAAGTACAATGTGTGAAAGTTTATGCGAATGTCAAGCAAGTTTGCAGCATTGTTGTGTTGCGGTATGTGTTTCGACGTTTTAAGATTCTTGCTGCCACTGTTGTTCCCTCTTGGTTGTTGTTATTGTCGTTTGTTATATGCAATGAATAAGGTGGCAAATGGTGGTTGGTGGTACTTGGTTTTCCTTCCACAGTGTCCTTTTTTGCATATTTGCATTAAATTTATTTAATTTTGTTTCTCTCTCTTGGCTTGAGAATGTTTTCGAAAAGTTTTACCCTCAACTCCATTGAAGCCGTGACGCTTCATGCTGTACCCTGCAAATGTTGTTGTTTTTTGTTTTCTATATTTCACTACATCTGCACTGTTGCGAAAGGATCCAAACGAGAGGGTACTCCTGCACGTATACATATAGTATGCATGGGTGTATGCGCACCGCACTGCACTATACAAGTACTGTGCTGGTAGGTCAATGCACGCACAAAAGCACTACTTCTTTTCCACCTTCCCTCACGCGTACCCTCTTAGTAATATTTCCATACTAATATATAGAAGATCGAGTTGAAAAAAGAGAGAGAGAAAGTTAAGTACAAGTACGTACGGTATGTAGTGTGTATGTAGCTCAAGGGAATGAAATGTATGAAAAAATGTTGGAAAATTCAAAGTGTGTTAAAAAACTTTCACAACATTTAACGCAGTCATGAGGTATGCTCACATTTATGCATGCATACATATATCAAGCACAACGGTTCTGCATTGCAGTCAAAGGATAACGAAACAATGTTCGTTTCCGTTGAGTTTTTATTAAAAGTTTTGTTTTCTTCGTTTGTTTCTACATTTACTTTCTTTTCCCTCTCTCTACATTTCGTTTCTTTTTGTGCAACTTTTTCTCTAATGCTCTTGCCAGTTATATTAGTTTTGAAATAAACTCATTGTACATGGTTTTCTTAATCAAGATGTTAAAGTGCGGCAAATAGGACCCTTTAGCATTGTGCAGGACTTGGGTTGCTTTAATATGAGGAACCCCAAAATCTCTACCCTGTACGATTATTTCTCTGTTTTTCAAAATATGAAATTTTGGAACCACCCTTCGTTCTAACGAGGCTTTACGTTTATAACGGACCTCAAACTATTCACAATTCAACCTGATAATAAATGAAATGAAGGTGCCAGGTAATCGATTGGAAAATATTAAGAATTGTGGATGATTTTTTGTTGATGCGTTATGTGGTATTTTCAATTCAATTCAAAGTTCAGATTGTGTTAGCACTGTCACAAATAAACATGGGAGTGAAACTTTTGCCTTGTTTTGAAAGTTTGGCGTGAGTACATAGTTTGACGTTTAAGTCCATGTGGGCCACGTCGCCCTAACACCTTTCATGGTCGTTTAAAATGGTGACACAAGTTGTCATAGTAGGCCGATCAAGCTCAAACTTGCACCATTGCATTTATCCAATGAATTTGTATCGACTTCGATTTAGAAAAATTTTGGAAAATTTATCAATTTACCCTAAGAAAAAGTTTTGCACCTGCTAAATTTCAAACTTAATGTGAAATTCTGCTCTGAGAAGAATTGCAAGAGATGTACAAATGTATGTAAATTAAAATAAATGTGGTGTGTGTGTATTGCTTTCGTTGTATTGATAGTAAATATATAATAATAAAGTAAATTAAAAAAGTATTTGTATATTAAGGTGAAAAGGACTTCTCCTTAAATCCGCTCTAGCTGCCTATTTTCAAACGAAGTGTCGTCTTACCATTGCCATGAAATCGTTTAACTATTCCACGAACATCTTAATAATAAACATAAACAAATGTGTGTGTATGTGTGTGGGTGTGTGCTTGAGAAGGATTATAAAATCAAGAATGTACTTGAACTTGACCTTGACATTTATGTAGATTAATATTTCCCACACATACCCATCCAAGCACACAACCGCACAATATCTTAAACAAAGGTTTCATTGTTTCATAAAATGTGACGTAATTAGCAGTTATTTGTAAACACCAGTCATTGTCCCACACTTAACCCATCCACTCCCTCAGCCATTCGTTTCGATACATTTTGTAAAATTTTGTTTCAGGTATTGAATTAAGGACTCCTTAGGCACAGCCACACTTACCCACATAATACACACGCACACAACCATACACTTGCGTGCGCATGTTTAAATTCATTGTTATAACAATTTTGAATACACACGGATAATTATCCGCATAAAGGAATGTTTGCTCAAACCTTGTCGCAGGAAATTACAAACAAAAACCCTTTTTCATTAGCTCTGCTTTTAAGACGGTTGTGTGTGCCCAATTTCGACACTCGCAATATTTAAAACAATCTGAAACAATTTAGAAATGTCTGTCAATTCGACTGTGCGCCCCGAATTTTACACTCTTGCCAAAACCCGGCAAAATATTAAACATAAGGAAGGATGAAAGATAGTTTTATTGATGTGCTACAATAGACTTGCACCACCTTCATTCGCAACGGTTCATATAAGGACTTTCTTAGGGCGGGATTCCACAATAGTTCAATTCGGTATAATTCAATATTTGTGGCCTAAAAATAACCTTTTACCAAATCTTATCGAATAAATGTGAAAAAATGTGACCTGTAGGTTGAACCCACATCTCACCGAAAGTGGCGTGGAGTAGAAATGTGTATAACATGTACACAAATGTTGGGGTATTAACTTCACTTGGCATCCTCTGCTGTACACTTCCTCTAACACATGTTACCAGGACGATTACCCGTATAAGATATTTTCGTTTGTTTCAGTTAATGGTTCACATGCCCCACACAAACATAACTAACGTCAACCTCCCCACAACGAATGAACCAAGCGAAATACGTAACCCAGTTAACTTGTACGCAACGAAACGTTTGCGTACGGGTATATACTCGTATGTATGTGCGTTTGAAATTTAGGTTCTTCTTCGCACGATTTTTTACGTTGCCATAGGTCAAGTTTGAATTGCTTTATAAACGCAACGTACGGGAAAAAGAAAGGGGGAATTATTTCATTTTATTAAACCTCTCTAAAGGGGTTCCCCTTCCTCTTTCATTCGCTCTTATTGTATGCCTACGTTTGAATATATATTTCATGTGCTCGACACGAGTTGGGTTATTGTGTGTGTTTCAGGGGGAATGCTGTAAACCTCAACGTACCTAAACAATCTTAATTTATACGCGTTCGCATAGTTACAAGTGTCTCAAAGCACACTTGCACATATTTTTATGACATCATACAGTTTGTTTGGTTGAACTTGGAATACCTGTAAAATGCAGCATTTAGATGCCACCGTAGTATGGATATGTACACAACTCATGTTTTCTATTTGAAATTGACACCAATGGCGTTTAGTTTCAAATTCAAATCGAACTTTGGTTGAAATTTCAATGTCATCACCGCCATAATGGCATTGCACTATTAAATATTCGCTAGAAAAATTCATAAGAAGTCTTGCAACGAAATATACAGTCTCAGATCATAACGCACTGCACTGCATTGCATGCGCATTCTATTTATAAATGTACGTCATTTCAGTTCGTTGGGGGGATCTTAAAATAAACACGCTTCACATTGGTTTTTCGTACGTTTATGCTTCCACCATATACACCAGACAGATGACATTTTCATAATACCGAAGCACTCAAACATATCCTGACACCCCCATACGATCACAAGCAGTATATAATAATATACATATGTGCGCGTATACGCGTATATACATAAAATATAACTTATTGTTAAACATAAACGAATGTTGATGAAATGGCGGACTAACACCAAGCTACCTGGTTCCAATTGTTTAGTAATCCATGTGGCTTAATCAGTTATTACACTCGAGTTGTTGCATGCAAAAATCAAAAGGGAGGTTTTAAAATTTTGTAATTCGATCGAGTTCTAATTTAAGCTACGCATAGAAATACAATCTTAACCTTGCCTGCATATCACCTTAAAGCATTCAAATAATAATAATTAATAAAATGGGCGAGTGAAATGTTATTAAAAAATCCTTTTCCAGTTTTTTTTTAATGGTGGGCACGCCGTTCAATCGATCTTTCCCACTTTTAAAATCAATCTAGGCGAAAGAAATAGTGGTTCTTGCAGTTTGAAATCAGTGTGTCAATTTTTACGGACATAGCTTTGACTTTGATGTTCCGACAAAATGATTACACCCTCAGGACACTCTCGATTTAAACCAATTAGCCACTTAACCTTTTTTATTACTCAACCAAGGCTACTGGTAGAGGAATTTTGGCGGCCGGAACAAACAATCTTTGCGAAGTAATGTCACATTACGGTTCCTCCTAACGGAGTTGGCCAAAGCCAACTGAAAGGTGAGAAGAAGCTGTTAGATTGAAAGGGCCTGTAGCTAATCTACAGGTCATATTTTTCGATACGTTTTTTGCAAGTTTTTTAGTATTTCTTAACAAACATTACGTGAGAAACAATCGTTTAGCATGATAATTAAATTTGCCATATTTGAACCCATTGGAACCATTTTCGAACCCTTCAATCAAATAATGGTTTTTTTCCAAAATAATTGAAATTATCAGCCTAATATTTTCATGTTCTTGAGGCGGCCACTTGTAAAACTTCTCCACCTAGGAAGGTTGAGTCGAGTAGTCCTGTAATTTGACATAGTTTCCTAAAGGTTTCGACGGATAAGACGTCTCTCTGCGCTTGCAGTGTTTAGAATTCAGAACGCCTCAGCGAGCGCTTAATTTAACATCAGAATCTCTTTCATAAAAATGTGTTTTATTTTAATAAAACATGATATTTGTTTTTTCATAAATTATTTTCTCCTTTAATGCCAAGAGCAAGAGTGCATTTAAAGAGTAGAACATATTGACTAAGCGTGGTGCCGCGCAGGGCATTCGTCTAAGTGGCTACCATCACATAAATCCCTACATTTCAGCTAATTTTGATAGCACAGTATGAAAACAAGCCATAGCCACTTGTGTAAGTCAATGCGAATGTAAAAGCTTGTGACGTATGCTCGATGCGTACATGCTTTTCATCTGTTTCCAGCTTTGGTGTAATTTACGCAACCATAGTTGATAATTATTCACCAACATATCACACATTCGCTTAGCATTGCCAAGAACTATAGTTGGTGTCCTCGCTAAGCAATAATAAAAAGGTTTCTTAAGCAGATGTCGCAACTAAATAAAGTCATATATTTGGTTTTCATTTAAAGATTGTTTACGGACCTGATGGCCAACCATTACGTACAGAGTCACGACGTGGCCGTAGCAAATCACGTAACACAACCGGAAATGCAGCAGGAACAGCAACTGGGGTAAGTAAGACATTAACAGTATATACAAAAGCATTTTGTGAGAGAATAAAGATGATTCCAAGCAAGAGAGTCTCTTGGTCATGCTTCACATGGTCTTTAATTATTAACACTTGTACTTATGATTGGATGTAACTTTTATATACAAAATAGAAGCAAAATCTTATATATTTACACATATTGAAATGGTTTGAGGACAAGCTTTTGTTTAACCATTTGAAAAGGTTATTAAACAATCGGCCGCGTTCGGGTGGTCTTTTCCACATACATGGCACAGTGCTATTAAATTTGCGTAGATGTTTGTAATTCACAAATGCCTTAAGGGAGACTCAACTTTCAGTTTATCAATCGATTACCAATTATTTTCTCTGTCCTATCTGTCTGTCTGTCTGTTTCTAAGTCTTTATCTCATCTAGTTTTTTTGATATCACTGACATGCTGGGGCTTTTTCTATTGTTAAACATCGATCTTTTTTAGAACGCCTCAGCTTATAACACCACATTCTAAAGGGAGTTCTTGTATGATAATAATTTGAAATTTTTTAATGGGGGAAGAAAGACACAAACCCTCGCGTAACGTGTTAGGATGAAATTTTCGAAAAACTTCATATACCGAATTTGTCGGGTTAGAGGAGAGAAGACCAAGATCAAAGGCACTCTCTTTTAGCGCAAGAACTTTTGCATTTGAACATTTCAACCTATGAAGTTAGCCGCGAGTTTTCATCTGTTTTCTCGCACCGTATATTTAAATGAAACTCTGTCTATATTTATACAGAAGTGGGCGTGGTCGTACTATAGGCACTTTTACAATTTGTAGAAATCGCATTATGTGCAGTAATCAACCCTAATTGCGAAGTGTGACTGAACGTCTTAATATGGAGGCCAGGTCAAACGTGACCTTGGTCAAATTTAAGCGTTTTACAAGTTTGATAAACAATGTGTCTTTGATTGAATTTTATAACTCTGATAAGCTTATGGTCACTAAGGACTAAGAAATGTTGCAGGATACGTGGGATGGTCAATGACCATCCCATGCATTTTTGTTTGTTTGAAATTACACACAAATAAATAAGCTACGAACTCTTTCTATTGTGTCTGTTTCTCCAAAAAAAAATTCTTAAATCTTCTCCTTAGATGAAGTGCTGTTACGTATATTTGTGATGTAATTTCCTAGCTTTTTATCTCATATCCTTTGATATAATTTCGTATTTGGTTCTGTTTTACGAAAAAAAAAAAAAACTCTGTGCGTCTGGCATTTTTTGTTATGCGTTCTTTACGTTTTTATTTTCAGTCATTGAGACATAAGTTTACTTCTCTTGGTAACCTTTTTTCGTTTTTTCCTTTTTTTTGTTTTTTTTTTGTCTTTTTGAATGTCGTCTATGTTCTGTCTGTCATATCCTTCAGAAGTTTTCTTCGTTCTTTTTGTGTTATAGGTAAATTAATCCCTTTCAGTTTGTTTCAGTTTCTTGACCTATTTCACAAAGTCTTACTTTTCAGTTTTCTTTGTTGCAATGCTTTGATTTTTGCATGTTTCCTTTCATTTGGAGTATTTGGGTTAGACTTAGTTTCAACAGGTTGTTATTGTTTATCTGTTTTTTCTTTGTTGTCTTAAGGACCGACAGGCACTTGTTTACTTAAATCTTAAGGATACAACAAGTTTGTTTATTTTCTTTTATTCGTACATCTTCAACTTTAATTGCGTGAAATTTCATAGAGTGGTCAGTGCGAATATTTGATGATTGGTTTTAAAAATGTTCAAATGTAAAAATCTAATTTATGAAAGAGGTTAAGGTGGTGGTCGTCATGATCAGTTCGTATGTTTAAGATGGATTTTCGCTAGCGAACCGTCACGGACATACTGTGGGTGTCAAAATTGAAGGTAATCGTGTATGTCACGTTCACGCAAACTCATTCCCATTGTATTGTGTTTATAGATGTAAAGGCCACAGAGAGACTTTTACCACTACTATCAAATAGTGTTGTCACTGCAGAGGTGGTGTGTAAATAAGGCGCTATTGTGTGTTACCAACCTGTCTAATTAAATTATTTATGTCCTTTCGTAATTAAAACAAGCGCAATTTAAGAACATATCTAGTGCAAGGGAACGACAAAGAGAACATCATAGGGTTTCCAGTAAATTGCGACATCAATCATAAAAAATTCTTATAAAATTCCACCAACATATGCGCATATATTAGTGTGAGTACATATACTCTCTCAACTACAACAAAATTAATTGCTTGTCAAACTGAAACGAAGCAAAATACTTGCAAGAAGAATTAGGAAAGAATCCTACATATGTACGTTAGGCCAGGATCCGCGCTACCAAAGAATCTATTTCAACTGTAAACGGAGGTGTTGTTTTGTGTTTCAAAAGAGTGGAGTAGTGGTTTAGATATAATTTAATTCTTATACAGCCGTAATGAGCCTTTCGGTAAGGCCTAGATAAACAAGACATTGGAAGAGTTGGAACAATTAAGCACTTCACAGCCTTGAATTTGTAGGTGGAAAAGTGTTCTGCACAAACTGGCAAGTTTGGTAATGGATGTCTTCCTCCCCATCTACATAAGTGTGTATCTATATATCATTCAATTATTTGTACGGTACATATTCCACGTTACATATAGATGCGCAATATATACACTACGCATCCCGGTTTATAGTGGTGCTGCTGTCATATACTGGATGTTATAAATATTGCGCTATTTGCATAAAATTCTAATTTAACCACTGCCGACTGCCTGCGTTACTTGCCGCTGTGCACTGTACTCTTCACGTATGTACGTCTGCACATACAAGTATGTGTCATCCTCTTCATTCTCTACCTCGTAGTTTTGCATTGCATCGCTTTTCTTGATTTTCACTTTATTCCTTCGTTATTGTTTTTACAGTTGTTGTTGACGAAGTTGTGTTTTGTTGGTATCTCTTGAACACACACACGCCAGCATATTTTATTATTATTTTATTGTCCTCCTCCTTCTCTTCACACTTTTCCTTCAGACAGCAGCTTCGGTTGTGCACCATTTTAAGCGAACATGTGGACAAATTACAGAAACATTCCACTTTTAAAATCGTTATCAATTAATTATTATTTGAAATTCAATGATTCAATGAATTTTTTTATATCATAAAAAAATGAAATAGAAAATTTCAAAAAGCTTTCAAAATAAATAACTTTCATAAAAAAAATATACGAAAAAGTAAAGAACCCCGCCTTGCACATAAATTCCAAAATCGCGCATGTTAGCAGGATTCGAATGAAAATGAATGTCTGTGAATGAAGAAGAAAAAATGGCATTAATAGCACTCACCAAGAGCTTTCATTTGATATCACACACAACCCAAATTGTTCAACCCCAAGGAAGATAGTTACAGTCCCCTAGACAAAGACCCCAATAACGTAAACTTTTTTTTTCTCGGGAAAACCCTCCATTCACTCGTTCTAAATCAAAAAAACCCATTAGTGCCATTCATGCTGATACTCCTCCCAAAATGTCAGAACTAGCACAAAGTTGCAATATTTAGCCAAGGGGGCGCAAGTTCACAAAAGTTATTTAACAATATGAAGGTTGTGGGAAATTTAAGGTCAAGTTTCCCTCGTACCCTTCATACGGAAGATTGTAGGACGCAGGTTTTTTAATTTAGTGTTAAATTAAATTCTAGCTATGGGCGATAAGGTCGCCACAGTGCATGCATCACGTAAAAGATCGACAGGCCAGGACATGGGATTCAAAATTACCCGTAATTACGTTTATGATTGGTCCAAAGAGACAAATTTTCTTATTCGTTAAGCAACTTCATCTCGTCAATTGATTAAGTGTGTCCATGAGCATAATTTTTGTTAAATTCCAAAACTCTGTTCATCACTCTATGGTTCCTATATAAAAAATGCGTATACTACACATTCGTTTAATTAAAGCTAAAGTTGATTATATTAAACTGTTCGTCTAATTCTCCTTCACGTTATCCTCAATTATAGGAAATATTCATTAGCTTTTTGCCAATCTTTGACACAACCATAAACCAGAATTGTTTTCTGCAGCGACGCGACCAACATGTGTCGCATAAAGAAGAAAATATTCATAAAAATTGCACGCCTTTTAACTTTACCTCAGCGCACATTGTCTGAAGATAATGCTTTAATATCGTAACTTCACCGATTGAATTATTGATTAACATTTTTTTAATATTTGGCGCATGAATTTAAATATCCCGCCTTCTATACTATAACATCAAACAACCAACACCAACAACACCAACAACACCAGCAACAACATATTTCATACTGCCACTTCTATTGCCTTGTATTAATAAAATTTTATAGTGGGATTCATTTTTATTCATTTGCTACGTTTACTTCAATTCCCACCGTTCACAATGAAATGGATTGAACAGTTTATCTGTGAATGTTTATCCGTAAATGATAATGCATAAGGAATATACCTTGTATATAAAGTGTGTCCTAATTTTTAATATTCTATTCATCAAGATTTTTTAATTTATTTTAGCCATAATGCAAGCTGACAAAGAGTCTAATGTTATTTAGAGGGCAACTCTCTCGCACAATTCTTTACGCGCACCTAAATGAATACCCCTAACAATATTTTTAAATAATTAATATATCTATTCCATGACAGAGGCGGCCATATTTTGTGTAATAAATTCATTGAGCCGCTTGTTTGTAACACTGGAAAAAAGCTACAGAACAATTCTAACAATTCTTACAACATCAAATTCTGAATCAATATAGTACATAATTGGCCATGCCTACTATTCCACTTTATATAAATAATTTTTATAAACTTCACATAGGCAGGTACTGTGGTAAAGTTCTGTGGGTTGGAACTCGTACAAGGGAGCGTCCGAAAGCCTACAAAGTATGTATCAGTATTAGAGTCTGAATGGATTTAACGATGCTCGTCTTAGTTGAGATATTCAATTGTAATTTGATTTAGAGATTCTTAGTCTCAACAATTAGTTTCGTATTTAGCATAGGCGAAGACAGTGGACAGGCACGCCCACAATTGGCGGAACTTTCTTGCGACCACAAAAAAGAAATATTAAATATATATATATAAATTACGTCCATCGATGTGACAAAAATGGGCGTGGTCGGCGTACAATTTACAAAAAACTATATTTTTTGTGAAAATCGACCTTTAAAAACGAATTAAATGTTGATGAAATAGGCGCAACTGTATACGGAATCACACCTGCAGAATATATGTGTTTAAATGTAGAGGGTGTCTCTAAGATTTAGATTTGCTTGCACTCACGATTTGTTCCATTAGGTGGTGGTGTCTAAGAACGCAGAGTTTTGGTTTTGTTCTTTTTAAAGAACATGCCATGCTATGCTCTCTGTTCCTCGTTAGAAGGATACGACAATATATGTTATGGTGAGCCACATTTGCCCACCCCAGTACTATCTGTACACGTGTATATGTGTTTCACTTTGAAAATTCGCCCATTACTATATACGTACATTTTGTATGTGTATGTGTATGTGTATGTGTGTGCTTACTGTTATATATACATTATATGCACAGTGTTTTATTTGTGTTTGTGTGGATATTTTAGTGTATATTTTTATTGTACACATACATATATACGGCATACGTAATGGATTGAAAGATATCGTACCATTCCTGTCGAAATAAGAGGAAAAGTAGCGATTTTAATTAAATGATACGAGAGAGTCAACATAAATGGAAGAACGCAAATATAATTAAATTTCTGGTTTCTGGCTGGTAGGCGTATTGTAGGCGATATATACTATATTTTCTGTATGTCATATACAACTACAAAACTATAAGACTCATGTAAATGGGCATAAATATTGCGCACATTTCTACGCTTATATTAAAATTTTTTCCACGAAGCTCAAATTTTTCATATTTAATACCTGGACCGTACGTGGCAAAGGGTATATTAAGTTTATGCAGCTGTTTGTAATTCCTAAACGGCAAAAGCCACACCCTCCTCCCATTACAGCGATCAATTCAGAATCAAAACCCTAATTGATTTAACCATGTCGGTTTGTCCATGTGTATGGTCAGACCATTTTTTGAGATATCTCGATGGAATTTGTTGCAAGGGCATGTATTTGCCGGATTGTAATATATTATATTTAGAAACTCTCCTCATATATATTGTATATATGGCAAAAATTCGCAATTCTTAATATTTTTTGGAAAAAAACTTAGCAAACAATAGTTAATATTATGTTAATAATAATTAATAAGTGAGGGTGACAAATGTGGACCCAATTCGACCATTTTTAGAACCTCTTTACATGTCGTTACATGTATTTCACGAAGTGACTTATAAGACCATGCCTCACGTTTACTTATATAACTAAACTAATTACAGCATCATTTGATCAACGAAGTGTTGTAGTGTATTAAACGCTCGGCTTTGACCGACTATATATTTTTCAAAATTAGCAAATTCCAAAAAAGATCAGAAGCGGTTCGAGTTATTAGATTTTTTATTGAAACCTTCCTTGGATTAAGTCATGTCATTTGAACATAGAGACTGGAATGGATTGGCTTCAAACAGGCGAATTAGTTTAATTGATTTTTAAGTGTATCTTGAGGTATTAAATGTATTGGAGCAAATACCTAATTTGGCTTGGGCCAAATCTTAAATATCCTCCACATCTACTTACAAACGGTAGGCGTGTCAGGTATATGATTACGCCCTTTAATGGTGCATGTAATGCGTACCAACTGACAAGTTGAATTTTACGTGGAGTATGGTTTTTTGTAAATTGTGGTCGGGTTTATTATACGACCATGCCCAATTTTGGCGCTATCCTGTGAAACGCTGATGATGATTTGATTGGGAATAACGTGACAAGCGTGACTACCTAGTCCCGCATAACTTTCCAAACAATTTATTTCTGTATCACTCACACAATTGCAATCCTTTTAATAATTCTAAGCCATCATCAAAAGTTGGCATTTAATTAAATTTAATAACAATAAATTATCACAAATTATTTCTTATTCCATTAATTCTAGCAAAACGGAAAGTAAGAAAAAAAAACGAAATATTTTCCTTATGACATAAATCATAAAGCTGTAAATATGTAACTATGTAGAAGAACCAGCTTATGTGTAAGGGTAAAACATAATTTGAGAATGCGCACACATTTTCATTCATATTCATATTTAGGTACCCTATAACTTCTCCAACTTTGCGAAACATTGCGTTAGTAAGAATTTTTCCCTATTTACAATTTCATTTGTGTCCATCACTCACAACCACGAAAAGCCTTGCAAAATATTCTCTCATTAGAAGTTTTTAATATTCTTCGATCAATTTAACATAAACATGGAGTTAAGGTGATGTACAGGTCGGTTCGATTGGCAACAGTACTGCAATAACTGGTTTTTGTTTATTTGTAACTAAATATATGTTTGCGAATGGTGTCTGTTTGTAAGCAATAAATTATGATTTGTGCTGTACGTACATACGTATATACTATATATACATAAATATGAATGCAATGCTTACTTTGGCACAAAATCTTTTATAATCCAAGAAAAAATGGAAGAAATGAAATTGAATTTATTAAATGTACAATATATTTATTAATTTATAGCTGCTTAATGGTTGTTGGTGGTGTTTCAACAACAATGCATTTATTTATTGTCCGTTTCCTATCCTCAACGTAAGCAATGCAAAGGCGATTTATAACAGAATTGTGACAAAACTACAATAATCCAAACAGAACTGAACTAAATTAGTATTTAAGCGCTAAAACATATTAAAAAAGTTTGATGATAAAGTTGCAGTTATACTCGTAAAACTTCTCCTATGAAAAAGTTTGCTGCACAGTTTCCCTGCTCAATGTTTCCACAAAAGTGAAGATTACACAAGCCCTCATGTGTTCATGTGTGCAAGTTCTAGGTTCTTTGATTGGATCAGCATCTTTGAATTCAAATTAATTGTGAGCTATAGCAAATGCGATGCTTTAGATGCATCAGTACTCTGCTTCAAATTGGACTCGAAGGGATAGGCAGAACTTGCTTGACGTAGAGAGAGTTCGATAAATCTCCCTTTAATAACCCCACCACTTAGAGGCCACTTTGTAATTTAGAGAAGAAATTACACATGCCCTACAAATGTATTCTAGGTCAGCATGAAGGTTTGAGAATTACTGAAAGAGAAGTTTTTAAAGCGTCCAAGTTCGCCTACAGAATATGGAACGAATAAATTTAATGTTCTAATAATTTAAAATAGCAAAAAACAATTTCTTTGTAACTTGTGAGCATGGCTTCGCCTATTTAACCCATCGATCCAATTTCAACTTTGTAGCACATTTGCGGCCATGAGAGCTCTTTGTTAATTGTGGCCACGTCGGTCCTATTTTATATGGAATGCTATATATAACGTAAGGTTGCGTTAGGTTAGGTTGATCGGGTGCGCGCTTATAAAAGCGGTTCACCTAGGCCAATAAGTAGGCCCATTGTGACACAGAGTCAGTTTAACCACCCGGAAGAGGCTATAACACAATATATCAACAAGAATGTCTGCATTTCATCTGATATCTAGATTTTTGCAACCGTATGTAAACATTTTGAAATCAACTCGAACAGGTACTGGACACGTATTGTATTGTATTCTGTAATTGTTACATACGGAGCGATAAACTTAGTAAAACACCCATTGTAATGTGGAGAACAAAAAGTAAATACAATATAAACAATTATGAAAGTTTGTTGTTTTGTTTTTGTGTTTGGTTGTTTTCATGTTTACTGCGTGTCTTGTGTTGTTTTATTTTTTATTGATACGTTTATTTTTTACTTTTTTGCTTGTTATTTATTTCTGCCAACGAAAATGTATTGCGCGATATTTCTTTCTTTGTTTTTCCATTTTTTTATAGCGCATGAATACAATCCGTGGAAGTAATTTTGTGTGTGTTTGTATGGTTGTTGGTAAATAATGTATTTTAGCTTGTTTGCCTTATCTTATTTGAAAGGAATTTCATTTCGTTGTTGTTGTTGTTGTTGTTATTGTTTTTGTCTTCTTTTATGATTATGTGTTTAATGTCTGCTGCACAAGACTTGAGTGCATATCGTTGCAATGCAATACCAACAACATGGGTAAACGGCAAATAAAGAAAAATTGTCCGAAACTTGTGTGTGTATTGCACTACAGAGAGGCCAACCAGACAAACAGACAGACAGACGGACGGACGCACAAACCTTTATTTTTATAACAAACTGCATAAAAACAATACAGCATATATTTAGTTATATACACACAATAACATATATAAATATAACCTATTCCCACTAAAAGCATCCATCCACACTGAACTCTGCACTTACACAATGGATGTACAGCAGAAACGAAACCGCTTCAACAATTCATTCTAAGGTGTCCTTTTCCATAAACTCATTCTCAGCTGAAGAAGGTTAGAACTTTATTAAAACTAAGTAACGTACCAACGCTTGTTTCTCAATTAAATCCAACAAGAATCCAACAAGAATTCTTCGTGTGACTTTGTAAACCGTGTTACACTGAAATCGTTTAAAAAAGAGTTCGTACAAAAGTTACGTATATCTAAACAATTTTTAATATATTGTATGTATGTGTAGAATATTTCTGTGCTCTCTCCTTCCACTCTTTTCATGTACCTCATGCACACAGAAGGACGCACAAAACAAAACTAAAAAATTAATAAGTAATAAACATTTAAACCCAGACATACGAACTAAAACAAACAGACAGACGTGTACATGAGTACAAACAGAGCTTTACATTTTCTTTGTGTGATAACTGAGAATACAAATCTTACAATGCAACCAAAGTACTCCCCAAACAGTTCATGCTTTGTGTCCCTGAATTTTAATAAAAATCGAACAAGAACGACTCGTCATCAACACAGATATTTCTTTTGTCTTCCTCAACACCAACAAGTATCATAAAAACGTTCTGCACATATTCGCAAGCTGAGTATAAAATCGTAAAACTTTTGTAAACCTTATTCAAGTTCAAGGGTTTACATTTCGTAAATAGAAGTAATAATCAAAACAAACATGATTTGTGCACATGAATAATACCTGCGTGCAAAGTTTAATTTATATAGTTTACGAAGCTTGGCAGTAAACAAACTGGACGAATTAGCAAATGTCATTCATTCGGAGGTAGCTTTGGCATGGCCTTGGTAAAGCAGCGTTTCTGAAATAACATACGGCCAATGTGGAACATATAACGTTTATTCTAGGTCGCATAAATAGATAACTAGTGCAGAGAGCATAAAAGCAAGGGTTTACTAATGGACGAGTTGATGTAAACTTTGATTGTGATGGTTCAGAGAATTCCACCTTAGATTTATGTCTGTGCCATTGAACGCAACGGCAGAGTAATTGAGAGAATCAAGTTCATTAGCAGACCAAAGGATATGAAGTTATAGAAGCTTGCCCGAGGACTTTTTCGAAAAAGATGAGCTTTCCTTAGCTGACAAATACAATTGGCTTCCTCATGCAATCACGAACGGATTAAGACGTTTAAGTGTACCTTCAAACTCCTAAGGAATATAAGAAAAATTACCATAAAAATAATGCAAAAATACTGATTAAATACACTTGAAGAAATTACCGAATAGAAGAAATTAACATTCACTCTCCAATGCAGCCATCACAACGTTTCCATTGTCCAAACTGTGTAACTCAGAGACCAACATTTGCTAATTCGTCAAGTTTGTTTGCTTATCATAATTCGCCAAATGTAAATTTTTTACTTGTTAAAAATTGATGTGAAACTGCGCTTATTTGTAAATTTTTACAAATCAAATCGGAATAAAAGAAAACGAGAATTACAGTAAAAACAAGTTATGATTGGTCAAGCCCAGCCCCTTAATACCCAACACCACTTACTTCCACAAAGTATGCTACAATTTGTTTAGTGAAAGTGATTCTAAAAATGGTGCGATCGGGTTCAAATTTGGCACAGCCAAATATTAAGCAAATTAGCTATCCTTTACCAATTGTTGTCAAAACATATTAAGAATCGCTATTTATTTTACCATATAAAGGCTTCTATTATAATAGGAACTTATATGAGGAGGGGTTTTAAAAATGGTCTGATTCTATTCATTTTTAATAGGATTCCTCTTTGGGCCAATACAAAACACGTGGGACGTTTACTTTATGCACAAATTTATGGACAAAGAGACGTACAGACAGACGGTGAAATCCAGATTTTGATTCTAAATCGATCGGTATAATTGAAGGTGGGCGTGGCATTTGCCGTTTAGGAGTTACAAGCATCCGCTTAAACGTAATATACCCTTTGCCACAAGTGCTGCATGGTTTAATTAAGCAATTATATTATTCTTAAAAAGGATGGATCCTCTTGCAAGAATAGCTCTTTTGAGAAAATCTTGGACACCCTCCACAAACTTTAGGCTCGTCAAAAGCCTTTTTTAATAACTGTATAATCGAAGTATTCTCACACTTTACCGCTACAAATGAATACTTAAAGAGAACTTTTGTAAACTCAGTGGAACTTCAATTGATAGGCTACTTATACACATACATAAACATATATATATATATATACATATATGTATATGGTATGTGAAATACTTTTGTTATAACAGGGTGATGAATGGCGGTATCTCGCTCACAAGTTTCAGTAAATCCGTGCTTAATCCATATTTATATGGCTTTTATATTTTCAATACATACGCACGGATATGCATTTATTTAGTCATATACAATGCAACATATTTCGCCAGCACATAGTGTGCATCAGAGGCCACATTGAATTAATGAAAAAATGTTGTCCCTGGTGGAAATCATTTTGTTGGCCTTGAATTCTATGTTGTGAGTCTATGTTAGGTGGAGTCGTCAGCAGCACAGCCATTCCAAAGAGTAGGTATTTTTTTCATGTCTGCATACATTATGTGGGAATGTGCATGTGGATACGCGATACATAAATCATTGCATGTATTGCCTTTTTTAAGAGTTTTTACTATTGCCAAAGCGTGGCAGTGTTTTGTTTCATTTCGTTTTCTGCTCCAGCAGTCTGTTGACACTATGACTGGGTTTTTAGCGGTATTCGTGTTGTCTACTCTACTCCACGCATGTGTATTGTTAGTTGTTTGTGTCAGATTAGCCATAGTACTACTAACTTTTTTTCGTTGTTGTCACAGTGAAATCCTTTCGCTTTCGCTTTCATGCGAGCAAATATAAACGACAAACACGCACCACTTGCTGCATATGCATACCAAAAAAAGGAAAAAAAACAACAATACTACAAAAACAAAATGTTTTGAATTAAATTTTAATTCTGTGGAATAACAGTTGCATGTTGATAGTGGAGAATACCTTTGAATGGAATGAAATTGTGTTTTATATGAATTTGATCTCTCTTACATAAGTAAATAACCTACACTTTTATGTAAGAGAGAGATTCTGAAGGCACAGGTATGCCGGTAACTAGGAAGCAAAGTGTGAATGGTGAATTGAATACTTCGCGGCAACAACATCCACATTAGCAACAATTCATATTGAAAGAATGTTGACTGAGGAGCAGAACAAGACGCGTTTACTTATGTAATAATATTTGTTACCTCTGCACACTTTTACGAGTATACCTGGACCTCGGTAAACTTTAATTTATTAAACACACAAAGTCACTGGATTGCACAAAATATTTCCATATTAATTTATTTGAACACTTGCGCCTCATTATTGCTGAAGTAACGTCCATTTTTCGTGCCCACAAGTTTAAGTATTTCAATGTATATAAAGTGACTTGTAAGTGGCAATGATGTTCACGCTTAGTTGGTAAATTATGAGGTGGGATACTGAAAAAGTCGCCAAGAAATTTATTGTGTTTTTCGTTTTGGTTGCACTGAGGTCAGAGATTAGAAGTACTTCTGATAGGCAGTCTTTCAGATGAACTGGATGCGGCTGAGGCAACTTAAATGCTAAATAGCTGAAAAGCTTTTTTTTCGAAGCAATTTGTGGTACATTTTGTAGTCAGTGGCGCGTTTAACGGTGTGAGGACAAAGCGGTTTCGGAAGGCCCCGCAGGACTCTCAATATTAGGAAAAATCTATTACAGAAAGTGTTTCATTTAGCTAATGAGTGCCAACAATCTTCTGCAATTTTATATAATTTTGAAGCCTCTAAAAGAAAAACCTTTAAAGGCCTTGCGAAGTTCCTCTTTTTATGTTACAAATAATGTGATAAAGCACATACGCTGCCCGCATCTTCGATGTTCGATGGGTATTTTATAAGGTTGGTAATAAAAGCCCATTTATCAGAAAGCTGATATCAGTTTTTTATCATAAATTAAAATGGGCATTTTTTCTACCAATACCAACAACAACATATTTTTCTACTCATTTAAATTCATGTATTTCTTCTTCTTGCTGTTGTTTTGGTTCTTGTTATTGTACATATTCTCCCTTTCACTCCTTCTTCTGTTATGTCTAAGAGCATTTTAATGAGATCATAAATATTAATTTAGTTCTTTTTGCGAGAGGAGGGATGCGTTTTTAATTTCACATAAACAAAATTCAATGCACACATAACCAAATACAGGTAGCTCGGCCGTGTTACTATAAATATATTCAATATATAAAACATAACATATTTTTTAAGGTTTCGGAACCTATACGCATTGGCGATGGGGTGCGGCTTAGAGTAAACAATTACCTTTGAACCGATGGCTATTTTAGATATATTGGTTAGGAGATGTTTTTTGGACGAAGAAGGGTTACTTTTGAAAATCCTGACCTGATAAGGCTGACCTTTAGAAGCTCTAACCACATTTTATATTATATATTTTACAATAAGTCTTGGCATGACGAAAATGACCATTTTTTAATAAAGTTTAGTTAAAATTTTTTAATCAGCTGTGAACTGCGCCAAATTTAGACCCGATTGGAATCTCTTTCCCTACAACGATTTTCCACTAATTAACTTTTCTATGACAAGCACTTACGCATACGGATGCAACTCAGCTAATCATAGCATAAATTGCTGAAACAGCTTTCAGAAATTATTATTTCCTTATAAAAGTGCTGTTTTGGGAAAAACTTGTCGACTTATGTTATTGGATGGCTAACCGTATGTGCATAACTTCAACTCCCCGCATATCGCGCACCTACAAAACCTCGACGCAATTCGAATAAAGAACATTCCCACAAAAGAGAAAAGAAAAATATTTATACACAAGCAAAATAAAACAAAATAAAATATAACGATGATATATGCAGAGGAGAAGCGTTCAGCTGAAGCCACATCTCAAGCACCCTACAACCGTTACTATTTCATTAATATGAAATTCACAAATTGTAAGTAAAACAAATCTTTAGCTCCAACTGACAAGCACGTATGCCTGTATCGCTTTATTGAGTATAAAGCTTCTTTGTTTTTTTTTAGTGGACAAAGAAAAGAAATGAAAAATGTTACATGTTGAATGAATAAACGTAGTATGACAACAAAAGCTGGTTTTATGCAGGCAACTATCTGCATGCGCGTACATACAATATGTTGTTGTCTGACATTGAAAAATGGCTTTGGTCCATTATAAAATTGAAGTTATACTGTGCACATCATTTCATCTACAACAACGATTCAACGACGTAGAATACTGTGAAGAGCTACGCGTCGTATATAAAATAATGAAAGGGGTAAAGTGTTTGGCACATGTTCGACACAGGGCAGTTAAAAAGCTGTCTTCATCCTCATAGTCTCAATTTCAATCGAGGGTGAAGTTTAAGTTTAGAATTAATTTTGTGTTTGTTTCTAAATAGTTTCTTAGCGAGAATTTATATAAATTTACGAATGAACCCATAAAGGACGATCTGGTTTTCAAACACTCCTTGAAGGTATTCCATATAACGATTTATTACTATTCACTCCACTATAGTGAGTACGTATACTAAGTTTACCAAACCGTTTGCAACTCCCAAAAGGATACATCAGAGACGCTACAAAGTATATATGTTCAAAATCTGAGTCAATCTAGACATGACCATCCGTCAGTGTGTTGTTGAAACGCTTTTACGATACCGAGCTAAAGAGAAATTTTGTAAAATCAATCGACTATCACATGCACAGCCGCAAAAATACATCAGTGGAGTTGAAATTCGGTACAGATACTTATGAAAAAGGCCTCCATCGAAGTACAAAGTAAATGGGTGTAGCCTCATAACAGATATGCTTACAATATCCCAAAAACCTTCGATTTGGTACATTTTAGTTAAAAAAAATGTACAACGTATGTATGTATATGTAACGCACTACTCGTAATTACGGTTCAAGAAAAACGAATGATTTCGTTGTGAAGTTTCAGAGATCGAATAAAAATTCATATTTACAAGAAAAATGTCATTTCGTACGGACAATAATTAATTTTAATGGGAATACCATCAAATTTTATGTGTTGGCAAAGTGTTCGACAGAAGCAATTAAAACAAAAACAACGATAATTTTGTACAAAAGGGATTTTCATTTCAGTTTTGTTTTTCCTTTTTGGGGAACATTACGAAATGTACTGACAAAAATGCTTTTTAATAGGAGATGGAGAAAAGTTGAAGAAAGAGGGCTTTAGAGCAAAAGACATATGTAGCAAGTAAGCACAAGCATAAGCGCAATAAGAGAGTTTAGAGTATGAATGTAAGGTTTTTAAATTTCATTAACCAACCAGGAGAAGTGTGTGTGTAAGCAAGATGCACAAGACGAGTCCTTTAAATGCTGTTCAGAAATATTTGGGGTTTGGGTGCAGACTGCAGGTGCTTCTCAAAACCTACTAAATATATCCCATAAATTATTCACGTTTTAATAAAACTCATAAACCTTAGTCCTCCAAGTTAACAACACTTTCTAAACTGTCGTTGCGTCCAACGCGGTGGGGTTTACCCATTTTTTAATTTTAGCTAGGACGTTCGGACCACAAACAACGAAAACAACAATTCGTCAGCGAGTTTGATCCAAATGCAAAAAAAATTCAACCTTTAATGGCGTTAGTGCAGTACAGTGATACAGCCAAATAGAACTATCGCACCTGTTCGGTTTATATATATTATGTATTTATCACATGCCAGAACGGTATCATCTATCATTGTATGCTTTATTTATTTTTATTATTATATAAGAACACTTGTGCACACATGTAGAAAGTTTTCTAAGCAATCAACCCCAGCAGCGGTGCCACCTGCGCTCATTATGAAACAAACGCAATTACATAAAACAATGAACAATGAAATCGTTTAATTAAAATTAAACATATACTATATATGTAAGCACCTAGTTACATATATAAACATAACTACGGATGCCAACATACATACATACTTGGAAGTAAAGAAAATTTTTCATTCGAAAAGTTTTCATCTCGTTAAAAATTCTCCAAATAATTGACTCTGTACCTACAACAAAATCAAATTGCATCGAATGTATATGTACGGACCTGAAATTAGACAACAGCGAACTTAAATTTTAGGGAATAAAATTCACCATCAGGAGAATGTATAAAGAAAACAAAGAAGAAAATTTGTTCAAGAGACATCGAAAAGACGACTAATGGGCAGCAGAAGAGCAGGAGGAGGGGGTGGCGTGTAGGTAATATTTAGAGAAGTTCAACAACAAGCAACACACTAGCGCAGCACATAGATGACACTCAGCAACAACCAACCAACCACCTTTTTGTATACGGCTGCAGTCATAATGGGATAAAATCAATAACCACGCGCAAAAGAGAACAATGTCGAGAAGAGCATTCTGGTGAATGTGAAAGAGAAATAACAAGAAACTTGTGTATACCATGTGTGTGTATGTGTGTATATAATTCGTAATCCCTAAGAACGCATACACACGTGCAAGCAAAATAAATGGAAACGCGGACGATGGTGCAGCGAAGAGTTGAAGTTGTAGCTGCGTTTGGCGATGGGCGATAGGCCATAAGAAGAACTTGGGCTTACGAAACACATAAAACCTCACAGAAGAACACACAATCAACGAATGTCCGCCAGAAAATACGTTAGTAGTTGTTCAAACACACACACACACACACATACACGTAATATATACTAACAAAACGGAAATGCATCCTTTCTCACTCTTTGTTGTCGTCGTAGGTTTCTCGCTTTTTCTTCTCTCTCATTGTTCTAGTCGCCTACTCGCTCGGTTCTTCGTTTATTGCTATTCTTCACTACACAAAGCCTGCACTTGCTGCTCACTCGCTAACTTATACTCAATTTCTTCACCGACTGGCTCCCAACCCCGTCAGTTAGCTGGTTAGCCAGTCTTTCCCTTAGTGATGTGGTGATTTTTAGTGATGTGTACCGCGAGCAGTAAGGCAACATATCTGAAAATTATTGATTTTTTTTCCTCGTGTACGTTGTAAAGGAGTAGTGCGCACTGAACTTCCACTTCGTATCTATGGTTGAACATGTTGCTATAGCTTGCTTGCCGTAGTCTTCATAACAATGTAATACATAAGGATAAAAATAATAATAATATTGCCTCATTATTGTTTTCGTTGTTGCTATTATTGATTTCTCATATACAAGTATAGCAATCAATTGTAAATTGTCTTACGGAAAATACAATTTTGTTTGAACATGAAATGAAAACTGAAAATGCACCAAAAAGTATGCTTCAATTTTTGAATGCTATTAACTAGAGTCAATTTAACTGTTACTGTTGGTTAACCAAATGAGTACAATATGATATGATTTGCTTTGAATTTTAAAATTTACATGAAAATGTTTTAAGAGTACGTCATTAAAACACCCCAGGCACCCTCTATATTTCTAATTAACCATTGGGCATGGCATATACACTGTTGCCCCCTTTTTTTAACGACCATTGAAGCATTGAAGCACTTTTCACCTGGAAGGTCCATTTTTAGCATTAATACAAATTAATCGTATCGCAAGTGTTGCACCAATGAAAGGTCTCTGTGCCACATTTCAACCCCCAACATTTCAAACATTGTGGCTGTGATAACTGCCCACCTTAAGAAAATTTGATAACAACTGGTAAAGGTCGAATTCTGCACTGAGAGTATACTTGTTGTTGGTACGCTTGTCCACCCTCCAATAACGCTCAATTGTCGATGATATATGTGATTTTCGGTACATCATTAAGTAGCTCAAAATATGTGTACCAACTCTTATTTTCCTAGCACAGTTCTTAGGGTCGTAGGAGAGATTGGTATCAATTGTGAGGTAGGTTTAATTGATTTGACTTATTTTGAATAAGTGACAAGGTGGTGTTTTCAGCATGGATTGTGTTGGAATCCCCATTCTTTATATTTCTGCAACAGCAACAGATACGCAGGCGAACACCTTAATTATTATAAAAGATCAATGGACAACGAACGTAGTAGTGAATGTAAAAAATCAACCTGAAAGCGTTATATGTTATGTGATTATCCAAACAAAACAAAAATTCAAGTCACTGTATTGTGTGTATTGTATGGTACGTGCATAAGACTTTTCCGTACTGCACTGTTCACCACTTTTCTACACATTTACATACATGCCAAATCCAAAGTACTACAACAAGATTCTCACGCAAAAAGCCAAAGTTTTGTGTGTAAGTAAGTGCAGATGAAAAGAGAGTCTTTAAGCACTTATCTGTAGCCAAGCATTAGAAGTTTTCATGAACTTGGTTACGTTGGGATTCCCCAATGCCAGATATCATGTCTGCATTCATGTCTGCACCTGTATTTTTTGTTGTCTTGAAAATTCCATTTGTTGATGCCAATGCTTTGTATACTTACATATGTACGTACGTACGCTCATATATATACCATAGCGCATACACCTATGTACGCAGCTCCTAGTAAAAGTATCACTTCCGCTTAAAGCCAGACAGTGACTTTTTTCTCAACGCCTTTGTGTCAATTGAAATTGCGGAAAAAGCAAAAGTTGCGTGTAACAGGAATAACACACAAAATAGAAAGAAATGGTTATGGTTGGTTATGGCGTGGCGGCAAGAGAAACCCAGCAAATATTATGTGTACCATCATCACAATAACAACTACAACAATAACAATAAAGTTGATTCCCAATGACAGAACAAGAAGAAAGAACTGTGCGGAGTGTGCTCGAAGTGTTTCACGTTAAACTCAGCTAAACTGCCAGACAAGATTAAAATACAAGAACTGCCACATAAAGAAGCAGCAAAACAACGTCATAAAGAAACAGCTACAATGTACTATGTATATACCTACATACGTACGTACACACCAATTCCTACTTATTGGTGTTGCTGATGATTTCTTCTTCGAATAAAGAAAACTTTTCCTTTTTTTTCATCTTTACTCACAAAACGTTCCATTTATGTTATACGCATACCCACACACACCTTACGGATGTAGAATTTTCTGTTCTGTTCTGTTCTGCTTCTGTTTCTGTTGTGTGTGTGAATAGTAGTGAAGAGCTTTTGCAATTCGTAATTTAGCCTTCAAATGCCAAGACACTTCATATGAAAAACCCTCGGCGGGTATTTGTTCTTACTGACAATAAACGTGCATGTATGGGTGGCTTACATACACCTATACATAGAGTCAACGTGTAGAAAAACTGATTCAAAGAAAATCTTGGCCGCATTGTTGACATTTTGAACTTGAAAACTTTGGATAAACTGATATGAAAATGTAACGTCGAACTGTTGCTTTCCCAGACGCTATCTGGAGTTGTCGGGGTGTGGGCAACTGCAGCAGCATTAGAACCACACTCGAAGGTAAACCAAACAAAACAAAAACCAACATAAAAAGAAAAAAGCACGCAGCAGACAAAAAATCAGACTCAACAGCCAGCTCACTGGTGGCAACTCACCAAGTGAATTGTATATGGCTTTGTGTACACATGTTAATTCCTATGTATTTAGCAGCAACACACAACAACTGCACAAACCAGTACAGAAAAATGATATAAAAAATAGAAAGAAAATGAAAAAAACAAATCAAAAACGAGAAATAAAAACCGTGCAGTAGCACAGTAACAAAAAAATTGTATGTCATGAATGAATGAGAGGAAAAAGCACGGATTGTTTTGCGACCTGATTCGATTTTCAGATAGTTTTCTGTTTAGTTTTTCTTTTTTATTTGTTTTTTTATTTAACGTTTTACACTTTCCTCACTTTCCTTGATTTTTGTTAAAACAGTTTTTGCTGTAAACAACTAACACGCAAACTAACGCGAGAGGGGGGATTTCCAAAAGAGTTGAAAACTGTATGAAAGTGTGAGCTGTCTGCGGCATGAATGCACAAACGAAGGCCCGCACTTTCGTTCCATTTGGATCTTTTCGTAGTCTTTCTCATTAAATAATCCAAATGTCGTATTTACAATATAAACAATTTTAATGAAAGAGCATGAATGGAATAAGTAAATTCAAAACATTCCACCGTAATAGTGGTTTCGAAACAATTAAATTCCTATCATTCTTTTAAAGGAATACCGCAAATGTCGTGGGAAACTAGTTCTTTTCTATTCCACCCGAGTCCTTTACCTTCCCATTGAAGTTCCTTCCACTACCATTTGATATCCTACCATTTCATTATACCCATCATCACAATGATATGTGGGTATATTGGTTTTGTTCTCGCCCAAGAGTATAAATATTCTTGATCAGCATCAATAGACGTATTGATCGTCAGATCGTCAGATCGATTTTTGTCGTTGTAGTTGGGGCGGTGGGGACTAAAAGTATCTGTACCAAATTTTAGATCAATTTTGCCTGAGAAGTTCAACGCGTACCTACGAAAATTTCATGCAAAATGACAAACTTAGTGCACTCTCCCATCTTATGTGGAGGGATCACGAATAAACATATTCTTAATTGTCTCTCTATGTAATACAAAATCAATATTTATTTATATCAATTGACACATATACTCTCTATATATAAATTTCCATACATATCGGTTTGAATAAATTTATGGTATTGATGATTGCAGTACATCCCGAATAACATGACGTGTAAACAAAATACAACAGCAACAACCCGAAACTTAACGCACACATTCACTATGACGTATAAGTTCAATTTGTCATATTCCAATGATGCATTTTGTGCAAACGTGCCGGTTCTGTTGTTGCAATTGTGGTTTTCACTCTATTCAGGTTGATTTAGTTTTATTTTTTATTATTGCCATGCATTTCCATCCCTACCTATTGTATTGTAATAGTGGCTGTTGTTGTTAGTGTGTGGCACTGCAGTGCATCTGCGAATTTGTAATTTTCAGCAACCTGTTGTTTCTATAAGGATCACACATATACACTAGTGCACCAGCTTCGTAGCAAGATGAAAAAAATCAATTCTACTCAAAAAATACAACACGCACACATCAGAACATAAACAAAACCATATCACTCTACAATATATGATTGGAATTAATGAAGCAACATTCTCAGCAACATTGAAACACACCAACATTTCCCACAACTTGTTGTAAGAATGAATGAATGCAACCATTCAGTCATGGACAGTCTGCATCGAGAGATTTGCCCGCTTATTCGCTGACTTTTTGATTTTTACAAATGAAAAACATGCAATATTTTCCAGTTACATTTTCATCTATTGATAGAGATTTCTAAGTTTTGAAAGTGTTTGTTATTGTTGTACAAACATAGACCAAGAATTGTCCTACACTGGATGTATTTCTAAAATTAAATAAACTGGAACGACTGTATTGGGACATTTTTATACATATTTACTTAACAAACAATGATATTGTCTAACAAACTTTTCACATTAAGAAATAATATGTAAATATTCTTCTAATGCGAAGGAGAAGCCACAAACGCTCCAACGGAGAAAATGCAGGAAGAATTTTAAAAGCCTGTAAACAAGTGTGTCATTCCTTTGAGGAGACTTTCATGACCCCTGAAAAAGTTCTTATTAAGCATTCAAATCTGAATCGATTGATGGGCTTGTCTTTTTTGTGGGGTCTTCATGTTTCAAAAATTGAGATATTCAGCTGAAATTTGGAAATCTTAATATCCACGCCATCTTTTAAGAAAAACCACCCACAGCCACAAAGTTGCCATTTCATTTGCAAAACAAGTAAATAGGTTACATTGGGCGTACGCAAAATCTAATAGCTACCTTAGCTACCTCACTCCCCCAAGGGATTAAGTAAGATTATAATCAAATTCAATTATTTGTTTAATACGCGTTCCAACGTTAGAGGTGACAATATAAAAAAATGCTCAAGGAATGAATGATAATGAAATTGATGCAATGCATTTTAGCAACAAGTTCATTGTACGCGAACAGGCTTTACCCAACCACTTAACCATTCCACATGTAGAACTAAGTAGTGGAGAGCTGTAATTTGTTTAGTTGTACCAGTAAACGCGAGGCATTGTCATATAATCACTTTGTGAAATGTCGTTGTACGGAGAGGGATTCTAAAAATAGTCCAATCGGGTCCAACTTTGGCACAGTCATTTATTAAGCTATAATTAACTATTATTTACCATATTATCTTAAAAAACATTAAAAATTGTGAATTTTCGCCATATAAAGACTTTGTTTGATCCACCAGAGTTTTATAATGTTTTATAAATAATGGTCAATTCCCAACTTCGTGCCTGTGCATAGTTATACATATTTGTATGCAGCTTTCGGTCTTGTTCTTGAAGCGATTTTCCTCACCTTCAACACCACTACTAAAATATATGCCAAGTTTGAAATCGATATCTAAATTTTTATGATGGGGAGAATGTTTACCACAAACGGACGGGCGGACAGCGTTAAATGAAATATGCCTCCTACTAAATGTTACAAGCGTTGTGACCAGACGAGTGGTTGGGTAGAAAAAGAGGTAAAGCGACATAACGCCCTTAGATATATAAAACTTTACTTTTGCATAATAAATGAAATAACATTTTCAAAAATTACTTAAAAAATATAACATATATGCACACTTTAATCCAATATAAAGGATCTCTGTTTGTGTGCACCTTCATTTCATAGGCGAGTTTCTTTATACATAAGAAGTGCTTTTCAATACAACAAGTTATATGTATTACGTGGTAACTGGCGAATCGAAATTTACGCTGAATAGGATTTTTAGGTTAAGTTTAAGTTTTCCTTTAAATGTAGGCGTATCCGTTATCCGCTATCACGCCCATTTTTGGCACATCGACGATGTTATTATAAATATTAGTGACAAATTTCAACTCTATAGCACGATTTTTGTGGCAGATAAATAGAATTTGATCGATTGTGGGCGAGAATCTTAACCGATTTCGCCCAGACGGACACACGCCCGTACATGTCTATATCGACTGAGTTTTCGATACTGATCAGAAAGCGACTCTGATGCATTTTCCCGAGCTTTGCATAAAGAATGACAAACTTAGTGTAGCGCCCATGCCCCATCTTATGTGGACTGTATAAAAAATAAGAGATTTTTCCTGAAAGAGAGAAAATTGCAGCAACCAACAAATTCATAGTGAGGTGATATAGATTTATATACACATCATACGTGTGTGTGTTGTGCAAACTTGATGCTAGTGCTGCTACATACCATACTCTCTCACAAAATGTTAGTGCTTTATTATATAAATACAAGTTCACGAGGATTTCCAGTCCACGCAAAGTTTGCATGTATATGTTGTTGTAGTGGAAAAAGTAGTTTGACTAGTTGGTTTAATACTCAGACTAAACCGAGAATAGGTACCACAAGTTTTAAGAGTTTGCATTAAAAGTCGGAATAAAAAAACGCAATCGTTTAGAGGATTTCATAAAGGAATAGATCAAAAAGACCTTCGAATGAAAGTGAAACAATAAAGTGCGGGACATATACAACATGTACTTTAATCAATATGCAAACAAGTAGAGGACAGTTGATTGATTGATCTTCATTAATAACAAGGCAAAAAGAGATAAATTTGGCGCAAGACAAATCTTGAACACACACCACGGATGTCTTAACCTTCCATCTCCTATGCTCTATGAGTACTTTTTTCACAATATGAGTTGGTTGCTTTATCGGACTGCCAGACATTTCTACATCGAGTCAGTACTTAAGGCTGACTTAAAATATATACAGTGCGCTGGGTCCCCGATGCCTTCTTCCGCGCATTGCAAGAAATTATATTATATATACTCCCAACCTTTGGGCAGAGCGTCCTCCTGTACTGTACTGCACTGCACACTGCTCTGCGTGCATTTGGAAAACTTCTTCCCCAATTGTCATTATGTAAATGAAAGATGTGAAAAATTGTTCTGATATAAGAACAGACCCAACGAAAGACAAAGGCAAATGGAAGATGTACCAAAGTTTAATTGAATTTGATTACGTTATTTACAGAACATCTCGCAGCAGCCTCTGTTTCTTCTGCATACAAAATTGTTATGTGCAATATATGGAGATAGGTATTGAACATATAAGATACAATATAAGTATATGGGTTCGCGAGCGCAGACGTAGTAAAATGGTGCGATGGTATAGGTGGCATATGTATAAAAATATATATGTATCTGTATTAAGGTATAGTGGTAGTGGGGAGATGCATATTAGAGTCTTTATATTGGCAGCACCATCGTCACTACCAAGCAAGCAAGCAACCAACCAACCAACCTACCTACCACCACCACTTCACTTCACTTCACTCTCTTTCACTCTATTTCTACAGTCTGCCATTTACTTACTACATCGTCAGCGTCAAAGAGAATAATGACCCCAAGCTTTAATGCCGTAGTTGTTGGGGTTTTTTCATTATATTGTTGTTGTTGTTTTTGCATATTTTCTACGTAAGCATGCACACATATACACATGTACACAACTTGGCGCACAAACAAACTATGTGTGAATGAGACGGCAGGCGGACAGGCGGGCAGGCTGACTGGCTGGCAGGCATACATTGCTGTCGTCACATCGACAATTTTTGCGTCGTCGTTGTATTACGTTGTGCTTATAGAGTTTTCTATGTATGCGCCAAAAGAAGCCGGCATAAATATGTGTAGAGTGCAGGCGCAAAAAAACCACACGATGGTGGGTGTACGTTGTATGGTGTAGAGGTTTTATTTATAACTGCACGACCAGCTCTCGGTCTCTGTTTACGTTTCTACCTCCCCCTCACTACTTTTTCTCTCACACTTAATCTTGTTCTCTTGACGTTGTTTCCTTCATCGTGTGTAGTCATGAATGTTTGCTGAGACTTTGTTTATTAAAATCCATTTGTATGTATGTGTGTATATGTGTATGTGTGTGTATTGATGTATCATGTTAAAAATTACTACCTACCATACAATAAGAGGAATATATTGCACACATACACGCACACACACTAATACTCGTGTACATTGTAAATAACGAAAATAAAATAAAAATAAAATTGATAAAATAATTTAGTAACAACAACAGCAATAACAATACCAACAGTGGTCACATTGAGACAGAGAACTACTAATGAAAACGCAACAATCGCCTGAACAGCTGCAACACACAGTTTGCTGCTGCTGCTGTTGTTGTCGTTGTTGTTGTTGCTGTTGCTGTTGTTTTTGCCATCATCATTATTATTATTTTTTCTTTTCTTTTTTATTATTATCTTTTTGTTTTGTTTTTTTTTTTTCTTATTATTTTTGCTTATATTTTATTTTTAAAGCAAATTATAATCAAGTCATGAGTAAAAAGTAATAAAATAAACTGCAAAAAATAATTAACGAGAAAGAAGGTAAATGTACACATCTCAACACATATTGTGTATAGCTATATAGTGAACACATGTGTAAGCTAAGAAAGGAACTACAGCCAATAATGTAATTATTTTGAAATACATTTCTTGACTGGATGTCTTTAAAGACAACTCTTTAGTTTTTTTTTTTTACAAAAATCCACCAAAATTTTAAATATATTCCCTAATAAAACCCGAAGAATACCTTCAATGTGAGAACGAAATACAGACGGAGTGTCGCTCATGAAAACATAAAGACAACGACATTAAACGGCATAATTCCAGAAGGTAATGTTTGTACGACGATCTTACACGTAACGGGCACTATTTCGTTCAATTCAATTGTTCAATTTTTATTTGAAATTTTATAACTGTATTGTAACTTTTAGAGATATTCCACTTCAACCAGCGTGATCCAATATATTAGCTTAACCGATTGATAATTAAAAAAAATAATAATCCACTCAAAATCTCAGAATGGTCAAGTATTTACGCTTTGTTGGGTGGTTGCAAGAGAAATGAAAACTAAGACTAGATTATGCATTTAAATAATTGATTGCCAGATCTCTTCCGAGCACTTTTCAATCCATCTAGTTGAGAATGTATCCAGAACTGATTTTTATTTCCTTTGTGGGGTCTCTGACGCCTTCTTCTGGGTGTTGCAGGTAGATTGACAAACTTAGGATACCGTCCATCTTATGTGTAGGGTATAATGATGTATCATACACTGAATTTTAGAACAGATTGGCCTAAGCCAAATCTTAAATACCCTCCACACAAACAGTGGGCGTGCCAGGTACGCAGGATTATGAACTCTAATTGTGTACGCATTAGGTATCAGTTTGCAAGTGGAATTTTACACTGAATGTGATTTTGTGCACATTGTGGGCATGACGACGCCTACTTTTGACACATTAATACGGTATTTATGCATATGTAAACGACATTTCAACTTCATAGCTCAATGTTGGTGGCAGATAAATAGATTTTTGTCGATTGTCCGATCGATGTTGCCCAATTTAAATAGCGATCTGCATTCAAAAACTAGAAGCATCTGTACCAAATTTCACCAAATTCAAATGCTCACAATTTACATGTCTAGATAGACTCAGTTTTTATGTTGATCAAAAATTTATATATTTTGTAGGGTTCCTGACGCCTGCTTCTGGATGTTGCTAATGGCATGATAAACTTTATATGTGGATTCTTTTCACGCATGCCACGCCCACAATTTACATATAAATGTGAATGGGCTTAAACCACAAATTTCCCCTCATCCTTGTTCACCCATGATATATATTTTTACAAGTTGTATTTCTGACAGTATTCTTCGTTCTTATTATTTGACATCATGCAGTGATCGATGATAAATAATTATGTATTTTCTTTGTTAATTAGTTGTGCAAATACTATTATTTCCTTTTTTGTTATAACATGTACAACATATGATGTATAATTATACAATACATGTCTTATGTACGACTATATACACACACACATTTATTAATTGCATCCCTTTAGTTGTGTAATGCATATAGCGTATATAAATGTGTGAGTGTGTATGTGTAAATACTTAGCGTTATATATACGTGTATACATGTGTGCGGGATTTAAAATTTTTAACAAACTCATGCATGTAGAGGCATAGTGTACGTAAAAATATATATTATTGTAAATGTGTGGACTTGTGTGCGTACGAAACAGACAATCAATAAAAGACATAAGAGCAACAAAATTTGTATATAAAACAAAATAAAATAAAATAAAATAAAATAAAATATAAGCAAGAAAAGTATAATCATTAAAAGGTAGAAGCGTACAATGTTGGTTATGGAATGAAGAAGACGCAGAAAATGTCAGAACGAAATGTACAAATGGAAGGAACAAAATTCCGAATACATCCGTACACGCATATAAAGTTTTCTTAAATAGATTCGTGCATAGACACACATCCCTACATACGCTGGAAAGACTTTCAACGAATCGCCTCTTCTCCTCCTCCACTTCTTATTGTTGCTGCTGCTGCTGCTGCTGCTGTTGTTTTGCTGCTTCTACACTACATGAGTAATATACTCCACACCAATGCACATTCAATACCGTGTGCCTGGCCTTGTAGATAGAGATGAGTCGCTGGTGAAGTTCCTCCAATGTAAACATAGGCATACTTACACACACCACCATGCATATGGTATGTGTGTGCAGAAAAGAATATTCGCAAAACGTGCACTATTTCTCAGAATTCTACATCAAAAGAGTCTTAAGCGTGCTAAAAAGTGGCAAAGAGTACAATATCCTTGGTTGTCGCTCTCTCTCTCTCTCTGTCTCTCTTTCTCTTCATATTGTACAAGTGTATGAGTGTTCCTCTCTGTGGTACCTTGGCTGAATATATATACGAGTATATATAATTATATAAGCGCAAAAGCCAAAACTAAAAAGAAGCTCCAACTTAAACTTAACCCCCAACTCAATATAAAACAATAGAACAGAACACACAGCGACGTGATTACGATTCGTCAACGTATGCGTATTTTGCTTTTATTTTACATTTATTTATATGTGTGGGTAGATCTCCATATAAATGTCATACCAATCTATCCACATATAATACATATAGAATAATTTTAAGGGTCATTATTAAGATATGAGCACACTCCGTCCCCTCCCCCATCTTTTCAATTCTTTATATATGTGTGTGGTATAATTGTTTGTACCTACCCTGCTGTAGTCGTATATAAGATAGAAAATCCAGTAAGCTTACGGTTGGCAGCGCAGCAAAGCTCTGCGTATGCCAGTAATACCAACCATAAAATTTGCCGACAAAGTCACAGTAGAATACGATGCAAGGAAAGCACATGAAAACTGGGTGGTAGGGTGCCACTATTTGAGAAGTTTACCCAATATTCGCATCTATCGTATGCTCGCCTTGGAGGGCATACTAAGTTTGTCATGCAGTTTGAAACCATCAGAATAAGGTTTCAGCGAATTTCGAGCGTTCGATCGATGCTGAAACATTCCCGATCACAATGTTGAGTAATACTCAACCTTTGAGGTGACAAAGAACACGTATCATACTTTAATGGGCGGCCCACAATTTTTATAAATGCCAACGGTATCTTGTATCTGGCCTAAGCTAAATATAGCTTTTTTCCTTGTTTGTTTATTTCTTTGCATTATTTTGTGCTGTTCATGCGAAAATTCCGTTGTACCATTTTATGACACGAGTGTGTGTGAAGTACGAGCCTGTGTATGAATAAAATTAATCCCAATTTATAACGTAATGTTCTCTTCCAAAGGCTATGGCCAGAGACAGAGGCTCTGGTCTATACTCTCTACTTACTCTTTGTGCCTCTATGCCGTTCTCTTTTTTTTGGCGATTTTTCTCTTTTATTGCTACGCGAGGACTCCACAACTACTCAGACGATTATAATTGCCTGCCGCTGCCTTTGAGTTGTTTGGAGATTCTCTCTAACGTAGCTATTGCTAGTGAGTTGGTGGTGTTGTCGCTTGTTGTTGTTGCTTTGGTTATGTGTGTGTGTGTTGTATGCTTGCTTAATTCTTTGTTACTGCCTTTTATATACTGCTGTTGCTGTTTTTATTGTTGTAATATTCAAGTGTGCGTGTGTGTGTGTGTGTGTGTGTGTGTATATATTGTATTGTATTTCGTTACCTTCTCCTTCGAGCGTTACATTCAACGGCATCGCCAGAGATACACTTTACGCTTACACGCCACGTTCAGATTCATTCTGCAATCGCGATTCCTAGAGGACATAACATTAACGTAAACATGTCGCTACGTGTTACTGCGCGCCTATACTTTTTTCAAACAAATGAAATGCAATAAGTGAAAGAATCACACACCTTGAACTAGTCACCGATACTCGCAAATAAAGAAGATGACTGACTACGTCTAGTGGGTTTTGTGTGTAGGAGTATATGTGTGTGCTTCTGTGATATCTTGAAACTTTTATTTAAAAAAAGAAAAAAGAAAAAAGAAAACAGTGATCGCATCGATGCATTGTTTCACCAATACCACAATAATTCAACAAAAATAACAACAACAAAACGGGATACATGCAAGTGAGCTGTGCAATATGGCAAAACGAAATATCGTAAAGCTTATAATTATAAATAAAAATAATTTTTCTACCCAACTAAATGAGATGTTTAAGTGCATGTAAGCAACAAATAGCATAGAATGTATAAAGAAGTTAGTGTGTCATAAATATAATAAATAAGTATATCAGTAAAATTGAGACATATGTAGGATGTAGTTAAACGTCAAACAAATAATAATAAGTTCAATTCAATCATGATTGCTGTGATCAATAAAAGAGTGCTGTGTGAATACCACTTATGCACAATGCGATCTACTAGTGCTATACAATGCAAAACATTCTTGCTTTAATGGACTTTTATTCACAAGATGGCTTGTTTCCGTTTCCCGAAACTTTAATTCATTGCTTCAGATCTCATTTATAAAACAAATAACATAAAATTCCTCAAGTCATCAAACTAACTGCAACGCTTTAGACACAATAGCAGCAACAACAGCCAGATAACTATATGTGAACCTTCTATTGAAACGATATTCGTGAACATAATAAAAGGTATGCCACCGTCGACACGATATGCCAGCAATCAAAAAAATTAAAAAGTAAATGTTGCACATGTGTTTACTAATTACGTATTTGCGTACATATGTATATATTTTTAAGTAAACAAAAATAAAAGCACGTCTATTTTGTGCCCTTCGAAGAATGGAATAATTAATAACATGTGTACCAAAGTTGGAAACTTAATTAAAAGTTTATAATAGATAAATAGTGTTTTAACGATTTTGGGCGTGGCTGAGAAGCTAGCAGTACCTATATCTTAAAAAGTTTTAACTACGAAAATGCCAACAATAGAAAGATGCACGGACGTGCACGTCTGGATCGATTCAGTTGTTGATGCTGATTAAAAATATATGTATGGATAGGATCTCTGACGCCTCGTTCTGGATGTTTCAAACGCATCTTATGCGGAGGATATTACAGACAAACATTTCAATTCAAGTGTTACTTTATAAACAAATGTTCATAAGGCTGTGGGAGCCATTCATTTCTCTTATGGGCCGTTGTGAATGAGAGTAGAGCAAGTCCATTTTTCCAAAAACTTGGAAATTATTAAAATATACGACAATTGAAATCATTAGTGAAATCGATGTGTTCCAAAAATGGACTTCTAACACTCTCCTCCACAACGGCTCATATGGTATAAATAAATAAGTAAGTTATAAATAAGAAGAGAAGTGGTCTTCCAATACCAATAAAATTTATATACAAGAATGGTGTCGAAATTTTTTCCAAAAATAAAATTTAAGTGGGAACCACTTTTTTTTGCGATTTTTTTAAAAATCGCTCTATTGTGAACAATATACTCCACAAGTTATGCTACAATTAGTTTAGTTATGTCAATAAACGCCAGGTATTGCCCTATAAGTCTTTCGTGAAATATCATTATTTGGGAAGGGTTTCTATAAATAGTCCGATCCGATCCAAATTTGCCCCTATTCTTCACTAAATGTTTTCCAAAAGTATTAAGAATTGTGATTTTTTACCAAATGAAGACTTCCATTGTAAAAGGATCTTATAGGGGGAGGGTCTGATTCGGTCCATTATCAATAGAGTTCCTTTTTGAGCCAATTTATGTCCTTGTACGTAATGTCAACGCAATATCTAAAAAAATGCGACCTTTATCGAGTTGAATCGATTCAGATTTTGATTCTGAATCGATCGGTATAATTGAATGTGGGTGTGACATTTGGTTACAAACATATGCACCAACTTAATATACGCTTTGCTACGTGTATTAGCAGTGAATTACTAATGGATCAAAAAAATTATTTATTAGACCTAAGACTGTAGCAATTGATTATAAAAATCAATCATATTTTTACATGAGAGATTAAAAAGTTATTTATGACAAAAATGCAAATACAAGGCAGGTTGAATGCTAGCATCGCCAGCAACCACTACATTACTTAATGGCAGACCAAGCTAACCTAAATGAGAATTGCTTGAATATAGAATCGATGCACTAAACCAAACACTTACTCATATCAATGTTAGGTCTTGACTTACCAATAAATTAGTTACTGCTACTTCATTAGCCTTAAAAACTACCTCTTTAGAATAATTTCTACGCGCTGTTTCCAAATAAGTCTTTCCTAAGACACAGTTTCTTTGTTACGGAACCTTGAAAATGAGCTTTAGAGCAAAAAAAATGAGGTAACGTATTTCAAAAATTATACAAGAAAAAAAAAAAAGGATATTATTTTTACTTGTAAGTACTTTTAAGTAGGCGGCGCTTATAATCGATTCTTTGCACAGCACAAAAACTAAACGTAACATTTATTTTAATATGATTTTTTACGTCATTGGCGGCCAAAACAGAGTGATTGATAAAACAAGGATTGTAGTTTAAACATTGCATAGTCACTCACCGCCTCAGATCTTACGCTGATCAAAAACATATTATGAAGTCTGTGATACTTTCAAATTTCATTAAGATCTCACCTCTATGTGGGGACGTAAAGAAAAGAAGGTATATTTTTTATGATATCGCTAAGTAAGAAAACTAAATTTCGTTTAGGCCAAATAACAAATACCCTTCACCTCCACAACGGTGGGCGTGGCAAATATATATATATATACATATTGCGCCCTCTAATAGTGTATGTCTTACCATCAGCATGCAACTCTACTTTTACGTTGGTTTTTTGTAAATTGTGGGCGTGTCTATTATCCGACCACGCCCTTTTTTGGCAAGTCAGTCAATGGGATAACTATGTATACGCGTACCAAATTTCAAGTTCCTAGGTCAACTTTTGTAGAATATATTAAGATTTTTATTAATTGTGGGCGTGTCTGTAATCCGAATACACCCATTTTTGGCACATCGATGAAGCTAATACTTATACTAAATTTCAAGTTTATAGTTCAATTTTTGTGGCAGATAAATAGTTTTTTTTCGATTGTGGGCGTGGCTCTTGACCGATTTTTCCCATTTTAAATAGCGATCTGCGTGCAAAAACTAAAAGGGCCTGTACAAAATTTCAGCTCAATATCTCAAAATTTACGACCGTGAGAGTGCCAACAACAGACGGACACACGGATACACGGACGGACATGTCTCAAACGATTGTTTTTTTCATGCAGATTAAGAATATATGGTTTGTGGGGTCTCCGAGGCTTCCTTCGATGTGTTCGGATGATCAAAATGAATATACCCCCTTCCCTAAGGTGGAGGGTATAACAAGTAAGAAAACTAAATTTGGCTCCCTATATATGTGGAGGGTGTAGCAAATTTGGTCTAAGCCGAATGTTGCTTTTGTACTTGTTTCTCTGTTAAGAAAACTTTATTAATGCTGGTCTTTCTGTACGTGTGCGTGTATTTAAATGCAAAATTTAATATAAATTATTTGCCTTGTAAGGAAATTGTGAGAAAACTTTGGATAATAAATTTATTAAAAACTTTTTGCACATAAATTGAAGTTTATTTCTGTACCAGTGACGAAGCAGTATTTATGTACCCTACGACAATCTGTTTTTTATAAATAATCTACAGCTTACACATATATTCTAAATACATAGAGGGCAACTGGAATACATTTGGTTAAAAAGTATGTGAAGTGTGAATGCGTTTCATAATTATAAAGACTTTAATTTCGGATGGCTGATGCAAAAGAAGCTTATTAAAGCAATTTAAATTTTGAAAAAATCACACTTATTTTGTAATTTTTTTTTTTTTTTGTCGTGGACGAGTACCGTGTACAGTATTTGTACTGTTTCTTAAATTTTGATTAGTTATATAATTGTGTATAAATTGTCGGTTTTAGATTAGAATTCGTACGGAAATACATAACACTTTATGCTTCATGTGCGTTTTATAAGCCGTTTAAATTGATAACATTTTGTCTTTGATTTTGTGTACTATTTTTTTTATTTAGTGTATGTGTTGTATATCAAGGGCGTTATCAGGTTGTAAATGTTTATGCTTTCCACTTTAGTGATGGGATTTTGAGCTGAAATTTCTACAGACAGATTTCCATTTAGAACGCTCAAAATCTGTTAATACCCACACCCTCAATTTTTAAAATTCTCATGCGTATAAGTATTGTTTGAACGGTAATCCATACTGAACAAGTGAAAATATTATGGTCGGTCAAGTCCAATCATCAAATACCCTACACCACTTGATACATTATTCAATATAATTTTTTTCTTTAAAAAATGAAAAATTTTATTTTTTATACTTGTATTTGAAATTTGAAAAAGTTTGAAAATGATTAAAATATTACGTTTTTTTACTTTTTTTTATTTATACAATCGGAAATTTTATATTACAATGTATGATATACTTACTATTAACTATTCTTCACCAAATTTTGGTAAAAAAATAAAACTTATATGAGGATACGTTCTAAAAATGGTCTCATCGGCTCCAAATTTGGCACAGTCAATTATTAATCTAGTGAACTATATTCCACCAAATGTTGTCAAAAAATATCAAGAATTGTGAGTTTTTGCCGTATAAAGACTTTCATTATAACAGGACCATATAGGGAAGGGTTCTAAAAATTATCCGATCCAGTCCAGATTTTAAAGAATTACTATTCAATTCAATTCAATTTTCAATGTCATTTGTAAACTATGACATGACATCAATATATTTAAATAAGTACTAAATTTGAAAGAATGTTTAATCAAAATACAGATAACAAAAATTTCCTACTAAAACATTTACCAACATGTTTTATAGGTACGTGGTCGTAAGCCGTCGGCAAAAACTACTGAAAAAAAACTGAATACTTCAAATAATTCACCACGCCAAGTTGTAAACTCAACAGTTAGCCCAAGAGAAGTTGGAAATACAACAGCAACGGCTATTCAAGAGATACCGCAGCCTTCTCCTAATTCCACAAGTGCTGATGGGGGAAATCTTCTACAGACCAGTCCACAAATAGTACAAAAGCAAATAAGCTCTTTGTCAACACAGCAACAACCATTACAAGAACATCAGTCACATTTTCAGCAGCAGCAACAACAACAACAACAACAATCGCGTCATATACCGAAAAATTCTCAGCAATTGCAAGAGCAGAAACATCAGTCACAACAATTAATTCAACAACATCAACATTTAGTTTCTTCACGTAATCAACAACAACATCAGCAATTGCCAGAAGATCAACAACAATTGCAGCAACATCACCACATTGTCCATCAGACACAAACTCTTCAACAGCAACAGCAACATCAATTGCAGCAACAACAACAACAACAACAGCAAATACCTTCCAGTACTTTACAATTTCAACAACATCAAATTACCGCCCAAATTCAAGCTATGAAAGAGCAACCTCAACAGCCCATGGTAAACCCCTTTATAACTTTTATGTAGTACTAGTTCATATGAATATAATATTAAAATAAATGGAAAAATATGGTATGTGTGGGGCATATGTGAGACATGGTTGTGTACCATATATGTATTGCATTAAAATTTATATATAAAATAAAATAAAATTTATGTCTATTTTTTATAGGCACCAATGGCTTTTTATCCCACCTGGCAAACCGACCCATCGCAGGGTTGGCAAAATCAATTTATTCAACAGATACCACAAAATACCCCAACTATAACAACACTCAATTCTCTGGACTTTCAGACTCAATCGTATGGATATCCATCTAATGGTTATGTGCAAACAAGTTTGGGATTCGATCCAAATTATGGTCGTTCGCCATATGCTGCCCCTGTCCAACGGTATGATTTCCAAAGTCAACAACTTTCAAATACGCCGCTTAATCAAGTTGGCCTACAGAGCGTTGGGTTCACGCCCACTGGTGCTCCATATAGCGGCCAAGGATCTGCTTCAGCAACAACTGCCCCTCCATCAAATCAACAGCAGCAACAACATCTGGGGAGTGTAAATGATTTAAATAAAACGATGTCGGGAAACGACACGCCTGGATATCCGCGAGTGAACAGCGTACCGCCGCGCTCACTCAACTATAACGGGTATCCAGGCGATTATAGCGGTACACAACAACAACAACAACAACAACATTCAAATAATACGTCAAATGTAACTGCTGTTTCTATGGAAACTTCGAGTACGAATGTCATAAACCAGGGGGTTCACCAAACTGCTGCAATTTCTGCACAAAACTCAATTGAGGCGCCGCCAACTGTGTCTCCTATACGATCAATGTCATCGCAATCGCCTACGCGTAATACAATACAACAACAACAGCAACCTCAGCATTCAGTAACACAGCATCAAACACGACATATGGCTCAATCCCCTAATGGAAATATGATGGCACCACATGTCCAACAGCAACAGTCATATGTCAGCGGCGCCACTATACCGATTCCACCAAATCATAATATTTCTATTCAACCATCACAACAGCAACAACAACAGTCTCAAAACCATGTGTCCCCATCGCCCCAACCGCCGCAACATCAGCATCAATCTCAGACCCAACCTATGTCACAGGATTGGAATTGGAATTCACCAACGATGGCCTCAAGTGATCCATATGAAACGACAAAACCTGGAGTAGATCGTGCTCAACATCACAACACTGGTATAAAGCCGCCAACGCTATTAAATAAGAATGATACAAAAGACCACTTATCAAGTGCGGCACCATCGAATACACCAAACAGACCTGGTGTCGTGCCCTCTCCAATGCCTAGTAATGCAAATGGTGTCGCTCAACAACAACATACTGCTAGTCATTTTTTATCATATAGCCACCATCTCCGAAACGATTCAACGTTAAATGCTAATTTAAATGTTCCTACTGGTGGGTCATTTCAAATGACGTCCCAAAAACAACATATTGAAACACCAGTATTATCTCAAAGAACACAAAACCTTACTAATGTTAATGGTCTACTTCCTCAAGCGGGAGCGGGTCCTTTAGCAGCTTCTGAATCTCTCGGAGGTGGTGGTAATCAAATTTGGAAACCACATAATGCAAACTCTTTTAAAAAACCTATATCTGCCTCTGGCTTTCCCGGTACATCCGATAGTCCTCTTCAATCTAATTCCACTATTCCATCAGAGCCAAAAAAATCAAGTCGTAAAAGCAAAAGTATGCGCTCTTCAAATTCTTCCAATAGTACTGAATGTAAGGAAATGGCAAAAAATACGACAAGCTCGGGTGGAATACATTTGCCACATTTGACGAATATGAAAATGGAAAAGAACACAATGTTTCCTCCTCCCCCACCTTCTCATCATTATCCTCTTCAAAGACCAGACTATCACAACTCCCTTATAAAAACGGAAGCTGGTCTATTAGGGCCGGGTCAACACAACAAACTAGAAGGTTACGAACGAAATTATCAAAATTTTGTCCAATATGCTGACTTCTGTCAGAACGAAGTTCAAGCACAACCCAGCCAACATCAACATTTATCGCAAGCATCTGCTCATCATCACAGTCATCAACAGGATTATGCCAACTATCATCACAACACTAATTACTATAGTTCACACTCAACAAGCTTTCAGCAAAGTTATCAGCAAAATTTCATGCCAGGTTATCAACACTCGACAGCTGTCAACGGCACTGCATATGCTGGGCCACCAAGCTTACACAGTCATCATTCCAGCGCACACGGTCCCATGAAAGTTAGTGGCCCATTACCCAAAGTACAGGCTGGAAGCTTACATCATCTCAGCAGTCATATTAGTAATGTAGATCGTAAGCCTGATACGAACACCATTATACCGTTACCAACAAACTATGAGAAAGACATTCCGGCCCATGCATATCCCATACCTCCACATCGGTATTCATTAGGCCCACATCATATGCCGCCGGGTTTTCTGGAACCTAAAACGGAAGATATGCAGGCTGCGGCTGCATATGCACACGTGCACGGTACTACAGGATATCCCTTTCATGGTGAGGGTGGACCTGCAGCGATTAAAAGTAGTACAGGCTTCTCTTGTTGTCGTCAAGGGGGAACCAGAGCCCCAACTGTGGAGCATCTAAAAGACGGATCCTGTACAGGAATACAAACGAAAGATGAAATTATTGATGATGAAGAAGAAGAAGCACAAGATACCAATAATGGTGGAGTAAAGCCAAAAAAGAAAAACTCCAAACAAGAAAATAATAGTGAAGTTGAGGTGAAGCATGAAAAAATAAATCCCTTGTTTGACACATCTGATCGGTTAGAGAAAGGTAATAAAACTGAGGTACCTGAATGTGATTGTTTTAACTCTGACAAAAGTCCACCGGAACCAGGAACATATTACACACATTTGGGTAAGTGAAAACGTACTTCTAAGTATTTGTACGCCGAAATGTAATCTGTGTTAATGAAATGCATTATAGGTACCGCATCAAAACTTGCAGACTTACGTAAAGAATTTGAGGAACGTTGCCAAATAACAGGACGCCAGTTACGTATTGAAAAAATAATATATACTGGAAAAGAGGGAAAGACATCTACCGGATGTCCCTTAGCAAAATGGGTGATACGAAGAGCCGATCCTGAAGAGAAAATCTTAGTCGTTGTTAAAAAACGGCCAGGTCACAGGTAGATGAAGTGAAATTTTTGAATTCTTTAACCAAAAATATCCTTTAACTGATAATCTAGATGTATGGCAGCTTACGTGGTTGTGTGCATGGTTGCTTGGGATGGCATGCCCCGCTTGGAAGCTGATAATGCTTATAAAAATTTGATCCCAAAACTTAATAAATTCGGATTACCAACAACACGCCGTTGTGCAACTAATGAAAATAGAACTTGCGCTTGTCAAGGTAATTTATTGTGTATTGGTGTTGTATTTGATCGTCAAGTGCAATGGATTTATTCTCCATACAATAGGTCTCGATCCCGAATCTTCAGGTGCCTCGTATAGTTTCGGATGCTCATGGTCAATGTATTACAATGGTTGTAAGTACGCACGTTCCAAAACCGTGAGAAAGTTTCGTTTATCAGTTAAAAGTGAAGAATCAGCTATTGAAGAGCACATGAATATTTTGGCCACAGTTTTGGCGCCATTATTCAAGCAAGTATGTCCCCGTTCCTATGCAAATCAAACACGATATGAGAAAGAAGCACAAGACTGCCGGTTAGGCCTTAAAGAAGGTAAACCATTCTCGGGTGTAACGGCCTGTTTAGATTTCTGTGCACACGCCCACCGTGACTTGCACAACATGCAAGATGGATGCACTGTACAAGTTGCATTATTAAAACCGGTAAACCGTGACACACATAGTGTGGACGATGAACAGCTTCATGTATTGCCTCTTTATACAATGGACACAACAGATGAATTTGAAAATGTTGAGGGCCAAAGAGACAAACATCGTACTGGAGCAGTGCAAATCTTGGAAAAGTGAGTGTAGTGTTGACGTTTCATATCAAGGAATTTAGACTTACTTCCACATTTCATTAATTTCCAATTATTTTCTCTTTTCTATTATAGATTTCCTTGTGAAGTACGCGTTCGATCAACCCCGCTAATTCCATGTCGACGTCATGGAAAAAAGCGAAAAGAAGATGAGTCGCTCCCCGTTGCTGAGGTTGAAAATAATAATTCAATTGTAAAAGAATCAGCACCGCCGAGTAACATAACGCAAATGCAAACGACAGCTACTACAAACACTATAACGCCAGTTAAGCAAGAAACAAACAATATTCCCAACAATGGAACACAAATCGGTAAATCCAAACCGAAATCGAAAACGAATCTAACACCCACGACAAGTTCCTCTTCAGCTTTACCTTCAACTCCCTCACCACGCAGCCAGACACCTGTTACAAATAATCCCAGCCCGGCAGGAAGTGCATTTACAACACCCCCAGTCACAATCACCAATAATCATCATAATAATAGCAATTCGTCGTCCAATAACAGTGGCAGTTCCTCTGGGGGTAACAACAATCAGTTAATGTCGTCTAACACCAGTTTAATGAATATGGCGACTATGATAGATACCTTCACAGATGCACAATTGCAATCCAACCAGATTTCCAGTACGGTCCTTGATTCACCTTACTCATATGACTACCAGACCGGCTCCTACATAGACTCACGCAATTATTATAACAATTGGCCGCCACCGCCCCCTTCACATACCCACAATCCGAATGCTGCCGTTCACAATGTTAGCGGTATGGTACACAATGGATCGGGTAATGCGGGCGTGGGACATACAGTAACATCCAATATCCCAATGCAAACTACACTTTCAAACAGCCAGATTCATCATGTAACAGATGTTCAAAATCACGACAATAATAGCTACAATCCAAATAATTATGGTCACATGCCAACAGCAGGTAGTCAGCAACTTATACAGGTTCATGACGTACGTGGAGAAGTAAAAAGTCGCGGTAGCGAAGATAATCCAGATTCAACCACCTTAAATAATAATAGCCTGTCAGAAAGTAAGTTAACGACTCTTACTCCCATGACACCCATATCTAATCTAGCATCCCAACATCATCATCATCATGCATCTTTCTCTCACGCTAATTCGCTTGAAGAAGGTTTTGTAAAGCCGAAACCACCTTCAGAATATCAGTACACACAATATCCCAGCAACTATCAAATGTATCCGCCCCCACATTCGGCTTACTCGGCCTATGATGCATACCAAAGTATGAACTATAATTACGGCTATCACCACCACCAAGCCTACTCACCATATGGCATGTATCCACAACAGACGCCGCCGCCGACACCGCCGCCGCCATCCTCAGCCAACTGGAATATGTATGGTCATCATCAAAGCGGTCCATGTGCAACACCGTATACACCTTCCACACCTCTTCCCCCAACATTAGCACCTTCCGACCAACATCATTCGTCTGTTAATTTAAACACTGCATCACATTTGGGGCAAATGCCATTAGCAACAGAAAATGATGTCAAACCCAACATCATTCATGGTCCAAGCATGACTCAATGTTTAACTAATATAACGGCAATCACAACGCAGGCAACACCATTTACCGAAATCCCTAATATCAACAACAGCAACAGCAACGGCAGCACTAATGTTGGTGGTGATGCTGGCTCTGCCAATAATAACGCCATTACAACTGTGATAACTGCTGGTTCCGAATCAGGTACAAACATTGTTCCTTCTACCCCTCCAACGTCGTCAAAAACGTTAACACCAACGGCAAATACTGAGGCAAATACTCCTTACAATGTTCCCATTGAAATATCAACAGCAGCCAACGCATCAACAACAGTGAACTCGAATAAAGTTGAGCCTATTGGTGAAGTAACTGAAATTAGTGATAATCTGGAAGCGTTTCAAGATCCCCAAATGGGTGGAGTTGCGATAGCTCTTAATCACGGTAGTGTACTCATAGAGTGTGCAAAGCATGAAATGCACGCTACGACAGCTCTGCGTTGCCCCAATCGTCATGAACCCACCCGTATGACGTTAATTTTCTACCAGCATCGCAATTTAAATCGCATGCGTCACGGCATTGACGAATGGGAAGAAAAAATGCGCGTAAAAAAAATTAACACCGACCTAGACAATAAGGCCAAAGAAGAAAAAGAAAAACTGAAAAAAGATCATATCAATGGCAGTGGTGTTGGTGATAGCAAAAACAACAAAGATGAAGACGATAATGACGAAGGGACGAACATCTCTAAACCAACCACCATCAAGAAAGAAACCAACAGCACTCAAAGCAATGTCAATAATTCCACTATCGGGGTAAGCCAAACAAAAACTAGTGGCAATCACCATCAATCGGTATCAAATAAGAAGACAAAAAAGGAGGCTGGCAAAAAGGCGTCCTCACAATCTGATCCAAAAAACGAGAAGGTTGCTTTACGGGCACCAACACTCACCACAACGTCATGGACCACACTGTTTCCCATGCATCCATGTGTAGTTACTGGGCCATATCAAGAGGGAAACAATAGCCCAACATCTACAACAGCGCAACAGCAGCAAGTGCAGGAACAAATCCAGCAGCAATCGTCACAATAATAATAAATGCCATTAAAAAAAGCCTCATTCTAATCTCTTGTAAATGCTTCTTCCGTTGTACTACGTTAAGACACCCTCTGGAGCCGCTAATTCTTTCACAGAAACCAAGAAGAAATGTCGACGATAACTTGGAAATTACGAATATACTAATCGTAGTTGATTGGGGTGTACTGTCATCCATCAAGATACCACAACATCAGGAACTCATATCATATCTACTCATATCTAAAATATATCACTACAAACCGCAATAATGCCCTTCTCTTCTACATCAAAATTCTTACTAATGAAAATTTACATATATTCTTTTTTCCATTTTTCCGTACTCACCATTAGGAAGCCTTGGGTAAACCCAATACTATACTGTTTTGTCCAAACATTTGTGACACCTAGAAAATAATCCACATTGTACATATATCCTCTACTAGCATAAAATTCTCATGTCTGTGGTAAACATTCGGGTTCGGTTGGTTTCGTTTTTGTTAAAGAAGCAGGAAAACATGAAGTAAAAATTTCACGGCCAACACAACATATAACCATGGCTCCCAGTCATAACTTTTTAGTGTACTAAGGTAGTCGGCGAAGTTACATATAACTTATATATATGTTGATTTGTAAGGAGACCGATACGTTTTCAAAAAACTCTCAATAATATATTTCATGAACACGTTACTTCTACGGTCACGAAACATTTACGGAATTCAATTCTGAGCAAAAGTACACAAACTATTTGGGGTCTGTCGCGCTTTCTTTTGAGTGTTACAAACATTTTCACAAAACTAATAAGATTTTATGGTGGTGGGTATAATAATTGGCTGCAAATGCTCCAAGAAAAGACGATTGGACACGCCTATGACTAAACGTGAAATAAGTAAATTTTATTTTCTTAATTGGGACGAAGTGGAACGATACGGGAGTGTTACGTTAAGTTTGCATTAAAACCACGTTGCGGTCTATAAGCATTATTGCTAGTCAAATATTTTACTTTAATAAACTAAGGTGGTGGATACTTGGTCTATGCCAAACATAGCTTTTTTACTTGTTCGGTGTCCCCTGGTTGTGAAAAATTCAGTTTAACGAAAATGCAGCCACCTGCCCCTTTTTGCATGTATTATATCCATGTGCCATACTGACGAGATTTTTATAGGGAACGAAGCATAATTTTCAGGTATTTTTTATAAGGTGACGGCGAATGTGGTGTAATCGGAAGAGCGAACATTTTCAATTTGTGATACCAGATATTTAAAACAATTGCCATTCCGCATCGACTACTTACTACAGCTCAAAACAATCTTTAGATTTCTATGTAGAGTGATGTCAATGATTCTGTGTAACGAATCTTCAACAAGAAACCATCCTGTAGCAAGTCTTGCGTACATAATCGCAATTCGGTTTGAATAAAAATCTCTTAAAATCATTCATAAATACATGACGACGAATACCACACAATATCATATTCAAAACATAAGAACAACCAGAACTACCAGCTAATAAGATGCATGCACACAGCGACATGTGCGTAATACATAACACATTCATAATCACGCATAAAAACACACGTATGCCAACACACATATGTTTATTTTACATACATACACATACACTAAAAGGCATAAAAATTAACTCTCGCTTATAAATACATGCATACATACATAGATTGTAAGGATGAATTATAAAAGTAAAGAAATAATAGTAGAGAACGGGAATGGGAGGGAATAAATTCGTTTAACGATTTTTCTTCATACGATTATTAAACAACAAATATAAAAATTAATCCCATATACGTACGAAACACACTCATGCACAAATACTATTGTATTAATGTAAAAATATATCTAAGATGATAAATTAAAGACTCACAATAAAACAATTAGAAAACAAGATAGAATAATAAAACGAAACAAAATAAGACTCGAAACCGTGCAAGTATTAAGAGATGGAAACCAACAACAACAACAACAACAACAACCGGAGAGTAGATTATATACAAACAAATTCTTTACGATTCATACCATTCACATTAATCAACCATTTATCATTTTCTTTACCCAACTAACATGGCTGGCATATGCGGTGCGCTCAGTACAACACCACACACTCTTTCGTATTAACCGATCTTGAATTACAGATGCTATTACGAGTGATTCCAATCGGCTTACAAATGCTGCATTCTTGCTTAATTTAATTCCCAAATCAAAATAGTTTTTAAAATTAAAAAATAATAATAATATAATTTGCTTAATAAGATAACTAAGAGAAATATTGAAGCAAACGTGAAAAAGACACAAATAAACAATAAATTAAATATAAATACGAGTCTTGCAAATCATTCACAATCCATTCACTATATACTGGATGTAAATACATATAACAAACGTAAGCATTACAAGTAATATAAGTTATACCTAATTTTGAGTTTCCTACGTGCATGCCACTACACCCACGCATACGCGTACGCATGCACATACACTTATTTTATAATATATTATTATTATTATATCTCCTGATAAATAAAAATGTGTTTGTGTCCCTGTAAATTGTAACTCTCGTTTAAGTACACAGTTTGATAAGCAAGTTTGTAAAAGAAATTGATTTTTATTTGTATTTGTATTTTACATATGTTTTTACCCATTCAAATAATGTACACGTACAATACATATATAAATCATAAAATGTTTCTCAAAAAATATTGTATTATTGTATTTTAGCTTATTTAAATAAATTTTTATTAACTATTATAATTAACGATACTTCGTTATATCATCATTTCGCTTTTTACACAATGCCACAAGAAGGACGTAAAAAGGCCAATTGTTTCAACTTTTTTAATATCAAAACAAATTTCACACTCTATCAACCATTATTATTAACGTACACATACATACGAGTGAATAACAAGAAAGTCATACACATTCGGAAAAATGTCGTTTAAACTTGCCAACACATCATGGACACGTACGAATGTGCAAAAGTTTATATGTATACATTCACACGCAAATGCATGTAAAAAGAAAAACATGAAGAAATGGTAATAAAATCATCATTATATTTATTTAAAGCTAAAACTATTGAAGGAAAATAATTTAATAAACAATAATAACGTTCAGTTAAAATAACAAGCAGAGGAATTTATATTTTAACAACCTGGTTCCGCTCTCTTTCTCTTTTTTCAATTCTCTTGTATTTAGTGAGAAAGTAATGCTGCTGTTATTCACCCAGCCGCTGCCAAAGGTATTCTGCGCTGCTCTGCCCAATTTTATTTTGATTGGTTCAGAGTCTTTTTCATGATTTATATATAGATAATACATGGATTACTAAAAGGTTTATTGAAATAATGTATATCGCATGCGATGCGTCTTTATTATATATTACAATTACATTTTAGATACTTAAATAAATACATGTATATAACAGCTCTAGAAACGCTCTAGTAAACCAAATATTCATTATTCACAACCTTAATTAATTTTGGTTTTGGAGAGATTTTTTAAAATATAACGTTGTTCACTGTACATACGTAAAAATATAGTTTTTGCTTGAACTTAATTATATAATGATTGAATACATGGCAAGTTTTGATATCATTTCCCCACAACAACTCAAATGAATTATTACATATTCCAGCACTTTGATGTATTGTGTAAACATTGTGAATATATCGTATTGACTAAGGATGTAGCACGAGGGATAACAGAAACAGAATCAATTACATTATTCTCTTATAAAGAGTTTATGGTTTTATTAAGATTTTTGTGTTTTATATCCGGCCCGTCTAGCCATGTGCATCTCTTCGTCGCAAGAAGTTAAGATATCAGTTTCAGCACCACAACTAGTCGTTCCGCATAGATTAAAATTGGGCAAAATTGGTAAAATGATGCGGTCATGGTACAACAAAACTTTAAAGTGTTGCTTAAAAGCCAATTTGTTGCATTTGTACAAATAAACTTCTTAAGAAGATTTGGAACGTTGATTGTGGGTATTCAAGATTTGGCCTAAACCAAACGTCTTATTAACTTTTAAATTTAACAGATCCCTGAATGCGGGATGAACACACTCGTGCATGCATAATATTTCGATTAATTAGGAATATTCTCCCAAAAGCTCTCCAAGGCCGTATCGTTCACTGTGCCGAATTTCCATTGCATGTTACGATTATTTTCATTGCACTGATTAACATACAACTTGCGATCCCGCGGAGACGCTTCCAAGCAACGTTTTCTATTACCAACTTGATGACCATGCACTAGCCAGTTATGTTGGCGATCATAGGACCAAAATTGATTGCCACCCTGGCCATGACAATCCCATAACCAAACTGGAGCATTTTTGTAACTTTGTTGAACATCTAAACAATCGAGTTTATGCCTTAAACGAAGATCCCTATGCCAACTAAGCGCCCAGTTTTGATTATGTTGCGGTCGCTTGATATTTTCATGGCAGGGATATAAACCGATTTCGGAATGTCGCTGTCTGCCCAAAGTGTCAACACAAAGTGAGGGGGCGGCAACGCTTTGTATAGCACCGTTGGCATAATCGGGCGGTTCCACTGGTGGGTATACTTTTGTCAAGTCAAAGGCTATATTCTCCATAAACCACTTGAACGGTTTACAATGCAATTTCCTCCGCGTTTGTTTTTGTTGGGACAGATCGCCAGCATCAATGCCCTCATATATGCCTTGAGCATGTTCATACAAGTATTCCTTAAATTCATCCATCCATACCTCAGCCACTCTCTTGTAATTCTATCAAATGTTATAAAATATTTATAATTCATTTCCATGCACATAATGTCCTATTGATAACTCACTCACTCACCCGATGTAAATAGTCACCTCTGCGGGGACTAGGCTGAGGGTTACGTGGTCCACGATAAATGTGACCAACCCGAGAACAAGGAGCATCCAACAATTCCCCACCACACATCCATATTTTGAAACTTAATTCGTACTGTTCTCCACCCCATATATCCAGACCTTCATCATATCCACCTAACTCGAAGAAGAACTCTCTTGAAATCGCAAAAAGACCGCCAGCCATTATGGGACTTTTAAATGGTTTCGTTTTGTCAACCAAATCTTCGGGTAGTAGAGGTAAACGTTTGTAATAAAATTCCCAATCAAAAGCACCACGGGCGCCTTCGTCTTGGGCCCGATACTCAAAGTTGCTATGATCAATTACATCAATGAAGGGACAAACCGAAGTGCGTTTGTTCAGTGCAATCGGCTCTAAAAGTGGCGGCAACCAATTATAATTTGCTTCAATGTGAGAATCTAGGAATATTAAAACATCCGCCGTAGCCTTGCGGGCACCAGCCATGCGAGCACCAATCAAACCGCTACGTTTCTCCAAACGAATAATTTGTACTTTGGGAAAATTTTCAGCGACATATTGATCCAATTCTTTAAATAAATATTCCCGATCACTAAAATCATCCACTAGTATAATCTCTTTCAATAATTCGGCCGGTGACCGATTTACCAAGCTATGCACAGAGCGCACCAAAACGCTAAAATGCTCATTATAGAATGGAATTACCACGCTTACTGTCGGCAATTTCGCTAAATACTGTTTAAAGCGACACCTTGATAAATAAAAAAATAAAAAAGAACTACATGAATATATAAAGCGAAAGAGTTTCCCGTGGAAGTGAATTTACCCTTGAAACCTTATGTCGGGCAGTGAGCGATTCACAGATATCATATCTGATAAATAAGCGTTAAAACCATTCTCTAGAGACATTTTACGTTCCAAATCTCTTGTATTTTCGTCGTTGTTTGTGGACCGTTTTCCCTGCTCACCAAAACCCACACGTTTAGCATCTCGTTTCATTGCGAGATGGTCATGCCAATCCTTTTTGGGAGCGCCACTTACGGAATGCTGCTCTTGTCGCTCATGTGGTGGTTGCTGTTGTTGTAATTGTGCTTCGCTTTTATTAAACGTTTTGACTTTCTTAAGCGTCAGAGATGTTTTCAGACTTATAGGATTCTGGGTGTAAGGGTTAACTGATAAGTAGCGCATAATTGCAATAAACAATATGCTACCAATGAGAAGGAAACAAACATTTTTTAGAATCCATTTAAAGCTTGGGCGACGCATATTAGTGATGCGCAGTCTTTAGCACGGGAAATGGTGAATGGGGAAAGTTAAGTGCTATTTCAAAACTACCAAAATAAATCCTTCACAGTTGTTACCACAACAGAAAATGTGTAATGTTCTTCTGAATAAAAGACTTGTAAATATCTAATAACTACTGTCAGTCTTTGTATATTTTATCACAATTAAATTTTTACATGGAATTGTATTTTACAGGAATTCTAACTATGCGGCACTTCACATACGCACACATTGGTCTTTTCGTATTTTACACACTTCTGCAACGAACATTACAGACATAATTATAATTTAATTTCACACCATTAATTTAAACAAAAGCACTTATTTCACTAATGAATAAATTTTAGTTTTAAATATTCGGGGGAAGACATCTGGAGATAATTCCAAACTTTTTATAATCCACTCTCCACTTCAGCTTCTACAATGAAGTAAATGCATCTACGTTTTGTAACTGACTACGTGCATAGACGTCGTTAGTCTCTTCGTACGTATGCAACTAACCACAGATTTGTTTTGTTTGCGTTTTCTGTTACTGTACCAAGGATAAACAATAAAAAGTGAAACATTTTCCAAGCAATGTTTGCATTAATGCAGTATCTCGTCAACCTTCGCTATCGCTTCGCCTAAATGCGTCGTTAAATTGCTGCAATAATGCATTAGAACATAAACCTAGCATGCCCTTGCTTCATTAATGCAAACATTAATCAGAAATAGTTGGCCAACTTTTTTCATTGTCGCAGTTATCTATTCAAGCAGTGTCTAATCCAATCATATTCATTTTGCCACTAAAATGCTGCTCAGCAATAATGCGCCGAAGAGTATATGCTTGAGATCTAATGTAGTTATACAACTTTGAATTTCTTCTTCTTAATGCTTATTTTCGTTTCAAACTGCTTTATTTGTCTATGAGCCATAAATAATTTCTCTTTCATTTTAAATTCTACTGTTTTCGAGTGCGATTAATTCTCATTGGATAGAAGGGTCATATTAATTAAACCACACTTGTAATGGGCGCAAAATGGATTTTTTTCCTTACCACACATGATAAAAAGTATAAAACATATGTGCCATAGGCTCACAAATTAGAAAGAAACATATGTACTTCATTTTTTCTATGCACATATTTTAAACAAAAACAACTATATTTTTTTGCTTACAACCCCTATCTAATTAGAGGGAGCTAGCTATGTTTTCACTGCTTTCCTTTTTTAGTTGAACGACCAAACTTGAAAGTGAATTGACTGTTTCGTTTAGTTGTTCGTTTGGTGCAGTTGCTCTGTATAGAGTTTGTATCGTACCCAAGCATGCTAGCTGGAGTGAATGTTTAAATATTATTTAAAATAACGTTCCAATGAAATTTAATCATAAATATTCAATAAACAGTTAAAATAATTTATTAAAATAACGTTGCGAAAGAAAACCAATATATATATGTGTGTGCGAAAATGTGCCTAAAGAAAAACCAAAATGGCTTCAGTTGTAAATCTAAAAAGTACCGTTGTTCTTGGTACAAGTAAGTTTTCGAATTGATTTTACACGTGCTTTTTTTAGAAATTGGTCCTTGATACAAAAACCATGACTGAATCCAATAAAGATCTCCACTGTTCCACCAACTTCTACCCCTTGAATAATATTTCGGAAAAAAATAAGCAATGGCAACGAGAACTATTGATGGAACGTTTACGTTCTCATTCATCTCAACACAAGTCATACCCAGAAATGTCCAAGTCAATGCGCATGGGTTTATTGGAAAAGCGTTATGCAATGGATGCTGTAGAGAAGTCTAATCTACAAAAGTGTTTGGATAGTATGCAACACTGCATAAAAGTTACTTCGCGACAAGGTTTGGTTGAGCGCCTAGAAAGCCTATCTCGTCAATTGGGTTTGAAATTTATGGATGACACGAAGGCGCTCTTCATATCTACAGATATGTTTTTCTTGGAGATAGTGTTGGATGCGAATGGTTCTTTAACTGATGTTAAGGTTCATCATGAGTGCAAAGTGGAGCAACAATCCTGCAGCGAATTGGTAGATTGCTTAAGTCGGGGTGATTTTGCTGATTTCACCGCTCAGCTAGAGGGCTTCTCTTCCATCTATCAATTAAATGCTGAGCCAAAAGTGAAGACAAAAGCATTTGACGCTATGCAGGCCATCGAAACGGATCTTTATAACATATTTCAAATGCAAAGTTTTTCCAAAGACATGCAACACGTGATGAAAAGTTCTGTGGTTGGTATTGCCCTGAAACGTCGCGGCGGCCATTCCATGCGTTTGGTGTACTTTGTATCGCCTTACGATTTAATTTCTCTGGAATCTAATAGTTTACAATCTTTCACGCTGGATTTGTTGCAAAATAAACATATCGGCTTTAGTGTTACTGTCAATTTGGAAGCTGCATCAGCTAATAAATTGCAAATTTTGCCTACTGTTACGTTCGTCAAAGACACCCAAACGGGGTCGGAAGTGCCCGTCTTTGCACCGTTAACACCATTGAATTCCATGTTATTGCCGGCAACATTCGTCTTAAGACTTAACAAACCATTGCCTGTTTGCTACAATAGTCTACGGTCAATGGGATTGGGTGCTGTGAATACATCTGTTTCGTTGGATTCCAATAATGCTTCAGCTACAGTTGCCAGCACTAACAACACTAGTAGGTTGGAGACCACTCAAAATAAGTCACCCGTGGTAACCAAAAGTATCATGAGTCTTGTCATACAAACGGCATCCGATCATCAATTGAAAAATATACAAAAGGGCGCGTTCGTTTGTTTACCTGATCAGACGCACTGTTACTTTTTCACCGAAAATAAGTTGCTAGAGGTATGCTACGTAACCAATATTATCCATCCTTATATGTATTAATTTGTTTACGAAGTTATATAAAATTTTCGATATCGCTTTGAGGTTATACTACATAATCTGTCATTCCGTTTGCAACACTCAGAAGGAGGCGTCAGAGTATATATATTCTTGATCAGCATCAAAAACTGAACCGATCTAGACATGTATGTCCGTGTGTCCGTCGGTTGTTGGCAATCTCACGGGTGTAAATTTTGAGATATTGAGCTGAAATTTTGTACACAGACACTTTTAGTTTCTGCACTCAGATCGCTATTTAAAATGAGCAAAATCGGTCACGTCCCCACAGTCGCCAAAACTCTACTTATATGCCACAAAAATTGAGCTTTTAAGTTGAAATTTGGTTTACAAACCAATAATTATTTCCTTCATCGAAGTGCCTAAAAAGGGCGTGGTCGGATAAAAGACACGCCTACAATTTACAAAAAACCATATTCACCATAACACTCGGTTTGCAAGCTGATATGTAATACGTACACTATTAAAGGGCGCTACCTGCCACGCTTAGCATTTTATATGTGTAGGGTATTTAAGGGTTTAAGAGTTCCGTGGCTGTTTTATTATTTAGCTTAGTTGCGTTTATTTCTCTACGTATTTCACAAATGTAAAATAAAAAGCATTTTCCTCGAATTATAAGTTCTTACAATTTTTTGTTGTTGTCACTGTTGGTATCAACTAAAAACCTCTTTTAAGTTCAGTAAGCTGATGAACTCCGTTAAACGGACACGTTCAACACTGCGGTTTGACGATAATCGTGAAAGTATGAACCGCCCTCCAACTATAGCGACATTTTGTTTATAATAATTCTATAAATTGCTGATTGTGCTGAATTTTTTATGCCTATTGTTTTTTTTTCAGTCTACCGTAATAAAGTCTGTGGCATTTACTGAACCAAGCCAAGTGCCAAAGATATTGGATTTCCTAAAGAAGCATGCATTATTTTATTCACTGCTATCAAGTTGTGTTCGTCCTCAGTCAAAAATGGGGAATGGTAAGTATGTATGTATGGTAGGCGCAATGGTTTTAATATCTCGTGGTATTCCTTGTCGTTCGATTTCAGACATCGACTCAACCACTGTGCTGGAAGTGAATGCCGTTTCATTTACACTAATTTCAGTATTGCTACAACATCCGTACGAAGAGTACATGATAACTGTAGAGTTTGAGTTGCGCAACGGCAACATTCAGTGCGCAATATACAGTTTAAGTAATAACTACGATCTGCTTTCATTAAAATTGACAAATGTTGTGCAAAAGTGCTGCTCGATACCGGTTACCATTCGAGCTCTGTTAAAATTTTGGGACCAAGAACGAATGTATCAACGCGGTGGAGGCGGCAGTAGTACCTTAGCTTCAGGTGCAAGTGTTGGTCCACCGACTGGTGGCAGTAGCGATTGTGCCGCTAGTTTCGGAAATTATGGTATGAGCGGTATGTCAAATGATCCAGGAAACAGTAGTAGTGCTCTATCTCGGTGTGTTGGTGGTGGTCATGTGGGGACAATGAAAGTGGAACAAAATGGGCAGCAACCACAAGCACATGCCAGTGGGTATTTAAAATTCACTAGTCCAGAAATAATTAACGAGGATTTTCGCGAAAGCCCAAAGAGCCAAAAAATAGGAAATATGGCAATGGGAATGACCACAGCAGTAGCAGCTACAACAACAACGGCGGCTACTATCAATCGGGAGGTGAGCAGCTCTTTGGGCCAACAACAGCAACAACAATTTCACCAACATGAACAACAGCAGTTGGCCTTTGCCACGTCAACGACAACTCCATCAGACACGGAGATAGCTGACAAATACAAGAATAATTGGAATGATAAAACGACCTCGATGAAGAATTGTGTTAGTATTACGCCAATCCTTGGGCAAAATGATGGTAACGGCATGACGGAAGTAAATAAATGTAGTGCCGAAGGCATTGGTGGAAGCGGGGGCATTGAAATCATACCCATTTGTGGGCAAAGCAGCATTCCTTGTAGTGGAAATGGTGCTGCGTCGAGAGCAACACCTCCAACAACCGCATTAACGAATAATGTGATGTCGGCTGCAGTCAGTGATACTAGTCCGAATGGTGGTGTTACTGGCACATTACCACCTACTACTATAACTATAACACCAATCAATGCAAATGCAACATTGAGCAGTGGCGGTATTAAGGAAAAAAAACCCCACAACGGTTCTGAAATGATGACAAAAGCATCATCAGTGCTATTGGGAATCCCTTCAAATTCTAGCTTAGGTGGTAGTGTTGTGCCTTCGCTTCGGATGAGTGATTTGCCAACGAGAGAAAAGAAGCGCAAAAAGAAACGCGATGACTCGCCGATGGGTCCACCAGAGAAGGTGTACTCTCGACAAAATTCCCCGGCTGGGTCTGTAGTTGAGGTGTCAGGTGGGGTACGAAAATTTCCATCACCTTCGTCCTCACCTAAAGGTTCCAGCGCTAGTGGTCTTTTGCCTTCTGGTGTATCTGGGTCATCATTTACCACCAAACCAAGTCCGAAACATTCTCCGGTATATAGTAGCAGCCCTAAACACAATACCGCTTCAAATAGTCCGAAATCTCCGTTTGGCACACACTCGCCCAAACATGGCTGTTCGGGTAAGCCCAGCATGTCTACTTTAAAAAATGTTACTGTCAGTGCCAGTCCGAAGGGCAGTGAAACTGCAACTGCTTCTGCTTTAAATGCAGGTGCGATGGTTCGGTCTTTAGCTGCAGCTGGTTCTAATTCGTCCAATTCAACTTCTAATACTGTAGCGGCAGCTGCTGCTGCAGCCACTATTGCTGCTTTGAAGGCTAAGGAAAAATGTACAACTATACCATCAGCGGTAGTTAGCTCAGCGGCTGCTGCTGCAGCGGCTGCTGTTAAATCCAGTATGGGTGTGACCTCAACTATGCAGCAACTTAAAAATGCCAGCGGCCTCAATCATATGGCTGCGGCCGGTACTTATGGTGGAAATATTTCCTCCACAATTAACTCAAATGCTCTAGACATGGTGATGCGACAGGACGTTTCTGCAGCGGTGAGTTACATATATTTATTAATTATTATCGAATTATTGAAGTCCGCTACAAAGGCTATTAGTCTGTTTGAATCTACCATTAGAACGGGTAACATATTCCAGTGCGTCCCCTCAATACTCTACATTTGCCCATTAAAGAATTGGGAAGCTTGTTTAAGTTTGTGGGGACTTTGTCTGTTGGCCTTTTGTAGAAACGTTCACAAAACTTCAAGTATGATTCTGGCCTACCAGAATTTGTTTGAGGCACATTTAGCTCCTTTACAATGTCTTTTTTCGTCTGTGCAACAATTATCTTCATTGCAATGTTTTTGTTTTTTACTTTTGTTTTGGCTTACGCCTACTTATCAGTTTAGTTCGATGACGTCGACAATTGCTACGTCAGCAGTCAACTCAATATCGGAGGTGGCATACGAAACGCCAGCTCTGGAGGAGCCGTTATCGGACCTCATCCTTCAAGCAATGCCCCTTGGCAGCAATGAAATCAACCCAATTGCCTCGAACCTCAATAGTGTTAATACCGACATCAGAGACAACTACACTTCTATCAACTGCAGTAGCGGGAATAAAAGCAACACCATTAGTGCTGGCAATGTTTGCGGTGAATATATGATTAAATCAAGTGAAATGGGTTTAAAATTGACACTCAACAAGACGAATAGCATCAATTTGGGCGCCAGTAGTAAAGGTAAACTGGGGACGAATCGTGAGATGAATAAAAAATATCATCACACCGGCCTTAAACCAGGCGTTAGTAGTGGTCCGGCTTCAAAGAAATCACCCTACAAAGGGACAAAATCACCAGGTGCTCCTGTTAGCAAGCATTTGTTAAAAAAATCAAAATCGTCGGGAAATATGAATTCAAGAGCACGTACAATGGCATCCACTAAAATTGCAGCGGGTGGTCTAATTAGGAGTAATAGCACTACGGCGATAGCAATAGAAAATATACGAAAATCAAATAAAAAATGTGACAACTCGCTTAGTATGGTGGGATCGGCATCACCATCACCTTTTAATATGCCGTCAGCATCATTACCCACCAACCATCAACCAGTTGCTGATATTGCTGCTGTTGCTTTACGTAATAATCACAATGTTGATATTATGAAAATATTACAATACGCTTCACCCAGCATGGCTGTCAATATGGAGAATTTTATGAAGAGTTTCAATTCTAAATTTCAAATACCAAAAATAACGCAGCGCATCGCTCAACATCAAGTGGTAGAAACGGTGCAAGAGATCGGAACCATTACAACAACAACAACGACAGAAAATACAAGCACCTCTACTACCACAATTTTCTCAAATAGAAATGGTGGTGACATTCCCAATACGTCATCAGCAGCTGCATCAGTAGCAGTTCCTGGTTCTGCGGCACGTTCAGAATCATTTGCAAATTATAGAGATAATCAAAGTTATGCTGCTGCTCCACAACGACAACACTTTGATGTGGCAAATATGGAAAATCCCACTTTTTTCAGTACACTAAGCAATCAATCAACAAACAATTTTTTATCGTCTGCATCGTCATCAACAACGAAAAATACTTCCACCATGCTCCCGGACGAAGGCGTTGTGGCAGAAGCTGCTTTAGCTGGTAAATGACATTCAATTGTCATATCTTTTGCTGTTGCTAGGAATGGCGTTTCGCCTATCAAAAGGAGATTTCATCACGTTATCATAATGTATTTTAAGAATGTAAGTACAATTTTTTTCTTTTCATGGTATTTGTTGTATGAATGTCATGTGGTTTGAAAATTTAAACTAAAACGTAATGGCTCAGTACTGCGCTAGTGGCCAGCGGAAACGATCAGCTGCCTTTTAGAGAATATCTCTTGTTAGATCAAAAGTCTTTTTCTGATCGTATATAATATTATTTATTATCGGTATATCGATTTCAAAAATATTTACAAAAGTTTGGATTTCTAGCAGCACCTTGATTTACCTTTACAATACAAAAGTACGATAAATGAACAAGAAACAAGTGAAAATATTATAGTCGGTCAAGCCCGACCATCGCATACCCTACACCACTTGATATATTATAAAATTCAATTTAATTTTTTCCTTTGATAAATGAAAAATTTTATTTTTCTATACCTACTTATATTTTCAAAAATTTCAAAATGATACATAAGTCAGAATTTTTTTTATTTTTTGTTTGTTTATGATATCTAAAAAAAATAAATTTATATGGGGAGGGGTTCTAAAATTGGTCCAATCCGTTCCATTTTCAAAAGCGTTTATTTTTGGGTCAATGCTTTTCCGCGTATCAAATTTCATCGACATATCTCAAAAAATGCGACTTGTAGCTTGCGCACAAATTTAGATGGACAGACACGATCCAGACGGACAGGCGGACATGGTTAAATCGATTCAGATTTTGATTCTGAATCGATCGGTATAATTGAAGATGGGTGTGGCATTTGCCGTTTAGGAATTACAAACATCCGCACAAACTTAATATACCCTTTTCCAAAGGGTGGTGCAGGGTATAAAAATGTAGCTAAAATAATGTGTTTGTTTTTAGTGAAGACAACAATTCAATTTACGTTTCAATAATTAGCGTGTTGCTCAACTAGTTTTCCAGAAGTGGGGAAATATATTAGATGAAAGAGACAAATTAAAAAGTATTGACAAAGGTTTGCATAGGACGGTAGCAATCTATTAAAATACAAGAAGGAAGCCCATGTGGTCCTGGTTTAACGAAGCATTTCAGTCTTCTCAGCCCACTAAAAACATCTTCTTCGAAAAGAACACTCCTGGGAAAGATGTCAAAAGAATTAATATTATAAGGGTAATCAAAACTATTTAGAGATTGAGCAGAGTACGTTGATTGAAAATAAGTTTAAGTTTAAGTTTATTGAGACTTTCTTATTTTAAAACATTATAAAAGTATGAAGAGAATAACAAATTAACAGCATAATGTGCTTCGTGCTATTTACATAAGGTGTAAAAGAGTTATGTTACATATTATATAAACATAAAAGAGTAACGGACTTGCTCCCGGCCCTAACATAATGAATTTTATGACTAAAGCTAAAGGTGTACTTAAATTAGGGTGTGGCTTAAAACTAAATTTAATAAAAAAAGAAGAAAAAAGTAATAATAATTAAAAATTTTACAAATATTTTACATGTAAGTGATTAACTAACCCCTATGGGTAGTGGGGTATGATTGTTTGTAAAAACATGGCATTAATGTCGATGAAGGAGTAAACGAAATGGATTCATGTTTAACACCAACTGGTGATAAATACGAAGTGTTAGACCAACTGAAATCGGATTGAGAATGAAAAATTTGCTGTAATAATTCGTTATCGTGAGAAGCTAACCGATTAACGAATTTTTCCAGCAAATTAAGGCAGTAGAATGAAATTGGAATTATGTTTGCATTTTCATATGTGTATTTATTTGCATATCTCCTATTAAAGTCTTTAAAATTCTTTCCTATGCATCTTCTTAAAATATTTCTTTCTAAAACTTCCATTTCTTTTATCATGGACGGAGAAATACTGAACCAAATTGGAAAGGCATATAATAAGAGGGAACGTGTACTAATTTTATATATTAACAATTTTGTTTTAATCGGTACATATTTATTGTTAAGAAGGCGTCCAAAGCAACCTTTAACTTTATTTGCTTTACTAAGCATTAAACGGGCGTGTTGATTAAACTTGACAAGTTTGTTAAATGTAACACCCAAATACTTAATACTATCCTTAAAAGGAATTTCAACTCCCTCTAAAAATAGTTTTAAGTTTTTACTTTGCGGAACTACAAAGTACTTACATTTACCGGAAGCATTTCTAAGGCAAATTGCTTCCGATTTTGTAGGGTTTATCTTTAACCCCCACTCCCTGTAAAAAGTTTTCGCGAAAGCTAAATGCGCTGAAACTAAGCTTAAGGCAGTCTGAGGACTCTCATGATGAGCGTAAATTAAACAGTCATCTGCATAAAGAATACTATTGGAATGATGGAATTGATGAGGAAAATCGTATACTGAAATATTAAATAAATGTGCAGCCAAAATTGAACCTTGCGGTACATCACGATTCATGTCACCAAATGAAGAGCAGTTATTGCCAATTTGAATAAAAAATTTTTGAACAACTTAATTAAGAACGGGTTGAAACCAATTTGAATCATTTTAAGAAGTATCCCATTGTGCCATACGCTATCGAATGCTTTTTCAATAGCAAGCGAAACTGCTACAGTACATTTTTGTTGCCTTAAGTTACAAATGATAACATTGTGAAATTTACATAAGGCATGTACTGTAGAGTGCTGTTTTTTAAACTCAAAGTGAAAATTAGGGATGTACTCAGAAGCAATGTCAGCATCCATTATGACGCGAATTATTTTTTCAAAAAGTTTTCCTAAATTAGATAATAAAGATATCGGACGAACATTATTTAGGTCTGTGCCAAACGACTTTTTAGGAATGGGGAAATCCGGAAAATAACAGCTATTAATACAACTAAGTACTGGAATACTTTTTCAGGAAATTTCTTAATTAAAAAATTAGAAATATTATCAGAACCAGAAGATTTTTTAAAATTTAGAGATTTAACTATAGCAATAACTGAACTTAAAGTGGTCAATTTGGAATTTCGCTGTGTATTCAAAGCATTAAAATTCTCATCAAAAGTAAATATTGTATTAGAAGTCGAGGAAATAACAGAATCATAAGTAATGTCTCTAATAGGAGCAGTGGAGCTGTAAACTGCTGAGAAATGGTCCCTTAATATATTCACTTTTTCAACATTGTTATTAACAGGAATATTAATGAATAAATTAGGTGAAGAAAACTTCTTTTTACCGCCAAGAATATGAAAAATGTCCCTGTAAGCATTCGGGCCAGGAACAATACGTTCTAAACGTTTGCGAAATATTTGTGCTTGTTCAATTTGTATTTGCTCCTTTATAATAATTTTCAGCAAGTCAATTTGTTTGGACAAGAGCTTATAATCTGAATTGCTTCTATTACGTGTTCTTCTGTAAATAATTTTCAGCCGTTTTTGCCAATCACACTTTATCTTAAATAAATTTTTAATATTATCAGATATTATAAATTTATTACTACACCATTTCCAGTTTAATTTCAGAAATAGTCAGTTAAATTTCAGATATTCCAAATGAAATTCAGTTATTCCATTTCATTTTTAGAAATGGTCACTTGAAATTCAGTTATTCCAAATGAAATTTAGAAATCGTCACTTGAAATTTAGAAATTATCATTTGAAATTCAGTTATTCCAAATGAAATTTAGAAACAGTCAATTGAAATTCAGATATTCCATTTGAAATTTAGAAATTGTACGATAATAAAAATATTATATATTGTATAATATTGTATGTAACCGAAATATACACAGAATAAAAAAAAGAAAAAAATATTATAGGTTGCAACAAGAGATTTTATTTAAATAAATAAAATATTATTAAGTATTAAATTCCCATGGACATATCACTTAGTTCTAATACATTGTTGTATAAACTTGCCACATGTTGAATGCACCTGGCGCAGTCTCCACTACTAATTTCTTCCTTCGCCTCTTCGATTATTCTCTCTAAGTATATCAATCTCTGATTAATCAGGTTTGGTGGTGTTACTGTCGGTACTTCCATTTTGGCCTTGACCGCTGCTTTCAATTTTGACCAAATTGCCTCGATCGGATTCAACATTGGGCTATAAGGACTTAGCCTTAATAATGTAGCACCTCGTGACTCAGCAACCACTTCTAAATTGGAATGGCAAGGTGCATTATCACACACAATAACCAATTCTCTTAAAGCGTGGCCCATCTCTAGCCATTTATCAAATAAAGTGTTGATCCAATCTTTAGCTGATTCTGCCTTAAATGATCCCCTGCGCTTTGACATTAACATTACACCTATGACCGAAATGGCACCAATTACATGGACATTTGGCCCTCTACTCGTTGGGACCTTAACAACAGCCCTTTGGCCTATCATGGACCTCCCCCTACTTCTTCGGCAAAAAAGATTGAAATTAGTTTCATCGATCCATATTATATGTTTACCTATAAAAGTGAAATCTATGAAAATACGTACAAATTTCTTTAAATGTATTGGGACAATTCCTTCCCGGATGTAATCGTTTAACTTTTGCACATATTCAGCTCTTTTGCTTTTGTTCACCATAGAATTAACCGTAACGGGTTCATAATGTAGTTGTTTTACTGTATATAGTGCTCCATTTAGATAATTACCCAATGTGGATAGAGCAAGAATCTTGTTTAACGTGGTACCCACCTTCTCTTTAATTTGTTTTAAAGACATGCATGGATTTTGCTCTATCCAAGATAAAATAATTTCTAATTCACTATTAGTAAGTGATTTCGGTTTTTTGCTTCCTCTTTTCTTATATTCATGGCGACCAGAAGTGACCCAGGAATAAGCTGTTTTATATTTAATGTTTAACGTATTTGATAACGTTAACCAGTCTTCACCTTTTTCAAAAGCCTCCATTATTCTTTTTCTATCTTCGGGGTTTGTTTTATTATATTTTTTCCGAATCACCAACGATGAACCTAAATTTAAAAAATGTATACCTTTTAATATAAAGTACGATATGAGTCTTACCTGTAATTTGTAATCTACAAATTGGACACCTTTGATCACCATCACCATCACTATCAGAAAGATTATTAAAGCAATGTTCATGTAACATATGGTTACATGAACATAGTTTTATTATTGGACCTCTGGTCATATTAAATTGACATATCGCGCATAAATCTGTAACGTTCATTTTTCAATCTTAAATGCAATATTTTTTTCGCTTATTGAAAACAAATGGCAGATTTTTGACAAATATAAAAGTTCTTTATGCTTATTTATAAATATTCTAAATTACAAATGATAATTTCTAAATTTCAAGTGACGATTTCTAAATTTCATTTGGAATAACTGAATTTCAAATGGAATGTCTGAAATTCAAGTGACGATTTCTAAATTTCATTTGGGATAACTGAATTTCAAATGGAATATCTGAATTTCAATTGACTGTTTCTAAATTTCATTTGGAATAACTGAATTTCAAATGGAATATCTGAATTTCAAATGAATATTTCTAAAATTTAAATGGAATGTCTGAATTTCAAATGGAATATCTGAATTTCAAATGACCATTTCTGAATTATTTTGATAATTTCTGAAATTAAACTGGAAATGGTGTAGAAAATTCAACTTGAGAAGAATGCTCATTGCAAATAGTATTAATTGACTGCGAAAGTTTTTGAATATGCTCATCAATTTCATGAATTAATAAATTTCGATTTGAAGCGGGAAAATGTACTGCGATTTCTCGCTCCAAATCTCTTTTAAAAACATTCCAATTAGTATTCTTGAAAGAAGAGAAAGAATTGGAAGGAGTTATAATAAAATCAAAGTCTAAGAACTTCAATTGAAGTTTCAGAGGAAAATGGTCCGAAAAACTTGGTAAAGAGCGTAAATTAAAATTAGTTCTAGCAAAATCAACCAAATTTGTAGATAATAGAAAATGATCGAGAAAAGAATCACCGTTAGGGTAAGAAGGCATGTTATCTGAAAGACGGACAAAATCTTGGGAAAACAACTGCAGCCAATTGAACAACGTGTTACCATTGCTATTGTTGCAATTATCGCCCCAAGAAATGTGCTTTGAATTTAGATCTCCTCCTAATGCAAGACCATCATATCTTAACGAAATAAATTTAATAAACTTAAACAGTCTTTTTTCGCTTGAGTGGGGGACAAACTTTTATAATTATCTAAGAAATTTTTTACTTTCTTTTCCAGGGAAATTTCTTGAGGTTTACATAAAAAAGTTGCTATTTTAAGAAATTGCTCTATCACGGAAGGCCTCTGACTGGGGTCTTCTGTCTTATTAAATAGATTAGAGAACGTTTTATTAGAGGTTATAAAACTAGAATTAGAGATTGCCTTGGACACATTCTGTGATGCCTTAATCAATCTATCTTTAGCCAATTTTATTTCGTTCCTTTTGAAAGAAACAAATGTTTTATAAATTGAACAGCCTATCCAATTGGATGGGTGCCCATATTCTTTACAATTAACGCAGAATGGTTTTCCGTCTCCATCACTATTAAAACTACATTGACCTTGAGGATGTTTTTTCTCACACTTGACGCATGCAATCCGACGGTTACAGTTCTTTGAAAAATGGCCCCATTGCTGACAACGCCAGCATTGCAAATGATTGGACTTTGATTTTAGCAACTCCCAATGCACAACTTGATTTAATATAAATTTCAAGTTAATAATTTCAGAAACACCAATTCCAGGCATCAGAGTAACCAAAAACAATCCTGTATCAATATTATTTTTTTTTTTAAAAACCAGTGGAAAATTTTGACACCTTGTAAATTGCATTAGGAACAATTCACTTTTAATACCTTCTGTATCTGTTTTATAGAAAAGACCTCTGAGAACCAGACTTTTATATTTTAACTCCTTAGGAGTATATGAATAGGAATCGATTTTTTTGTCCCGTAGCAATTCCATCATTTCATTATGAGCCGTATTCTCATATAAGTACAATTTGCTTTTATTTCTAATTTTATTCACGATTTTAAAATCTATTTTTTTTTTGTTTTAATTGATCTATTAAATTTTTGATATTAACATTGTACAGAAAAATGGGAGGACAAGATTTCTTAACAACCTTCTCATTTCGTTTACTCCTTACCTCATTATTTTCTTGAAGTGTAGATTCGTTCTGTTCATTTTCAATTTCTCAAGAATTGAGAATCGATTTTGATTTCTACTATTGATTTCGGCTACTGCTTTCTCCTTCATGTTTCAGAATTTGCTGAGGTCGACTTTGACACCCCCATCAATACAACGTTTTATTTTTTTACTAGTGGAACAATTTTCATCTTCGAGATTGCAAATCGATTGCATGTCTGATTCTTCTAAATTGTCTACCGGCAAAGAGTGCATTTCAATATCGTGATTGGATTTCTCACAAAAAATTTGTGAATCCGGTGGAAGCAAAACTGCGACTTCTTCAAGCCTTCAGTTAACCCTATAAGCCTTTTAAACGAATTAGATATCACCAACAAATCGTCGAGGTAAATAAACACATTTGTTTTCAGCTTATGTGGAATCACCTTGTCCATCAAACTACACAAGCGTTGAGCGGCGTTGCATAACCCAAACGGCATAACTTTGAATTGGTAGAGCGGACGACCCGGTATTGTAAATGCAGTATATGGTTTTGACTCGTCGTTCAACTCTATCTGCCAAAAAGCGTGCTTTAAATCAACACTGCTTATGTAATGTGTTTCATCGATTCTACTGAGTAAACCATCAATATTTTGCAGTGGATAAGCATCTTTTACTGTTACATTGTTGAGCTTACGCGCCTCTAAACAAAACCGATTCTTCACAGGTTTCCTCAAAATAGTTGTGCGGTTACTCCACGGGCTATGACTTTCTACTATAACTCCTAATGACAACATGTTATCAATTTCCGCGTACACAATTCGTTGGACAGCTAGTGATAAAGGATAATGTTTGTCCTTCACAGGTTGCGTGCCTTCGATCAACTGGATGTGATGTTTTTCTACCTTTGTTCAGCCTAACCCTTCCTTTTCAAACGTGGGGAATTCTTTCAACCACCGACAACAACAAAAACTATTAGCAACCACCTTTGCCGATGTTGGAGGAAATTCTCGCAAAGTTCCTCCTTACTCACCCTCCCAACCTTTTTGGTCATCTCTAGGCAATTCCTTTTGTCCATTGCTGAACCGGGATGAACAATTTCTTATTAGATAAATGCAACGGTAAAATAGCTAACCACCTCGCCCTCATCTCACTATTGATGGGTAAAGCAAAATACATAGAATCTGTACTATTTAGGCAATTTGTAACGGCGCAGGACTTCCGTTTGCTCTCATCCACTTCATTCAAGTATAAGGCGCGACCTTCATATCCTAGAGAAAAAATAAACAAAAAAAAGTTAAAAGTTTCCTCTCATATCAATGTGATAATAAATAATATATTCTTCTTCTGAGTTAAGCTTATGTACAAGCGAATTATAAATTGCAAAAGATTTTCTTTTAGAAAAGAAGTAAACGCACCAGCCACGGAAATGCAAGTCTATTCGCTATTCAACCACAATACAGAAACCACATATTCTAATGTATTTAAGTTAGAATAAAAGCTTCGTTAATGTAATTGGAAAACCAATTGAAAGGTAAATCACGCTCTTTCATATAAGAACACATGCAGAGAACACATAAAAAACACAATAGAACGATTGAATTTCCTTTCAATTAAATTATTTCCACTTAATCTTCTAACCTAATCTTACCTAATGCAATTGTGAGCAAAGCATTCTCCTTAATCTTCTTTTGGTCGAGAACGTGTTCGTCGAAATGTTGGTCGCACATCCTCGTCTTGGAATTAATCAAGCTTCAAATTCGCATACCAAAATATAATAAATGTGTTTTCAGAACTAGAAGAAGGTCCTATAAAAACAAAATAAATTGAAAATTTACTTTTAAAAATAACTCAATAACTTACCATCACATTCTAAATAATCACAATCATGGATCGACGACATACCCTTTTCTATTTTTGTGCAAAATAGAACCCAGCTTTTCGTCCTTATCAGTAAATAGTTTTTTTGCGGGGGGAGGACCTCTTCCAGTAGCGTACAATTCCCGCCTTTCCTCTGCTGCCATTTTTTTTAAATTGTAGTACTTTCTTCTCAAAGTCTAATTTGAATTAATTAAATTAAGTACGTTATATTAATACATATAAAACTTACTTTATAGCTACGGTAATACCCAATAGCTTCTTTACTAAATTCCTCGGTTAATTGTAATCAGCACTTTTTTCTGGTTCATAACAGCATCTGTTTTTTTATTTTCTAGTATTGCCTTATATTGTTCTATTAATTTTAATAAATTTCTTCTTTTTTAGTTGCCATTGTTTTTCTTTTAATTTATTCAAATCAAGAACGCACAATTTTTAAACAATTCTTTGACAATAAAACCTTATGATTTTCACGGTCTTACCAGATATAAAACCAAAAACCATTAGTCATATTTGAAGGCACTGTAATAATGAAAGTGAAGTCAACCAGTGGTTGAGTAATAACTATTAGTTATTGCCAATCATTGCTTGAGTAATGACTGTAACAATGGGCATTATTCGTTCACAGTATATAGCCTTCTTTTGCAACAACAAAAAAAAAAAAAAATCAAATTACAATATCTCTTTGTACAGACAAATTTTTTTATAATGAATTTAAGGATGAAGCAGAAGGTACTTTAGAAACTGGATTTGACAAATTTGTAGACAATAAATCAATAAGCTGCGCAGATTGAGCTAAATCCTGTAAGGAGAGATCAATGTATTTACATTGTACAAAGAGATCATGATACAAATTAAATTTGGCTGTTAATTTGGCTAGATCCTTACATAACTCATTAAAACCCATCTGAGTTTGGGTAAAGAGTTTATAGAAATCGATGTCTTTTTGACGGCAGTCGGGACAAAACCAGCGTAAACCTCTCGCACGATTAACAATATGATCATATTGACGGCCTGTAAATCCTGCACACTTTGGGTGCGCACTAGTTTCACATAACCAACAATATAAAAGCTGCTCCAGAGAGGAATTCTCATTTTTTTCTTTAGGTTTGCACTTAAGGGTAACAGCACGTGAACATACTTACAAAAGCAAAGAAATAAATGCTTTAAAAATTTTAAATCCAGAAGCAAAAGAGCAAAATAAAAAGAATAAAACGCAAAGTCACTGTAATACAACAACAACCATGCAATAAGAATCAAAGAAAAATTAATTAATAATTAAACGTTGTATTTTCACCGAATAAATAAGTCAATAATAAAAGTTACACGTTAGCAAACGTTATTATTTATAAAATAAAAAATTCTTCAACCAAAATATAATAAACAAAAATTTATATAGCATAGAAATTCACAAAGGTATAAATTTAGCGCTTACTCACACGAGGTTGCCAGACCAGACTGCAGTGGTTCACAGCTTATTTGGTACACTACCCTTTATAGAAATAAAACCACTGTAGCTTCTAAACTATTAAAGCTATCAACGTAATTTGAATGCCAAGTTGTTGTTGTAAGTTTAATGAATATTAAAAACAAAAAAAAATTCAAAAGAATATTTCTAACTGTCTAATAATAAGAACTTTGTTGTAACACATCAAAAATACATGTCACAGCTTATTTGGTACAGTTATTTCTGTGCACTTAAGCATAGACTGGTCCTAACATTTTTCACTATTTTTCTCTTCTCTGCCTTCTTGGTAATATTTTCAATCATTTCAAGTACTAAGCCACTGTGAGCCACTGTATATTCTTAAATTGAATAATTTTATGAAACTTGTAGCGTGCAAATGTTGTTTTAAGTTTCGGGGTGAAATAGCTCTCGAACTAATCTTTGGCCTGTTGTACAGTTAATGGCGGCGTATTGGCCAACGAGTTATAAATTTCTATGGCAGCGCTACCAATAGCAGCCATAAACATGGCGACCTGTATAGTTTCGTCTGTACGCGTTAAACTTGATGCGACGATAGTAGCCATATTGCTGCTTCCACAACTTCCATTCCTTAGCCATGTCTCTATCCTGTTCAACATTTAGTGGCTTAGGCTAGCGCAATGAATTGGGCATTGCTGGTTGCTCATCAGGCATTTTGTTGTTAAAACCTCGTTAGCTTCCTTGTGAAAACGTAATTTGCCAAATTTTCCGCAAAAGTAATAACAATAAGCAAAATTTGTTTGCAAAAGTTCAATGCGCAAAATAGGTTTGCGATTATAATTTAATTTATTTTTAATTTTTTTATATTAATTAAACAATTTGGTTTCGGCACCATGTGAAAACGTGATCTTTTATTATTTTTTTAATATCAATTCACATATATACATTTAATATATTATATATATACAGCGTTGTGTTGAAAGTGCAAACACAGGGTGGCATCTTCTCACAAAGCACGTGCAAACATCTATTAGTGAAAAATAAAAAAATTTATGTAATTCGCTTTTTCCATTATGATTGATTGGCTTAATGGCATATTGCGTTCAATTGCGTCGTCAATCCATATAGACAGTCGATTTTCCCTTATAATGTTATTTCTAGAACGGGTAAGTAGCAGAGCTTGACGTAGTTGCAGTTGCCGATGACAGTATTTTTTCTTTATTTTTAAAAATTGTCCTTATTGTTGAAGTTGCCAAATATAATGCAGCACTAATTTGAGATTGACGTTCACCAGAATCTAATCTTCTAATCACTTGCATTTTAGTTTCCAGTGAAATGCTTTTTCTGGTTACTCTCTTTTCTTGTTTTTCATTATCACCCATGATAAAATCTAAAGACCATAACATTTATATTAATCGTTATAGTATTATATAAATTTATACTTACAATAATGCCAACAAATGTTTCAAATGATAAAAAGGCGTCCGTTTTAATCGATTTATTGTATGAGTTGTAAATGATAAAGTTCAAATGTACAAATCACGAACAAAAAAAAAAAATGACAAAAATGTTTTAATGCTAGTACGAACAAAAAATCACATACAAAGTATGTATAACAAAAAGTACAATGAGTATGTAAAAACTATTAAAACCACAAGCAAACGAAGACAACAAACCGAATTGACACTAAACAACGTATCATGTGTTAACATTCCGGGGGACATTGAAAGGTTTCTTTACAATTGTTCAACAGTATCGCTAATTTACGCATTGGTCGCCGGAATGTCCCTCTAGGAGTTTTGACATCTAGAATCTGTACCTTGCCATCTTTTCCAGAATAAAGTTTTATAACTCGTCCAATACCCCATTTATGAGGTATTGGTCGAGTTATAAAATTTTTATGAAATTTTTTCGTCGTAAGTCGAGGTGGTCGTAACTCGAGAACTGACTGTATTTGATATCGTTAATGTATTGTATTTTTTGTGGTAATGCATTTAATGGACCACCAATGAGAAAATGCCCTGGAGTTAATGCTTCAAAATCCTTAGGATCTGATGACATTGTGCCGATTGGACGAGAATTGAGAATAGTTTCGTTTTCTGCTAACGCTGTAGTTAATTCTTCAAACGTAAGACCTGCATTTTGTAATGTGCGAAACAAATGTCCTTTAGTTGACTTTACCGCACCTTCCCAAATGCCTCCAAAATGCGGAGCTCGTGGTGGAATAAATCGGAACTCTATAGATTTCGTTGTACAATAATCAATGATTGTATTATTGTTATTATTTTTAAACATATTATGTAAGTCAGCAAGTTGTGACTGAGTACCAACAAAATTTGTAGCATTGTCGCAAAAAATGTAAGAAAGCATACCCCGCCTGGCAATGAATCGTTATAAACTGGCAATAAATGCTGCTGTCGACAACTCTGAAACTGCTTCCAAATGTACTGCTTTCGTAACAAAACAGATGAAAATTGCTACGTAGAATTTGTAAGAACGTTTACAACGAATTTTTAAATATGTAGGAATCGGGCCACATCTTTCAAATGGTTTAGCTGGAATTACTCGTTCAGTTGGTAGGTTGCCCATAATTTGTTCCAAAAGTTTTGGCTTATATCGTATGCATACAACGCAAGATCGAACAATTTTCCTAGCAATGCTTCGTAATCCAATGATCCAAAAGTTTTGTCGAATGAAAGCTTGTAGTACTTTTGGGCCTGCATGAAAATTTATTACGTGAGTATGTCGTACTAACATTTCCGTGAAATGACAATTTTTAGGTAATAGCAATGGATGTTTTTGAATGTAGTTTGTATTGGCGTTTTCTAATCGACCTCCGACACGAATAAGAGGGAACGAATCAAATAAATGAATAAATGGACATAACACAAAAATAATGTCCACATCCAGCTTTTCTTCACCTATGTTCTTTGTTAGTTTTTGATTGTAGTCTAGTGGAGTAGATACTGGGTTACACTCATCCATGTTATATTTTTTCAACATATTCTTGATGTACACCTCCTGATCATCGCTCGATTCCCCATTGCATTAAACGGTAGTCTTGAAAAATTTTTTTTCAGGCAAGTTACACAGCTCTCAGTTGTAATGTCACATTTCCATGAGCCCCCGAAATTATCTTCTTTAAAACACCGTTGTTTGGGTGTCCACTACGCTTATGCCATAGTTGAAAATCGCTTATTTTTGCTTTCGTTGCTTTTGCGAACTCTTTCGCAACATTTAGTTGAAACATGCCGTTGTCATGACGACCAGTGGCTATGGTATTCCCAGCGAGATTGATTACAGTGCATCCCTTGTTTGTGAAAATCACTTTGTGGCCTTTTTGAACAATGTTTGAAACTGACAATAGATTAATGCACAGTTCTGGGACGAGCAACACTTCACTTTTGGAACCAACTTCCTTCGGTAAGCTTATTTGCTTTGTCCTCAGTCCCTTCAACGGTATTCTCTTCTGGCTGTAGTGGTAGTGTATTGCATCCTGTTTTAACTTGCGACCGCCTATATCTTCCCTACTAAAATGCCTTTCACAAACTAACAATTTCTTATTAGATAAATCCAACGGTAAAATAGCTAACCACCTCGTCCTGAATATATATTAATAGAATATTATTCACTGAAAATAGACTTTATTTCAATATATTTGATATTCGAGAAAATGTACAATCACGTGTAATAAACTATATGTAATGTAAAGTGATGTGTAAGTGTGGATTGTTAAGTATGTATAAATATAAGCACAGGGCGCTTCACATTAGAGATAGGAAAAGCAAAGTACATAGAATCTGTACTATTTAGGCAATTTGTAACGGCGCAGGACATCCGTTTGCTCTCATCCACTTCATTCAGGTATAAGGCGCGACCTTCATATTCTAGAGAAAAAATAAACAAAACAAAATTAAAAATTTCCTCTCATATCAATGTGATAAATAATATATTTTTCTTCTGAGTTAAGCTTATGTAAATTAAACAAAAATATTTTTGTTTTTTAAAAAAATTAAGTTGCTGAAAAGCAACGTCTGTTTTATTGCAATTCCGTATAAAAACTGAACTTGTTACATTCTAAGACTAATCCTATTTATACCAACGAATCACAGATTATGCTGACGGGTCAGCTCATGCATATGCTTGTAATGTGATTCGTTGTGTGAATGCTTACATTATATTAAAATAAAAATTGGGACAACTTAAAATAATATAAACAAAATTATAGTTTAAGTGGTTTCTTGCATTGATCTTTCTAATGTTATAGCGTCCCCGTTTGAACGTCTTAAAATTTCTTCAGCGCTGAAGATGTTTAATGGTTCTTGTATTACTATATTAGAGTTATTCGGAGGGCAGAATTTTTTTGATAGGTATTTGGACATAAACCAAGCCACTACCACGATAATCAATACGGCTGCTATAGTGGCTGTAGTAACTATTTTTGTTTTTTTATTAAATCGATTCTTTTTGTATTATTAGTGTTTAATTCATTTCTCCAGAGATAAAACTTCGTTAATTCCATCTTTATTGGAAGGTTTATGAAGAATTGAGGGCAACGGATAACTGTTTGACATATGAAAGGACTGAAAAAATTTCTCATCTATTTTAATTGAAATATTATGATGCCTTATTAAATATGTTCCATCAAGATCAATGCAATCATTATTGACATAAATTTTTCCTTTATAATTGTTTACAAATATTACATCATCATTACTACTTAATAAGGCGGTATACAAGTTGTATTACTTATGTCTATTATATTTTTTTATTACATATAGTGAAATTATTATATTTTTCGCATTCTTTTAAAATTCCATATATTTTATCCTTATTTTTTAATACATTTTCATACTCAATTTTTAAAATACTAATTTTGTTTTTTATTGGTAATAATAGGAGTTTTGTATAATTTTCTGTATCAATTGTTGGTATTGATAAAATATAAATCATTTCGTCTATATTTAGATATGGTACATTCTGTCAAATAAGTACCCGGAAATTTGAAATAAAACACAAACAACTTATCAATCATCTAAATTTATTATATCCCCTTCAAAATAGGCCCCTTCTGAGGCAATACACTTTTTCCAACGAACAATCCAATCATCGAAACACTTTTTAAAGCTATATTCCGGGATGGCCTTCAGTACATACAAGTTAAAGCGACCTCGAAGGAGGTGCTTAAAAAAACACTTTATTTTAATATCATTAGAACACAATTTATTAATTATTTATTCTTTTTTGGCCAACTGGCCTTTCCTTTACGCTCTATTTGTATTCTACCTTTAATGTTCTAATTGAAGTTCTATTTATGCATTATGTTTGCACATAAGTGCATTACTATATTTGGCCACCGTGGGATAATGCTTATTGTGCGTAATCCACGGTGTAATCCGACGCTTGTGTCTGGTTGTTGAAATAGCACAGCTGCAAGCATAGCCGACTGAGACGCCTTAACTCTCCTCGCCTTAAAAAATCAGCGTCCCGATGATTCTTGGGCATGATCACCATTTTGGAGGCGTAAGTTCATTGTGGGTATGTTGAATGAGGCATAGACTTTTTTGACGATCAAAATGATGATAATTATGATGATTAACGTAGCCAGAAGAATAGACGAGACCGAATAAGCTACGGTGTTGGTTAGATTTTTTAGTTTCACTGTGTTTTCAAAATTCTTGGAGTCGATATAATTCAAATCGACTTCATGATTTTCCTCCGCTACATTTATTAATAGTGATGGCAAGGGTTGTAGACTTGATGAAGTTTCTGCCGAAAACTGGGTTTTACCAATAGATATTCGTTCATTTGACATTCGTATTATATTATAACAGAATAAATTTTACCTGTACGTGCCGGGGTATAACCGTCGGCACCAGGGTTCAGTTAATCACGACTTTTGTTCTTTTTTTTTTAACAAAACAACAAAGTTCATTTTATTCATAATTGCATTGTATACAGTAAAAAAAAGAAAACATCCAATCGAACCGCACGAATCGTACTCCGAAATACCCACTTAAGACCCCTTTTTTTTTTTTTTTAAATTCACTTACAATTTGCGGTTTTACTTCGAAATTGCTTATTTGTTACCCGCCAAATAAAATAATAAATGTACCCACGAGAAAAAAAATATTTTACAGTGTAAAGAGCTAATGCAACGATGTGTGCGCGCACGCGCCAATTCAGCGATGCTTGCCTTGTTATGTCTCTGTCGTCCAATAGAGGAAAAAACTATGTATACACACACACGCCAATACAGCGATGCTTGCTTTGATAGATCTCTGTTGTCTAATAGAGGGAAAAAAAACTATGTATGCACACACTCGCCAATACAGCGATGCTTGCTTTGATATATCTCTGTAGTCTAATAGAGGAAAAAAAAAACTATGTATACACACACTCGCCAATACAGCGATGCTTACTTTGATATGGTTCATTAAAATAAAGAGAATTAGAATCTGAAGAAACACGAGCACACACACGCCGGCAAGGCGATGCTTGCTTTGTTATGCTTTGTTATAAGAGTACAAATAAAATGTAAATACCCAGTGCGCGCGCACGCTCATACGTTTATGTGGAGATGCTCTCTTAATTTTTCTTATTTACTTATTCTCCTTAGTTACAAAATTCCTGATGTGTTACTTCGAAGAATAGTGACCGTTTTTCGCTAACGGAACATTATTCGTCCCGTTGCTAAATTGCGTCTTTGTCTTTCGACAATTCGAAGGTCACTATTTAACGTACTTTTGGCAAGTTTTTGGTACAGTCTTTAAACTACGTACCAAACAATGAATAAATATATATAAATAGATAAATTTAAAAGAAAGTACAAATACCAGCTTACTGTGGTCAATTTATTCACCTCCGCCGATGTCCGAATTTGATGTCCCTTTACACTTTTGTTTTTAATGTCCACTTTTGTTTTTAATGTCCACTTTTGTTTTTAATTTCCACTTTTGTTTTTAATGTCCCTGCTCGGGCGCCAATTTTTACAACGCAAACCCTCAGGTCGTGCCGGGGTGAAGCCTTCGGCACCAGGGTTCTTCTTGTCGAGAGGATTTAAGCTTCCCTTATAATGTTTTATATATTTTCGAGTTCACAGGGGTTTTTTATTTTTATATCTTCACAGACTTGTTTTAAATCCACAGTTTAAGTTTTATGTATATGAATAGGTTAATTACATAGGTAGGTTAATAATGTTATATATATAGTTTTAGTTATCGTTTTATCCAGCAGGAAAAAAAAACTAATTGTATCACTCCAGGGAAAAGAAAAAAGAAAGCATTCAAACAAGTTTTAATAATGATATCAAAATATAGTTTTAGTTCTCGATTTATCCGGCAAAATTTAATTGTATCACTCCAGGGAAAAAAAACATTCGCCCCTTCTTCACACACTCGATTTCACTTTCTGATGACGACCATTCGCTCGTGCTCGCTCACCGTCTGTTTTTCCCCCTCTCATCTTCTAGAGCGTTCGTTTCACCACACGCAGCCACTCGTTGATGTTGGCAGAGCGGCAAAAGCGTGTTGGCAGTGTGGTGAAACGAGCGCTGGTAAGGGAGAAATAAGGTGCGCTATTTCTTCCTTACAATATACGTGCCATTCAGCTCCCTTGTTAAATTTTTTGATGTTACGGATCCTTCATAGTTTGTTAAAAATACAAGATCCGCACCGATCAGTTCAACCACCGCCTTTGAGTTCGTCCGGAACATGCAATTCATCTCCTTTCCCCGCAATATACCAACAATGCAATGCAATCATCCCGGTCCAAATCGACAAGGCAAAAGCCTTTCGCATATAGTTAAATTGCTTAATTTGAGGCAACCGGGCTTAATACCGAATACGTCTTCCTGGTCTAACAGTAATTCCTCGAATTTTAATTTGATTTGCCTGCCCTTCAATATAGCGGCTTTCACAATTATTTTGTTATACGGTCTTTGACTTATTCTAGGAACCGACAGCACGTACAGTAGATGCGTTTGATTAGAGTACACCGATGGCTTTGCATACTCCAATGCTTCCAACTCATTTACATATGGTAAGGTGTTCAATTCGTTCATCATAGAGTTTATTTCATCTGCATTAAGGATGTTGGTGTTCACTACGCCAGCTTTAGCCATTTGACATGCTAACACGATTTCGTTGATTTCGGCCCCTATCAAAAGCACTTGATCTAGGATCAATTGGCTGCTCGTATTTACGCTTTCTGGTCTATTTTTTAACAGTTTTATTATGCTGTTAATCTTATTTATAGTTTCCCTTGTAAATTTGATAAGATCGTCGTTAATTTTGTATTGGTGGTTGTTGTTTTCAATCAAACTCATTTTTTAATACGGCTTCCCAGTCAGATACATCCGGGATACCAGCAATCCATTTCCATGCTGAGCCCAGCCAGTTTATCGCTCTACGATATCTAGCAGGTTTGGGTTTAAGCAGATTCAGTCTCTTTCTCAACTGTTGAACATGGTGGTTAATTAGAAAATTATACTTTATGTCGAATGGGTATCGAGCTGGGGCTGTTGCAACAGATTCTAATAACTTCTCGTAGCCTTCGAGATCAATTATATGTACAAGTTTCAGATTGCCTGTTATTATATCTTTGATTGTTACCGAGGGAACTTCATAGTGGAAAATTTCGTACGAAGCGATGTGAACCAGACACAAGGTCATAAAATATAATAGTGTAAGCATTATTGTATAAAATTTTATATTTCAAAATTATATCTCAAAATTGGAATAGCTAATGTATCAAAATTCTCATAAATTTTATAATTCGTAATATTTAACTTCCTTTAATTCTTGCTTAATATTTTAATTAGTTTTTCTCTACAATTCAATATTAATATAAACTTTTTATAGGAATGAATTCAGATTGTAAAATTTCCTTATTATACATTCAATGTTATTAATTTTAATAATAATCTTAATTATTTTTGAATACATCCATTGAGTGTAAATAACATCAAGATTGTGTATTTTGTGTTCAATATCTTATCTTTTATAAAATATATTTGTGTTTTGGATGCTAATCGTTATTTAGCTAAAATAAGAAAAATATTCAATTATTTTATGTGTATATTGTGGTACATGATTTTACGTTAATGGTTCATGATTTTAGTGGTGCGCTTGGCAGTACCAGTGACATCGACAACGATTTCCAAATTGTGGACACCGCCGATGACTGCGACAGACTCAATTTATTTTATTTCCGATTTATTCATTTTATGTTCTTGATATGCGATTTATGATATTTTTTATTGGACTTAGATAAATCTGAAGTTATGCGGTTGACGTGAAGAAGACCATCTACTTGTGTAAACCATAATTCTGGATCAGACGTTAAAAATTTTGGCACCTACAGCGTTTACATCTAAACTTTCTTCTTTGATTTCATCTGCGATTTTTTCCATAAGTGGAGTAACTGACGTTGCCTTTTCTGTATATGTAATTTTTTCTGGAGAATGTTCGAGAGGCATGTTGTTTGCTTAACCGCACAAGGGGGTCACCAATTATATAATGCCTACGTTACACTACATATAAAAAATAGAACCAACAGTTTCCAACTTGTGATTCAAAAAAGTTATATTTAACCGTTTATTAAGTTCTTTAATATATTTATATTTTAGACGTTTTTATTAATATTAAGAAAATTTAAGATAATTGTTAACTTTGCGAAAGACGCTTATTATTTTTTTATGTATAAAAAAAAAGGTTCTGGTTGCATTCTTTTTGAAACTATGTTGTATCTAAAACGAGCTTGTGAATAATCACTACACGTTACTGATGACGTCAACAATTTTCTTGTTTGAAAATGCGGTGTATGAAGCGTTCCCTTGTGAACTCTTTTACTTTAATGCAAATGGCGTTTGTATTAGGCGTTTTCTTGTAAACTCTAATATCTTTTTGCGTCTTCTGGTTGTAGATCTTACGAATCCGGTTTGATTGGACCAATGTTTGGGTTTGTTTGATGGATTTATTAAAAAATATTGGTTGTAATTTTTGATTTTATTATAAGATTCATCAATTTATTTCTGTTTCAATGGACTATATTGTAAAGACGACTTTCTGTCCTCTTAGCTGGGGTAGGCCAGCGGCTCAAGGTTCGCCCAACAGTAGAATTTATTTTGTTGGGACCACGACGTTTACTTTGATAACTCTGTGTGACTAAGGGCTGGCAAATGCGGCACCTTCGTCAAACACAGGTCTTGGGCAGTGGATCTACTCAGCAAGCGTCCCTACGGACGTTCCTATCGGATATCTTGCGTCGTAGAGGGTCAGAGAGTCTCAAGCTGGGTTTCTCTTTGTTGAGGGGGAAAAGTATAAAAAAAAACAATTGTTGTGACTCACCTCGTTTGGGTACCCGGATTTTTATATAGTACACGATTTCTTGGTATATTTTTTTATTTTCTTTATTTTATTTAAAAAAGAATAAGAACAATTTACAATTACTGTGTGTCGTGTGTTTTACTCAACGTTTGTATATCGACTCTCCTCAATATTTTCTTTCCACTACCATCCAGCCCTCAATTCTCCTCGGCTCTCTCCTCGTTCTCTCTCTCGTCAGAGAGAAGAAAGAAAAGAAATAAAAAAAAAAAATGTTGACAGAGAAGAAAGGGATGTCATACAAAGAAAACATATAGTAGGCACGGTGGAGGGCGAAAGTATGTAGGTAGTTTCGCCCTCACACTCCATCCCCTCCTCGGAAGGCACATGTTTCAGCACGAAACACCCTTTCCGTGTTAGCGTTAGCCGGTACCGCCGGTCCTCGAAAAACACCAGGCGTTCGCAACGTGGCTTAATATGACGGCGTTCCCACATTGCACGTGCGATTGGCAGCGCGGCTTCGATCACCTCGTCAGGTAACCCAAGTGCGTAGATACGGTCGGCGATGTCGTCCCGCACCTCATTGTAGACAGGCACTTCCCGTTCCCTTACAAGTCTTGGATTCATTCGGCTGGTCGACGGCTGCTTCGACGATCGTCAGAAATTGGTTCGGGGCTTTGCGGCCTCGGTTCACTGATATCCTCGATAGTTACGCCGTAGTTCTGTTCGGTCGGTGTTTCATCATCTGGTGTGGTGACTATTGGTTTATCCGGGCGCCTCAAGATATCATATTCGTCTGATATGATTAACATTAATTTGATAGTCCTCTGGTATGTGGTAGCGTTTGGGGTCTTATCAATCTGCACCGGGTCACCAGTAATGCGGATGTACGGCCTGTTGTCGGCTCGTGCACTGCCTCCAGCTGGTCCCTCACTTGTGTTTTCGGTGGGGATTTCATCCTCACTAGCATCCTTCATACGCGGATCTCGTGACTGTGCTCCGTTAGAATCATCATCACTTATCTCAATCGTCTTTGCAGGTGGTGATTCAGGGGTCCTGTAGTTCCTGTAAAATGGGTTCCGCCTGCACGGATCGTTGGGCGGCCAAAAGAATCCGGCTCGTCCACGTCCTGTCATATTGTGCTGCGAAGATACGAAGAATAAGACATTAGTTAATAATATCGCAAATACGGTACGTTTCATAATTATTTGTTTCGTTAAATAAATAGCCTGAACCGCTCTAATGTTACAGGTGACTAATATATGGTAGCCTTTTTTGTTGCTCTTATGCTTGCTTGTAAATGGTTCTGTTTCTGTTGCTATGATGATGCTATTTATTGTTATTGTCTTGTTATAACCGTCGGCAGAGGAGTTATTCTTTACAGCGTATTGTTTCAGAGCTTGACTTGTTTATGTATATATTAAGTTATTTTACATATACAAATATGCGTTAGGTTTTTTTTTTTCTTCCTCTTCCTATGTTTTAAAGTTATGTGCGCAAAATATTTCGGTGCCGTTAGGAATTTGATGAGATGTCATCATTGTTCAGGGTTATAGCAATTTTTTTTTTGTGTTGTTGGGAATTCTTTCGCTTAGTTTCCCTTATATTTAAGCATATAACAGTTTTTTTTTTTTTAAGCACCCTTGTCTTGTTTTTAATTATGGTATGTGAATGTATATCAATTTATTTTTTTAAACGCACATAGGACAACTGTAAAGACGTAATTCCCCTTTAGCTGGGGTAGGCCCAGCGGCTCAGGATTCGCCCAACAGTGAATTTATTTTTGTTGGGTCCACAATGCTTTTATTTCGACCCAACTAACTGGAGACTCACCTTGTCTGCTTTATTCTCTTTGTGAAATGACAATGTTCCAAGGATTGTTTCACTTCACTTGATTTCTTTTACTTATTTTCTTTTATTTTAATGATTCAATACTTTGATATATCTAATACTTGTTAATATTTTACATAGACAAATTCTCTTATGAACACTAACTGTGAGATCTAGCGAAAGAATGATCTTCTCCTCTAAATGTACAATCGAGCCCTCCTCCGTGTTAGACTCTCTTCTCTCACTCTCTTGTTTAGGAAAAATCGCAAACGAAGGCAAAAGAGAAATAACGAAGATCACAGTGGAGAGCAAAAGTGTACAAACAGTTTCGTCCTCACACCACACTGCCTCATTTCATGTAATTTTCTTCGCCTTTTATAGTGTGGCGGAGCTCACAAATATTCTTAATTTTACTAATATTAGTATAATAACTACGGGATTCAAATTATGTTTTAAAATAAAGTAGAAATAGATAACCAAAACAACAAAAAAACGAGCAAGCAAAAATTCAAACATATTAATAAGCAACATAATAAATAAATAGCGAGAATTCTAATTGCGCTTCTATTTTAATGTAGCAAAACAAAGTAAGTAGAGTATGAATTCCAATAGCAATAAAGCAAGCTACTGTAAAAAAAAGGCGTAGAAAAATAATGTCATACTTAATTTAGGGTAGCGTATGTAGTGTTTTGATCTTATGCTTGGCGCAAAACGAATGCTTCACACTACTTCCTTCCCTCGTGGATAAAAATTTCGCCGTTTGCTTTGCGAGTTATCATATAACGCCGGTTTCCGGTGAAGTATTGGCAGCGACGGGGCTGGCGTGTCCCTGTGTTCAGCATACCCGAGCGTTTGCTGAGGTATGCTTCTAGCTCCTTTCTATCATTTGGAGGCACCCTTGAATCATAGACATAGGTCAGTTTGTTAGCGTGGACTTGTGGAGCATCTTGTGTGTGCTGTGGGGATGGACGATACTGATCAGATATGGTCCTGGTTGGCACTGAGGCTTGGGTGGACATCTGGTAAACTATTGGTGACCCCATGCTGTACCACTTTCGGTTACGGATGCTGGTTCGTCTGTTATGGTTATTATTCGGACTGATTCCCACTAGTAGGCATGTTTTTGAAGAGCAGGAGCTGCTGGCACTCCACGGACTCGGTAATATCCCTACTGGTTCACTGTCGGTTTCGGAAATTAATGGGCTGTGACTTCTTTGCGGTGTTTGGATTTTTTGTACTTTTGCATCATTTGTGGAGCTTAGCCTCTCATTGGTAACTTCCTCGTTATAGGTCTGGGTGCTGGCTTCTTTAGTGAGCGGTTTTTGGCGAGTAATGTTTTCTTCGGTGATGGCCCTAGTAATCGCGGCAATTCCGGGAGGTATTGGCATGCTATCTGGGGGAAAGATTCCTGTCCACAAGATGGTCCGCTGGAGTCGGATGTGTGAACCGAAAACTCGATCGGTCTTGTCTCTCGTTTTAGTCCCATGGCAATGAGGTGGTGTAGGTATGTCGTCTGCATCTTCGATGTAGTCCCCAGTTGACGACTTAGCTTCTTCGCTGTCACTGCTAATGGTGACCGTTGCGTCCTCGTATGTGGAATAAGGAAAGCTTTCCTTGGGTGGGCTGTGCCTGCTGGAATAATTTGACTTCTGGGGACGAGTCGGGTGTTGAAGAGTCTGGCAGCACGCTCTCAGGTGAAGGTACCGGTGGACCCTGATAGGTGTTGTCACTTTCAGTGTTAAAAGAGTCCTGGCTCGTATCTAGGTCGACGGTGCAAAATAGAGACAAGTTTACAATTTGATTTTTGTATATTGTCTGATTTATTCAATAAAATATCGTCTCTTATATACTAGAACATTGTCTTTTTTTTACAAATGGTACAACAACAATTTATAATAAAAAGAAACTTAAATTAGGTTATTAGTTTTGATTATTAAGCTAAATTATTTAAACTAGGTTGCAATTAATTATTGCTTAAATAAGAAATTGTTAAAATAGTAACATACTTTTTTTTCTATTAATGTTATTAAATATACAACGCCTCCTTGTGACGTTACATGCATTGGGTCGCAAATGCCTGTGTGAACTATTTGTATATAATTGACCAAAACTTCCAAAGTGTTTTCGATTAATCCTACACTTAGCGCAAGTGATACATTCAAAATTTGTTGGTGTATTAAGTTGTAAACCTCGAACCATATGTTTCCTTGATAATGAATATAAATCGTGAATGTTTAAATGGCCAAATCTTTCATGCCAAATTTTGAATTCTTTCATTGATTTTTCTGATACATTGTTTATCTGCTCTTCATATTTTAGGTTAACACAAAAACTTCATGGCACATTATAGCAGTAAAAATGGTTTGATTATTTTCTCGTTTGACCACAGCCTTGTCATTAAAGAATTCAAAGATGTCAAACTCACAGAGAAATGTTGCTGTATGAAATTGTGTAGTCTTTGTCATTGTAGAAATTTGACGAAATACCGAACTTAAAGTTGATTTTTTTTAGTGTACTAACGTCTGTGTCTTTTTTGACCAACAGAAAACAAGACATATAAAGTTTATTTATCGTTTTTATTGTTTTTCAATAAAAACAAGCTGATCTGCTGATACAGAACCAATATACGCCCATTTCAAAGTAACTGCAATATCAAGATTCGATTCTTTCCATTCAACTATAATATTTATTTGTTGGAAGGTGAGATAGCCGGTATTGGTGACGCCAAGGGCAGTTTTTTACTCGTAGAGGGTTGTTGTAACAAACTGACAGGGCTAAGTTGCACAATTAATTGTGCCACCAGAATTTAACCGTTGCACAGAATTTCTCTCATTATTAGGAGCAGTTACACAGTAGAGGAGCAGTTATTAAGAGTACAGTAGTACTCTTAAGTACAGTAGTAGTACTCTTAATAACATCCGCATAATTATTTTGCTTATTAAAGCTATTCAACGTTTCAAATTTTTTAGCATTCATAGATTCTTTAAGATTTTTTATTTCTACTAAACTTTCGTCTAGTTTTCGCTGCAATTGTGTTGATTCCTTCAATCTTTCAGCAAATTTACGCCCCATACTTTCAAGGAGAAGTATCATTTCCTTTTCATGTTTACGTAAAGATGCATCAAACTCATTTCTAGATTCTGCTAATCGAACGTTATTTTTTTAGCAATCGACTGCAAGTCTTTTAATGCAAAATCAACATTGTGCATATAAATATAATGAACACAATCATCGCACAAAAAACGTAAAAAATTATTAGCATTCAATAAGCTTAAGGACGATTGGTCCAGACCACACGAACTCCCTCACACTTGACACCTGTTTCACCCCTAATTGGGACTTTTATTCATTTATTTATTTGGTTACGGCAATTATTATTGCCTATTACATCATATAATTTCAACTTAAACTAAAATTAGTTTATACTTATTGTTTTACAATATTCAAATAATTTCTTTTTGAATGAAGTAAAATTTTCACATTTTTTAATATCATCCGGTAGTTCATTGAAGTGTTTAAAACCTTTATAAAATACATGTTGCTTATCACTATCCGTTCTAAAAAAGTGTAAAGCAAAATTGTTTCTCTTTCTAGTATTGTAATTATGTATTTCATGAGTGTATCGTATGTTATCTGTGATGTATGATGGCAGCATATTATTTTTAATCTTAAACACAAAAATCATCGTGCCTGCTCTATGCTTAGCCAATTTAGGGTATTAATTAACGATGAAGTCGCCGTATCTTGCTTTTTATTTAAAATTAATTTCATTCCTCTATTTTGAAGTTTCTGGAGTTTTTTTATTTGGCCTGCATTCATCATAAAAAGGATTGTAGGGCAGTATATAAAATAAGGTTCCACAATTGATCTGTAGACCATTTTTTTATGTTGCTTATCAACGTAAAAACATGATCTCTTAATAAAACTAATTTTCTTTGATATTTTACTAACAACATAATCTAGGTGCTCATTAAATTTTAATCTCTCATCAATTTGAATTCCTAGGTATTTGAATACCTCCACTCTTTCAATCGTATCATTTTTTATTCTTAAATTTAATTTTTTTTCAATTTTACATTCCCTTATTACCATGTATTTGAGTTTTAATTTATTGATACATAACCATTTATAAATATTATTTCAATCTCGTTGAATTTTATCACAGCCTTCGTCTATATCTTTTACACTAATTGTTATTAGAGCATCATCAGCGAATAATTTGATGCTAATAGGTCGGGACCTTTTAATAAAAATGAATTTAATGACACACTATTTGTTTTAGCAGCAGCATCCCAAATCACACGTATTTTGCCAGGTTTGTTTTTATTATGAACGGCAAATATTGGTAAGGTATGGTACTTACCATACCTTTTTACCTGAACGAATAATTTCATTTTTCATAAACTTATGTATGTAACCCTTTTTTCATTCTTTTGTATTAATATTTTGAAAAACGGTTAATAATTCTGGTTGTTGTTTTATTTTATGGCCAAAATTTATGCGAAGGATTCCCGAAGGATTCAACTTCTTGCCCTAATTCCCTAATAGACCTACCTGACAGCAGCTAGTGAAAAACTAGCTAATCTTCTGCATGTTGATCGCCTTTTTATAGGCCGGTGGCTGAGCTTTTGTATACATGTTAGAGCTTTGGTGAGAGCTTGCACTAGTTACAACTGATCTTTTGCTACATATGTTTTTTTTTTTATACTAATTCAGGGATGCTTATACTTAATACTATGACTTGCGATTTGTACAAGGTGGCTAATGTTTCTTATCTACTTCAATTAACAATTAAATTAAACTAGAGATATTTTTTAAAATTCATACTTCATTATATAAGAAAAGGAAGAAAAATATATTACATATAAATATATGACATTGTAGCGCAAAGGTTTAACAAAATAAATTAATTTCATTGTTAGCAAGGAATTTTTTTAGTGAATACAAACGTAAATGCGTGTGGATAGTGAAATGGATATTAAATGTTGAGTATGTATAATAAAATGTGTGGGGGTAATTTTTTAAAACAAAATTGCCTCATCACACTACCTCCCTCCTCCGACAGGATTTTCACTTCGGACTAAAATCTCCCCGTTCCTCCGAAATACTGCCTTGAACCTCTGTCCCCCGATGGTGATTGCCTCCTTTGCTCGTAACCGTATTAGCATGTGCATGTATTCTCTGAGGAGGCACGCTTCTAGCTGTAAACGCACTTCCGGAAATACAGCTGCTTCATAAATGAATACTACCTGCCTGGGCGCTTAACGGTTGAAGGTTAGGGGATGGTTTAGATTTCGTCATAGAAATTTGGCATGGACGGAATGGGCTGAGCATCGGAGGTGGTTGTCGGCTTGGTAAACCTTGTTGTCTGTGCTTTTTGGCAGGTGGGGGGTTTGTTGACGTCTTCTCGAGCATCCCGGAGGTGTCCATGATTTTGTGGCCGTTACTGGACATAACTGGATTGGGCTAATCATTCGTCAATGTTGTTGGTAACTGGGCGCCGGTGACTGCTTACGGTGTTTACCGCGCGTGTTTGATGTTAGAGAGTTAGATGGTTGTCTTCTGGAGCATCCTGGGGTTGTCCAAGATTTAGCTTTTGTTACCTGATATAGCCGGTGTGGACTGAGATTCCTTGTAGATTGTTGATTGCTACGTACTGGTGCAGGTCTTTTGCGACGGTCAAGTAGTATGCCTGTAGAACGCTCGGATTTTTGGGGGAATCGGTGCTTATCGAACTAGCACTCCACGGACTTGGAAGGATTAGGATAGGCAACTCAATATTTTGTAAAAACGGACTAAAAATGACCTGTGAACGGAGTGACGGCGGAGTAATGTTAGTATTTTGCTGGACATTAGGTTGCTTCCCCTTCATGGTGACATCGCATGGCTGTGTGGACCTCCATATCTCGTGTTTTGGGGCGTATGGATTGGTATCCTCCTGTTGGTGCCACTAATTCGTCGATTCGATCGAGTAGGCGTGACACATCTTCTGGATAGTGTGTGGGAGGTCTGAGTTGACTCATCCTGGGTTGCTTTTGGTTTAGTTGCTCCGACTTGGTCGGCTGGTCGAGATAGTGTTACGCGGTTTGGAGAGTATATACCCGATGTTTTGAAAATTTTGGTGACAGTGAATGACTGCTTTACTCGTACTGAATTACCAAAAACGTAGTCAACCTTGTTGGTAATGTGAAAATCATACATCTCTTGTTGATACGGGGGTGTAGGAATATCGTCTTGATCATATTCCTCAGTGCGACTATGTTGAGATAACGGTGTATGTGGTGTATCACCATCACTTATGTCGCTACTGATGGTTAGGATGGAGGAGTCATCCCCTATCTCGACCACGTTGGGAATGGTGGAATATTTATTACTGCCCTGAACGGTGGATGCTTCCGGTGACGGTGGGTGGTGATGGAAGGATTCATGATCCTCTTAACGTTCTTGGCCATCGTGATTGTTTGGGTAAACGGTTGTTCCTTCAACTCCAACATGTAGGTTGGTTGATGTCTTGACTGGGATGTCGGCTGGGCCAAATAACTCGTTCCAAGCGAGAGATTCTTCCGAAAGTTTAAGGTCTTCACTGATAATATGTGTGTCGGCTACTTGAGTGTTGCTGTGTTTGTTTTTTACTTTCGGAGATTCTTCGATTACCGTGTCTATCTGGGTGTGTTCCTTGGCTGGAAAGACTACTCGTGCTGTTGCGCATCTCTCTTGAGGTAAGGGTGACCCGTGTATAAACTTGGTTGTCGGCTTCCGGGGTGGTGCCATTGGGAACTTGGTACGTCCCGTTTACGTATGGTTGGGTCACAGGTAGGTGACTTAACTTTGTTGACAGTGCCGTCTGGTTTTGTTTACGCTGCATTTGGCTCCTCTTCCACGGGTTTGGCCGTAATCCTGAGAAGTTGTGGGTGGGCTGCCTAAGAAGATAGCCTTTCGTTTATTTTGCATTTTGTTATGGATTTCTTCTCTAAAGCGGTTGCTTGTACGACGGAATTTCTCTTCATTTGGATTCATGGTTTGTGTTTTTATAACTAGTTTTTTCATTTAACGACAAACCATTACAAGATTTGCAAGATCCATCAGATACTAGACGTAGCTTAGTAGTGATGCTATTCTCTTTTATTATAGCATGGTGTGGAAGGTAGTACACATTTGGAACAGTTTTTTCATATCACTCATAGGGACCAATTCCATATGACATAGTTAAAGGTACTCATGCATTTAAATATTTAAAACATAAACGCTTTTATTTCACAAAATCTAGACGTTGCTTTAAATTCATAGCGCAAAATTTAGGACAATACGCTAAATGGTGATTTTGAGTGTAAACTATACACTTTCGCACAAAAGTAACAGAAACAGTTAAATGTCTGATCAGCATTGCAGGATCACCTTTAAGCAAACTCTTCAAGTATTGAAATTTTTGAGCTGTCGTCAAAGAATAGTTATTATGCACCGAACTATTAAATAAATCAATAAACGATTTAAATTCAGAATATTTTCCATCAAAAATTGGGATACTTAATTTTGGTAAACGAACATCCACAAAACTAGTGTTGGATGTAGCAGTTGTTTACAGTTGAGCTCGTGTCGATTCAGCTGTAGACGTTTGCAACGTAGTTAGTCGCTCTAGCAGCACATTTTGCGATTCCAACAACTTTTGAAACTCATCTTGATGTACCATAGTAGAACTCATGTGATCACCATTAAATACTTGTAACCTAGCTTCAATTAATTCTTGATATTTAGTTTTAATTCGAAAGTATCCATTCTCAAATTCCTCCACTTCAGCTTCAGGCACTTGTTTACCAAGTGCTTCCATTTCAAGATCCAGTGCTTGATATTCTCACACAGCTTTTCTAGTTTTTCGAACCTCGCTCGCAGTTCGAACAAGGAAGTATCCGCATTCACTTGTTGCAGAAAATTTTCCAGCAGCAAATTAACTTTCAATAGTAATTAATAGATTCACCATAACCCTTATCCTGGCAGGATCGCCAAAATGTTTATGTTCAATATTAATCAGCAGGGATTTATATAGTTCAACATAGAGATTTCATTAAATTTATTCAATATTATAAACTAAGTTAATTCATTCAATTATTACTTTAACTTTTAATATTACATTGCAACTAGTTGCAATGAAAAACGTAACATAGCAAAAAGTAAGTAAAAGAGATAAAGCGAATTATATGCATATTTTACGCCATATTTAGTTTTTAGTGTCAGTGATGTTGACAAGCAGAAGTCATAAACAAATATTATAAAACAAACTGGAATGGTTTGCTTTATCATGAACAGTAATCTTAAAATAAACAATATTATATCATCTCCTTGCCATATTTTACCAACTCCGTGGTTGGAAGATTTCCTATTTTCCTAGGAGGAATCTAATGTTTTTGTTTCGATAGCGCACATGGCAAAGCTGAGTTGAAGATTTGATACAATTAGGTTTTTCAACCATTTCATGGCGATGTTGCGCGATTTCGTAAGTGTATGGGTAAAGAGACACGCAAAGCAAGAGATTTTGTGTACGTGTGAATATTCTAATACATTGTAAATTTACTGATAATTTTTTCCGGACCGAAACTGAAGAATTGGTTTTTTTACACATGTGTTACTGTTATTAAATATATGAATGCATAGATAGATTTTAAATTAAATTAAATTAAATTGAATTTGCTTAATTAAATTCAAACTACATTTCTAAATTCAAAACTAAATTTTAAAACTAAATTCCCAATATGTACACCAGTATAGATGACTTTGTGCAAAAATAAAAGACTACAGAATTTGAGCAGCTGGTTAAGGTTGAGGCCGTAAAGTCCCGTCGAGTAGTCGGATATACGGTCGCATCTTTTAAAATCGTATGCATAACGTACAATGCTATTATAGGCAACATTCAACACGCGTCTATGTTCAGCATTACAATTAGATAAACCTCACATTCATACAGCAGTGTTGGCATTAGATAGGTTTTGGCAAGAAGTACACGTATTTTATGCGGCAGGCACTTTTGTGTGGAGGAAAGCGTGCGTAGCATAGAGTAGGTTCTACCAACTACGTTATATATATGATAATCCCAGGATAGTCTATTGTTAATATAGCGGAATAAATTTTACCTGTACGTGCCGGGGTATAACCGTCGGCACCAGGGTTCAGTTAATCACGACTTTAATGTTTTTTTTTTTTTATTAACACAGTGAAAATTTAATTGAATTTGATGATAACTTCTTTACTTTTCATAATTTTTTCTTCACAGCTTTAAGTTCTTAGATTTCTTTTTTATTGTGTTTGTAGTTGTTGAAGTAGACACGGTAGCCAGCACGAATGTTACCGCCTAGAACACTGAGCACAGAATGAATCTCGCTCTCCATTTTTCCATCCCGTGTACCCTCGGTCGCTCTCTCCCTCTCGCTGATTCGCTTTCTCGAAGCTTCGTCTCACCACACTCGGCCACTTGCTAGTGTTGGCGGCCCTGGATCGCTAATAGCGTACACCAGTGTGGTGAAGTCGGCAAACAGCTTTACATTAAAATATATACCGAGATTTTTGGTAGTAGAAACTTGCTCAATGACATCGTTGCCTAGTAGTATTTGTACATTACTATCGGAGACATTTTGTCTACCGTAGGCAGATTTTCTAGGGTTGATACATAGTCCATTGCGTGCGGCCCATAAATTAATTTTTGCCAGGTCCTCATTCAGTTTGGATGCATTCGTTGTTACTTCATTGTACGGACATGTTAGAATCAACTGAACGTCATCAGCATAAATAGGAATTTTGCAATGCTTTATAACAGTAAGCAAATCGTTGATATATAAAGAAAATAACAACGGTCCAAGTGTAGAGCCCTGCGGAACGCCACTTCCTTTAGTAGACGTTTCGTTTGAGTTGTTCTTTGATTTTTCTTTAACTATAGTCCAATCGCTATTTTCTCCATTATCCATATCAATATTTGTAGATACGTTTTCTTTTTCTTGTTCATTTTAAGAGAAAACTGCAGCCATCATAGCCTGATGCAGAGGAATCTTATTCGTATGCATAATGCCTTGGATTGTGGGCTTCGGTCATCCAAGTTTGTGGAAATTTTCCACATATATTAAAATATGAAAAAAAATATTTTTTCTTTTCTTTTTATTTGTTTGATTTATTTATGAAAATTTATTTTTGAAAATTGAAAAAATTATGTCTATAGCTCAAGGCAAACTCCCAAGTATTTCACTTTTTATATTAAATAAAATAACTATTTATATATTTATATATATATTTATATTTATATAGTTATTTTATTTAATTTTTTTTTATTATCAAACGATAGCAATTTTGCAATCGCCCGAAAACGGTTGTTTAAACGATGCTACTTGACAGTTTATAAGTTTACGAAAATGGAAAAGTACGATAATGGTTTGACGATGATGCTTTCTATCGCCTACGAAAATGAAAATTTAAAAATAACTATTGTCGTACCATCACTATCGCTTACGTGATTAAACAAAATTTAAAGGACTAGTAACAATATTGTTACATTCATTTACATTAACTGCATTAACATCAACACCCTTTCTGAAAAATAAAGCCATTTCAAGATGATTAAGTATGTTGAAAGCAGAGTTAACCTCTTCAAATTCATTAGCTCTGAAAACACTTACTTATGTTAGAGAAGCATTTTTTTGTGTGATGAAACAATTTATAAAAGTCAGTATCTATTTTTCTGCAATCCATACAAACCAGGGCAAACCTTTAGATTCATCAGTTAAAACATCAAAAACACGACCCGAAAAACCTGCACACTTTAGGTGCAAAAACATATTTTTGATTGGCTCCACTATCTTTTCTCAAAATGGAAAATAAGTCAACATCACATGCATTTAAAAAAACTTAGCAGCAAGCTGATAAGGTTTACATATAAAAGAGCGTAAGAGAAAGCATTTTTTCTACGGTTTTCGAAGTTATTGCTATAGTGTTCGAAATCGTAAAGTTTAAAATGTACTGCTAAATACTTATATATTTAGTTTGTCACGTACTATGACAAGGTGTTGAGTCATTCATTACCGTCAGGGGGCGAAAGTATGGCGTCCAGGATAGACGGAATGGCCCCGGCCATTGAGCACATTCTCCAACTCAATCTCTCAACCCTTATACCTCTCCCCCTTTATCCCGTCATCCACGCCTTGAATATCCACTGATCTCTTATTCTCCCCTAGGGCAGGTGTTATGACCCTTTTTTTTTTCTCGCTCTCCTCAACCTGGCTGTTGGGGAGCCCCTATTGGTTCACCCACCCAGCACTACACTATTTTCATTTTAATTTCAGAAATAGTCAGTTACATTTCAGATATTCCAAATGAAATTTAGAAACAGTCAATTGAATTTCAGACATTCCATTTGAAATTTAGTTATTCCAAATGATATTTAGAAATCGTCACTTGAAATTTAGAAATTATCATTTGAAATTTAGAATATTTATAAACAAGCATAAAGAACTTTAAGAACTATGTATGTATTAAGAATATCTTTCAGGTGTATGTACGAAATTTTAATACATTTTCCTTTTTTTTTTTTTTTTTTGTGGGTTGAAATAAAGTTTTATGTACTTTCAATAATTAATTAACACATGGATTTAAGCGGCTCTCATATTTAGGTTCAAAGTTTGATAAGGATATTTTTTTAGGTGTATGCACGGATTTTAATACATTCTTCCTTTTGTTTCTTTGTTTGTTTAAATAAATTTTATGTACTTTCAATGATTAATTAACACATGGATTTAAGCGTCTCTCATATTCAGGCTCAAAGTTTCTAACGTGCATCTGCACCCCTCGAAAGACCGAACTCAACTCTCCTCACGCTTTTTCTTTTTTTTTTTCCCCACGCCAAAAAAATCCACTCACGCAATACTCTTTGTGATTGCATCATCCAGATTGTCACGCCATTTTTCCGTTTTCTCTCCTTTTAATTTTCGGCCGCCATTCTTTTTTTTTTTCCTCTATGTATCTATCCTTCTATCTCCTCGGACTTAACCGTTTGGGTAAAGCAAACTGCAATAAGTTTTACATTATAGATTTGAACATTAATTTTAATAATTTTGTTTTATTAAATTTTTATTACCAATTGTTTCAGTTTCAAACGAAAATACACGACAGAGGCGCTATTTTAACAATTATTACTTTCTTACGTATATAAAGTAATATAGAACATATAGAATGTAATGAAATTTACTAAGATATGCATAAAAACTAAGAGACAAAACCACACCCATTGAAATTTGGTAGGAAGTTTGAGCATATTTTAAGGAACATCTACAATAGTTTTAGTTTTAGAAACGTCTTTCGGTTTTCGTTATATTTCGGTTCAAAGAAACATCACTTACTTGTTTTGTAGATTACAGTAAAATAGGCGATACCACGCCTTAAAAAACTTTTACAGAAAACCATCTACGCGCCATATCAAAGATAAACTGCAACTTTGAACATAAACGGTCCAGTGGTTTTTGCGACAACCCGTTATTAACTTTCAAAATTTCTCTTGTATTAATATAGAAGAAGATTAGGTAGAAAAGTATTAAAAAAATCCTTTAAAAAATACATAATATCAGTAAACACATGCCACATTTGATATAAGTCAGCTTAACAATTAAAATCTTACGATATATGTGTTTTTTACGATAACTTTGCTCGTATGAATTTACACGATATAAAATTAACTATATTCATGAATACGATATGTGCCTCGAAATAAATCTTGAGATTCTACCCGCAAAATTTAAGGGAGCGACACTCCGTCTCTGTTTTTAAAGATCTCTGCTTATGTTTACTGTTTTCATGTATTTTTTAGAAATTTATAAATGTTAAAAACCTTTAACACCTCTACACCATATTTCATTTAGCGGTCTCTGCTGGTACTGCTTAAAAATTGAGAAAAAGAGAGAAACATCTAATTAATTGTTTGTAGTGAAAGCTTTAAAAACTTAATTTTACAAAACAAAAAAGCTTGCGTCTCGAACACGTATCTTTTAACTATAATTTTAGCAGCACGAAAGTTAATTTAGCTATAAAACGCAGCAATGGTTTTTCTATCTTTGAGACACCAATGTAAATGATTATGTATCCAATGTAAAAGCTAAAAAAATACAATGCTTACATAAGCATAAACATAAAGTGCGAAATAGATCTGTACATTTGAAATGCCCATGACTGCATATATCGCCACAAATACCATGAAAAGTAAAATAGTACAATATATAATTTCTTATGATTTAATTTAAGGTTAACTTCAAGCAATTTATATATATAATATATATATATACGTAATATAAGTTTGTATGTATGTGAAAAGTCCTTAAAAAATAAAACAAAAAATAATAATATATCCCGGTTGGACTGGTTCACAAAAGATGAATTAAAATGGATTTTTTATTTTTATTTACATTAATAAATGTAGTGATAAGGTAAGCAGTGAAGTGAAACTTGCAATGAAACGAATCTAAGTCAAAATTTATAAAGGTGAGTACGTAAAGTAAGGTAATAGTGACGGTGATATATGACACACTTGTAAGTAATTAATCCCAACGGTGAGTAGATGGTAAACATTATAAAGTCCACAAGTGCTCATATAGAAGTGTTCATAAAAAATAGGGCATAACTGCCTGCACTTATGGGAGGAATACATTGAAGTGCACGCAGCAATATGTAGATAAACGATATGTATAATGTAATATTGTATATATTTAAATAGTGAAGGCGTAAGAATGGCTCACATAACATGTAAATGAGTTCGGAGAAAACACGTGTGGACGCAACAATTTAAAATTAAAAACCTTTGTCTGATGTGTCAATTTATTTAGAACATCTTAGAATGGTACAAGTCATTCTTCGCAGTCTGAGGAATATTGACAAGTTAATAGTTCTAGTTGATTTTAACCTACCTAACGTCATGTTGTATTTTAATGACGATCTTGGATACTTTACGCCTAGTTCATATGCGTTTATTTTTAATGAGTATTTTTTCTGATTTGTTAACTATCTCTGTTTCAAATTAATTCTATTTATAATAGTAATTATAAATTATTAGATTTGATTTTCTCAAGTTATACTAATATAAAGGTTTCGCGTTCGTTGCCGCTTGTGGAGCCTGAGGATCAATACCATCCTACATTGTTATTGATTTTGGGTGAGTTCGGTGGTGGTTTTATCAGTAGATCTCGAAATACAATACATTACCTTCAATATAGAAAAACTGACTATGTCAAACTGTTTAATGTTTTATCAACATTTGCGTGGGACCTCGACTATAATAATGTCGATGAGTCCTTAAATTATGTTTACAGTGCTTTATTTTCCGCTATTCCCGCGCCCGTTCCGATTAGACGTTGCAATTCTAATTATAACCCCCTTTGTCCAGTTTGGTTTAATGCTAATCTAAAATCTGTCCGTAATAAAAAGTGTACATTATTTAAAAAGTTTAAGCGTAGTGGTTCACTTGTGGATTATATTTTACTAGATACTCTTCTATGAGATGGTTTTTTAATCCTTTGAAAAATAAATGCTACTCAGAGTATATTACCATGTACAATAAAATATAAACTGTAAACATTTGATACAGTGGATCACAATCTTTTAACGTTTAAACTTCGACGTTTGGGTTTTCCTGATAACTTGGTTCGCTGGTTCTATACTTACGTTACCAACAGAACTCAGTGTGTGTTATTTAATCGTTGCCAGTCGCGGAAAATCTAAGTTACGTCAGGAGTACCATAAAATAGTCACTTGGGGCCACTTTTATTTGCATTGTTTGTTAATGACCTTATCACGTCCGTTCATTGCTCTAAAGTTTTGATGTTTGCTGATGATGTTAAACTTTTTTATCGTATTGAGTCTCCGAGTAATATTAATATATTCTTCAATCTGACCTGTCGAGCTTGGCTAATTCGTGTGATGTTAATGGAATGTGCAAATAAGTGTAATAAATGTCATTTAACACCCACTGCCATTCCGTCCTAATGTGGATACTTTTAAAGATTTAGGTGTTCTACTTGATACAAGACTTTAGTTTAATTTACACATTGAAACCTCTGTGAATAAGGCTAAGTCGTTATTGGGGTTCGTGGGTTCGTAAAAAGGTGGTCTAAAGAATACTGATCCTTATATATGTAACTTTATACTTTTTTTAGTAGTATGCATCAGTTGTCTGGACACCTAGTTATAGATGTCATATTGATTAGTTGGAGTCAGTCCAAAGAAATTTTCTCATTTTCGCCCCTCGTGGATTAAGTTGGGACACTCGTCGTTCTCTCCCTCCTTATGGAAAGTAGGCTTTTATTTATTAATTTTCCCATTTTTAATAGCGATCTGCAAAAACTAAAATATCTCAAAATTTACGTCCGTGAGAATGCCATCAACAGACAGACACACGGACATACATGTCTAAATCGGCTTAGTTTTCGACGCTGATCAAGAATATATATTACATATATTCTCTGGGTAGGGTCTCTGACATCTCTTTCTTAGTGTTGCAAACGGAGGAACAAACTTCGTATACCCTCATCACTAGGGTGGAGGGTATAAAGAGTGAAACATTTATTACATTTTCCAAGCAATGTTTGCATTAATACAGTATCTCATCAATGTTCGCTATCTTGTTTCAGGCCTAAATGCGTCGTTAAATTGCTGCAATACTGCATTAGAACATAAACCTAGAACGCCCTTCCTGCATTAATGCAAACATTAATCAGAAACAGTTGGCTAACTTTTTTCATTGTCGCAGTTATGCATTCATGCACTGTCTAATACAATCAAATTCAATTTGGCACTATAATGCAGCTCAAAATGATGAGTATATGTTTGAGACCTAATGAAGTTAAACAACTTTGAAATTCTTCTTCTTATTTGTTATGTTCGCTTCAGACTGATTTATTTGTCTATGAGCCATAAATTCGCTTTTATTATAAATTCTGCTGTTTTTGAGTACGATTAGTTTTCATTCGGTCATATAACAATCTATGCATAGAAGGGTCATATTAATTAAACCACACTTGTAATGGGCGCAAAATGGATTTTTTTCCTTACCACACATGATAAAAAGTATAAAACATATGTACCATAGGCTATGCTGTTGTTTCATTTTTCTTATGCCGTAATGTTTAATTCATAAATTAGAAAGAAACATATGTACTTCATTTTTTCTATGCACATATTTTAAACAAAAACAACTATATTTTTTTGCTTACAACCCCTATCTAATTAGAGGGAGCTAGCTATGTTTTCACTGCTTTCCTTTTTTAATTGAACGACCAAACTTGAAAGTGAATTGACTGTTTCGTTTAGTTGTTCGTTTGGTGCAGTTGCTCCGTATAGAGTTTGTATCGTACCCAAGCATGCTAGCTGGAGTGAATGTTTAAATATTATTTAAAATAACGCTCCAATGAAATTTAATCATAAATATTCAATAAACAGTTAAAATAATTTATTAAAATAACGTTGCGAAAGAAAACCAATATATATATGTGTGTGTGAAAATGTGCCTAAAGAAAAACCAAAATGGCTTCAGTTGTAAATCTAAAAAGTACCGTTGTTCTTGGTACAAGTAAGTTTTCGAATTGATTTTACACGTGCTTTTCTTAGAAATTGAAAGAAAGATCTCCACTATTGTATAGGTACCACCAACTTCTACCCTTTGAATAATATTTCGGAAAAAAATAAGCAATGGCAACGAGAACTATTGATGGAACATTTACGTTCCCATTCATCTCAACACAAGTCATACCCAGAAATGTCCAAGTCAATGCGCATGGGTTTATTGGAAAAGCGTTATGCAATGGATGCTGTAGAGAAGTCTAATCTACAAAAGTGTTTGGATAGTATGCAACACTGCATAAAAGTTACTTCGCGACAAGGTTTGGTTGAGCGCCTAGAAAGCCTATCTCGTCAATTGGGTTTGAAATTTATGGATGACACGAAGGCGCTCTTCATATCTACAGATATGTTTTTCTTGGAGATAGTGTTGGATGCGAATGGTTCTTTAACTGATGTTAAGGTTCATCATGAGTGCAAAGTGGAGCAACAATCTTGCAGCGAATTGGTAGATTGCTTAAGTCGAGGTGATTTTGCTGATTTCACCGCTCAGCTAGAGGGCTTCTCTTCCATCTATCAATTAAATGCTGAGCCAAAAGTGAAGACAAAAGCATTTGACGCTATGCAGGCCATCGAAACGGATCTTTATAACATATTTCAAATGCAAAGTTTTTCCAAAGACATGCAACACGTGATGAAAAGTTCTGTGGTTGGTATTGCCCTGAAACGTCGCGGCGGCCATTCCATGCGTTTGGTGTACTTTGTATCGCCTTACGATTTAATTTCTCTGGAATCTAATAGTTTACAATCTTTCACGCTGGATTTGTTGCAAAATAAACATATCGGCTTTAGTGTTACTGTCAATTTGGAAGCTGCATCAGCTAATAAATTGCAAATTTTGCCTACTGTTACGTTCGTCAAAGACACCCAAACGGGGTCGGAAGTGCCCGTCTTTGCACCGTTAACACCATTGAATTCCATGTTATTGCCGGCAACATTCGTCTTAAGACTTAACAAACCATTGCCTGTTTGCTACAATAGTCTACGGTCAATGGGATTGGGTGCTGTGAATACATCTGTTTCGTTGGATTCCAATAATGCTTCAGCTACAGTTGCCAGCACTAACAACACTAGTAGGTTGGAGACCACTCAAAATAAGTCACCCGTGGTAACCAAAAGTATCATGAGTCTTGTCATACAAACGGCATCCGATCATCAATTGAAAAATATACAAAAGGGCGCGTTCGTTTGTTTACCTGATCAGACGCACTGTTACTTTTTCACCGAAAATAAGTTGCTAGAGGTATGCTACGTAACCAATATTATCCATCCTTATATGTATTAATTTGTTTACGAAGTTATATAAAATTTTCGATATCGCTTTGAGGTTATACTACATAATCTGTCATTCCGTTTGCAACACTCAGAAGGAGGCGTCAGAGTATATATATTCTTGATCAGCATCAAAAACTGAACCGATCTAGACATGTATGTCCGTGTGTCCGTCGGTTGTTGGCAATCTCACGGGTGTAAATTTTGAGATATTGAGCTGAAATTTTGTACACAGACACTTTTAGTTTCTGCACTCAGATCGCTATTTAAAATGAGCAAAATCGGTCACGTCCCCACAGTCGCCAAAACTCTACTTATATGCCACAAAAATTGAGCTTTTAAGTTGAAATTTGGTTTACAAACCAATAATTATTTCCTTCATCGAAGTGCCTAAAAAGGGCGTGGTCGGATAAAAGACACGCCTACAATTTACAAAAAACCATATTCACCATAACACTCGGTTTGCAAGCTGATATGTAATACGTACACTATTAAAGGGCGCAACCTGCCACGCTTAGCATTTTATATGTGTAGGGTATTTAAGGGTTTAAGAGTTCCGTGGCTGTTTTATTATTTAGCTTAGTTGCGTTTATTTCTCTACGTATTTCACAAATGTAAAATAAAAAGCATTTTCCTCGAATTATAAGTTCTTACAATTTTTTGTTGTTGTCACTGTTGGTATCAACTAAAAACCTCTTTTAAGTTCAGTAAGCTGATGAACTCCGTTAAACGGACACGTTCAACACTGCGGTTTGACGATAATCGTGAAAGTATGAACCGCCCTCCAACTATAGCGACATTTTGTTTATAATAATTCTATAAATTGCTGATTGTGCTGAATTTTTTATGCCTATTGTTTTTTTTTCAGTCTACCGTAATAAAGTCTGTGGCATTTACTGAACCAAGCCAAGTGCCAAAGATATTGGATTTCCTAAAGAAGCATGCATTATTTTATTCACTGCTATCAAGTTGTGTTCGTCCTCAGTCAAAAATGGGGAATGGTAAGTATGTATGTATGGTAGGCGCAATGGTTTTAATATCTCGTGGTATTCCTTGTCGTTCGATTTCAGACATCGACTCAACCACTGTGCTGGAAGTGAATGCCGTTTCATTTACACTAATTTCAGTATTGCTACAACATCCGTACGAAGAGTACATGATAACTGTAGAGTTTGAGTTGCGCAACGGCAACATTCAGTGCGCAATATACAGTTTAAGTAATAACTACGATCTGCTTTCATTAAAATTGACAAATGTTGTGCAAAAGTGCTGCTCGATACCGGTTACCATTCGAGCTCTGTTAAAATTTTGGGACCAAGAACGAATGTATCAACGCGGTGGAGGCGGCAGTAGTACCTTAGCTTCAGGTGCAAGTGTTGGTCCACCGACTGGTGGCAGTAGCGATTGTGCCGCTAGTTTCGGAAATTATGGTATGAGCGGTATGTCAAATGATCCAGGAAACAGTAGTAGTGCTCTATCTCGGTGTGTTGGTGGTGGTCATGTGGGGACAATGAAAGTGGAACAAAATGGGCAGCAACCACAAGCACATGCCAGTGGGTATTTAAAATTCACTAGTCCAGAAATAACTAACGAGGATTTTCGCGAAAGCTCAAAGAGCCAAAAAATAGGAAATATGGCAATGGGAATGACCACAGCAGTAGCAGCTACAACAACAACGGCGGCTACTATCAATCGGGAGGTGAGCAGCTCTTTGGGCCAACAACAGCAACAACAATTTCACCAACATGAACAACAGCAGTTGGCCTTTGCCACGTCAACGACAACTCCATCAGACACGGAGATAGCTGACAAATACAAGAATAATTGGAATGATAAAACGACCTCGATGAAGAATTGTGTTAGTATTACGCCAATCCTTGGGCAAAATGATGGTAACGGCATGACGGAAGTAAATAAATGTAGTGCCGAAGGCATTGGTGGAAGCGGGGGCATTGAAATCATACCCATTTGTGGGCAAAGCAGCATTCCTTGTAGTGGAAATGGTGCTGCGTCGAGAGCAACACCTCCAACAACCGCATTAACGAATAATGTGATGTCGGCTGCAGTCAGTGATACTAGTCCGAATGGTGGTGTTACTGGCACATTACCACCTACTACTATAACTATAACACCAATCAATGCAAATGCAACATTGAGCAGTGGCGGTATTAAGGAAAAAAAACCCCACAACGGTTCTGAAATGATGACAAAAGCATCATCAGTGCTATTGGGAATCCCTTCAAATTCTAGCTTAGGTGGTAGTGTTGTGCCTTCGCTTCGGATGAGTGATTTGCCAACGAGAGAAAAGAAGCGCAAAAAGAAACGCGATGACTCGCCGATGGGTCCACCAGAGAAGGTGTACTCTCGACAAAATTCCCCGGCTGGGTCTGTAGTTGAGGTGTCAGGTGGGGTACGAAAATTTCCATCACCTTCGTCCTCACCTAAAGGTTCCAGCGCTAGTGGTCTTTTGCCTTCTGGTGTATCTGGGTCATCATTTACCACCAAACCAAGTCCGAAACATTCTCCGGTATATAGTAGCAGCCCTAAACACAATACCGCTTCAAATAGTCCGAAATCTCCGTTTGGCACACACTCGCCCAAACATGGCTGTTCGGGTAAGCCCAGCATGTCTACTTTAAAAAATGTTACTGTCAGTGCCAGTCCGAAGGGCAGTGAAACTGCAACTGCTTCTGCTTTAAATGCAGGTGCGATGGTTCGGTCTTTAGCTGCAGCTGGTTCTAATTCGTCCAATTCAACTTCTAATACTGTAGCGGCAGCTGCTGCTGCAGCCACTATTGCTGCTTTGAAGGCTAAGGAAAAATGTACAACTATACCATCAGCGGTAGTTAGCTCAGCGGCTGCTGCTGCAGCGGCTGCTGTTAAATCCAGTATGGGTGTGACCTCAACTATGCAGCAACTTAAAAATGCCAGCGGCCTCAATCATATGGCTGCGGCCGGTACTTATGGTGGAAATATTTCCTCCACAATTAACTCAAATGCTCTAGACATGGTGATGCGACAGGACGTTTCTGCAGCGGTGAGTTACATATATTTATTAATTATTATTGAATTATTGAAGTCCGCTACAAAGTCTATTAGTCTGTTTGAATCTACCATTAGAACGGGTAACATATTCCAGTGCGTCCCCTCAATACTCTACATTTGCCCATTAAAGAATTGGGAAGCTTGTTTAAGTTTGTGGGGACTTTGTCTGTTGGCCTTTTGTAGAAACGTTCACAAAACTTCAAGTATGATTCTGGCCTACCAGAATTTGTTTGAGGCACATTTAGCTCCTTTACAATGTCTTTTTTCGTCTGTGCAACAATTATCTTCATTGCAATGTTTTTGTTTTTTACTTTTGTTTTGGCTTACGCCTACTTATCAGTTTAGTTCGATGACGTCGACAATTGCTACGTCAGCAGTCAACTCAATATCGGAGGTGGCATACGAAACGCCAGCTCTGGAGGAGCCGTTATCGGACCTCATCCTTCAAGCAATGCCCCTTGGCAGCAATGAAATCAACCCAATTGCCTCGAACCTCAATAGTGTTAATACCGACATCAGAGACAACTACACTTCTATCAACTGCAGTAGCGGGAATAAAAGCAACACCATTAGTGCTGGCAATGTTTGCGGTGAATATATGATTAAATCAAGTGAAATGGGTTTAAAATTGACACTCAACAAGACGAATAGCATCAATTTGGGCGCCAGTAGTAAAGGTAAACTGGGGACGAATCGTGAGATGAATAAAAAATATCATCACACCGGCCTTAAACCAGGCGTTAGTAGTGGTCCGGCTTCAAAGAAATCACCCTACAAAGGGACAAAATCACCAGGTGCTCCTGTTAGCAAGCATTTGTTAAAAAAATCAAAATCGTCGGGAAATATGAATTCAAGAGCACGTACAATGGCATCCACTAAAATTGCAGCGGGTGGTCTAATTAGGAGTAATAGCACTACGGCGATAGCAATAGAAAATATACGAAAATCAAATAAAAAATGTGACAACTCGCTTAGTATGGTGGGATCGTCATCACCATCACCTTTTAATATGCCGTCAGCATCATTACCCACCAACCATCAACCAGTTGCTGATATTGCTGCTGTTGCTTTACGTAATAATCACAATGTTGATATTATGAAAATATTACAATACGCTTCACCCAGCATGGCTGTCAATATGGAGAATTTTATGAAGAGTTTCAATTCTAAATTTCAAATACCAAAAATAACGCAGCGCATCGCTCAACATCAAGTGGTAGAAACGGTGCAAGAGATCGGAACCATTACAACAACAACAACGACAGAAAATACAAGCACCTCTACTACCACAATTTTCTCAAATAGAAATGGTGGTGACATTCCCAATACGTCATCAGCAGCTGCATCAGTAGCAGTTCCTGGTTCTGCGGCACGTTCAGAATCATTTGCAAATTATAGAGATAATCAAAGTTATGCTGCTGCTCCACAACGACAACACTTTGATGTGGCAAATATGGAAAATCCCACTTTTTTCAGTACACTAAGCAATCAATCAACAAACAATTTTTTATCGTCTGCATCGTCATCAACAACGAAAAATACTTCCACCATGCTCCCGGACGAAGGCGTTGTGGCAGAAGCTGCTTTAGCTGGTAAATGACATTCAATTGTCATATCTTTTGCTGTTGCTAGGAATGGCGTTTCGCCTATCAAAAGGAGATTTCATCACGTTATCATAATGTATTTTAAGAATGTAAGTACAATTTTTTTCTTTTCATGGTATTTGTTGTATGAATGTCATGTGGTTTGAAAATTTAAACTAAAACGTAATGGCTCAGTACTGCGCTAGTGGCCAGCGGAAACGATCAGCTGCCTTTTAGAGAATATCTACTTTATAGTAACCACCCACAGTGCGTTACTTCATTTCGGTCTATTTCTAATATCACTGATTTTGTTGCTTGCCATCATATGACTTTGATGAGACGTTTCAATTATAAAGAATTTTGTAAATTGCTTTTTGGAAGAAAATTAAAGATTAAAAACAAGTGAAATGTTATACTTTGCCAAGCTCAATCATTTAATATGCAATACCACTTAATTCCACAAATTTTGCTCAAGGCGTTTCTGTATATTTCTGTATTCTAATAATTTGTAGCTCTGATAATATTGCATGCCACAGCTTAATTGTGTTTGAATTGCCGTTAACTGCCACATCTAAATTAACAATTTCCAATTTATTTTTATACCGTGTTGGTAGATCTAGATATTTGTTTCACAATATATTTTTTAAAATGTGTATTTACTCTGTATATAGTGTAAACTATTATTAACAGAATTAATAATATTATGATGACATCCTCTTTAACCTGCACCTAGGGCTTACAATACCGAACTAAAATCTGAATACCGGTATTTGATATTTGAAATTTGAAATATCGGGATACCGGTATTAAAACCGGTATTATTAATAAAAAATTTACTAGTTATATTTTTACTTACCTCAGTTGTTATATTGACTTATTAACAAATAATATATGAAATCCAATAAATATTGTGGAGTAGATATTATTTATTTTATTACATAGGGTGTAGGAGTAGATAGATACAAAAAAACGTGCAAGTAAAAACAAGTGAAAATATTATAGTCGGTCAAGCCCGACCATTAAATACCCTACACCACTTGATATATAACAATTTAATTTTTTTCTTTTCATAACACCCTGTGAAAAAATTTTTCTTATATGGGGAGGGGTTCTAAAAATGGTCCGATCCGGTCCATTTTCAATAGGGTTCCCCTTTGGGCCAATACGTGTCCTTGTACCAAATTTCATCAAAATATCTCGAAAAATGCGACCTGTAGCTTGCGCACAAATTTAGATGGACAGACACGGGACAGACGGACAGGCGGACAGACGGACATGGTTAAATCGATTCAGATTTTGATTCTGAATCGATCGGTATAATTGAAGATGGGTGTGGCACAAACTTAATATACCCTTTTCCACAGGGTGGTGCAGGGTATAAAAAGTACATATTAAATTCTATGTTACATTTTATATGTAATAGGCTCGTATGGCTTTATATAATGAAAGAAGCAAAAAATATAATTCAATTGAAAGTATTTATGAAATAATATTAATAACTTGCGTTTTGTTTATTAAAGTATGCTCTTAAAAAACATAAACAATCAATCGTTTTATCATCAAGCGAGGACCGAATTTTCGTACAAATATAACCAGCCGCCGAAAAAGCTCTTTCTGATTCTACACTTGTCGGCACTATTGTCATTAAGATATCATACACATTTTGTAAATACCTTCCTCTTGTTCCTGTTTTTTCAAAAAAGGTAATTTCATCTTTTATTTTTTGTTCCAGACCTGGAATTTTTTTAAACGTAGGCACGGGTGAAGTATTTAGTGTTTCGTCTATTGCTGCCTGTAGTCTTTTGTTTAATGCGTTTACCTTGTCAGATTCTAATATTATTTCATTATTAATTTGGGAAGATATTGGAAGGGATGTTTCTTGCACAACTTCCATATCTTCTGTATCTTCTAGCTTTTCATGTGTAAGCCGTTTAGTTAAGCTTACAATTTTTTTAATGATTGTAAATTTGGATATGGGTTTAAATACTTCTCCAACATCTTGTGAGCCCTTTTGCAGATACTGAAGTATTTGTGATAATTCAGTTCGTCGCGGTAAAATTCGAGATTTTAATGCTTCCAATAATTCTAATGCAATTGCAGATTTTTGCTGGGAAAGAGTATCTAACATAAATGTTAAAGAAGCGTCAGCCGTCAAAAGATTTGCATCTTTTCGGCATAATGCATCTACTGTTAATTTTACAGGAGTAAGAGCAGCAATAATTGAAGATAATAAATTAAATTCTTCGTCAGAAAAATGAATATCGGAACTAATGTCAATAAGCGCTTTTTGAATACAAAATTTAATTTCTTCAAATTTTTCTAACATAAATAACATACTGTTCCATCTTGTTTGACAATCTAATTTCAGCGCTGTTTCTTTACCTAATTGTTCTCTCACGTACTTTTGTAAATATTTATCATTTTTAGAAGGTGAATTTTTAAATGTTTTCACTACTTTACGAATTTTTGAAACTAGAGATGATATACCAGTATGTCTAATATTTATATTACTTGTAGTAATACTAGCATCTAACTCTATAATAACTCCATTACCATCTTCTTCGTCGATATCGGCGTCATTGTTATCATCGTCATCGTCAACATCATTAACATCGTCATCATTATAATTTTGCTCCACAACATCAATATTCACACTCGGGTTCAAAGTTGACTTATACAAAATATCAGTAATTGCTAAATTTATGCAATGTGCCATACATTGTTGATGTTCAGCCTCTAGAATTTTTCCTAATTTTACCATAACCGACGCACCGTCAGTAGTTACTCCAACTATGTCTTTAGATATATCTAAATTAAAATCTTTCAATTTTTCTTCTACAAGGGATAAACATTTTTCTGCTGGAACGGATCCGTAAGCGCGCACTAATCCGATATTCCACATTGTTCCTATAACAGAATGTACATTAATGTTTATGTAACGCCGATTACGAATAGATGTCCATTCGTCAAATGTGATACTGAAACGTTTACCTTCAGATTTCAGTCTAGAAATTTCATGCACTGTAGACTGTTTAAGAATTTTACTATATTCAAGTACCATATTTCTAATAGTGACTGCAGATTTTGGTATGTCTTTGAATCCTCTTGCCTTTAAGCCTGCTCTTATGTCATACGATTTTATAAAAATATTAAAAGACAAACCATCGCGAGCTGTCATTCGGGCAAGCACTTCTGAAAGTTTTTCGTTTTTATTATTTTTGAAATAATTTGTTATTAACAATTTCGGCTGTTTAGAAACACTTGATTCGACATCATGGGGGGATTCACATTTCTTTTTAAGATTTAGTCCATGTATCGTTTTTAAGTGTGTATGAAGGCCACTTGTGGATCCTCCTGTACACTTTATTTCTTTCGCGCACTTTTTACATTTAGCAACCTGTCCATTTTTTTCAATCAAAAAATGATTCCAAACTGAAGTTTCGTCCTGTCCTTTTCGGTGCTCCGTAAATGTATTCATCTTTCAGGGGGTATAGCAGTTTATGCTTATTAATTTTAATATTTATAAATGAATTACACTCTAACTTACATTAATACAAATATAAACTTACCGTATCATATAATTCATATGGATTAATCAATATTAAAAAACCGTTATATAATTTTCAATTATTAGAAATATAACCAGAAAACAAGTGCACATCCACACACCACAAGACGCAACGGAATGAAAATATAATTTTTACTTGTAAACACAACAGCTGATTTGCAAAATTAAACAATCTAATCGAATCTAATCATAAACAATCGCTTTATATTGCCGACACCGCCGCTTATCGATGGTGCCATACTCGGCTCGGTATGTGTAATAAATGTGCCTGATATAGATTTTAATACAATAAATTGTTTGTTTATCTTCAAAAAAAATTTCTTGTAATTAATTAATATTATTTTAAATTAAATTTATATTGTGTATAAATTAAATTTTTATCAACTAATGTAATACCAAAATACCGGTATTTTTACATGAATACCGGTTTTTAATCCCGGACAAAAATCGTCTGGGATTCCGGTATTCGGGATCCCGGAATCCCGGTATTGGAAGCCCTACCTGCACCAAAGTGTTATTTGTAAGGTTTCCGTTGTTAGTTGTGATGACCTCGTCCTCTTTGGAATGTGTACTACCCATGCCTTTTTGCTTTTTTATTTTTTCTTTCTAATTTGTAATTTTGTTTTAGCTGCTGTACCTTCTTTTGTAGTACCTTTTTGTTTTGTGGATCCGCTTCTGCAATGATCCTGTATAGGTCCTTGTTGCGGAATTGTCTTCTTTTCAGTATATTGTTTCTTAAATTCTTGCCGCTCTCTGTAAGCTTCTATCGTCAACGGTTGCGGTCTGGGAAAGGGTGTTGGGATATATTGTGGTATTATTGTTGAAGTTGTTGGTACAGCTGGTTCGTAGAAGGTAGGATCGCCACGTAAAGTATGAGAATCGGTACGTGTTGTATGAGTCCGTTTTTTTAGAGGTAGGCCTTGCATTTGCACCTGAAAGCAAAAACCGTTAGCAGTGAACTGCTTTGTACGGGCAAGACTTATATAATTGTTTATTAAATTACATGTCTTATTCCTATTATTGCTAATGTTGAACTCTCTTACTTAATTCTAATTATTTTAGCTTATATAAATTAAACAAAATTATTTTTGTTTTTAAAAAAATTAAGTTGCTGAAAAGCAACGTCTGTTTTATTGCAATTCCGTATAAAAACTGAACTTGTTACATTCTAAGACTAATCCTATTTATACCAACGAATCACAGATTATGCTGACGGGTCAGCTCATGCATATGCTTGTAATGTGATTCGCTGTGTGAATGCTTACATTATATTAAAATAAAAATTGGGACAACTTAAAATAATATAAACAAAATTATAGTTTAAGTGGTTTCTTGCATTGATCTTTCTAATGTTATTTGGTGGTGTCAGATTTTACTGAGCACTTGAAAAATAATGTTCTGTAACATAAGCATTTCTCATGAAATGCTTTTGTAATAAAAAGGCTAATTTATGAGAATTAGAATTAGAGGGCGATACGATATTTGTGGCATTAACTTATACAAACTATAACAAAGCTTACATTAAACAATAATCTAATCTAATCTTGACCTACAATCTTAACATTAAATTACTTTATGCTCATGACTTACTTATAGGTAACTTACATGTAACCATCTTATATTACAATTGTTATTGAAAAAATGTAAGTGTAAATGAAATGTATTATTAATTGTATTACTCATCAATGAGTGATACTCCACTCTGATACTCTTATAATTATGACTAACTGTTCTTGTGTTACTGACCTGTGGTAAAAGATTTTTAATGTTAATGTTATTTAAATGGTCTGTCATAATGCAACAATACTTTTTTGCAAATTTCTTTTTCTGTCACGGAATAGTTACGTTGTGCGTCATTTAATTTCATGGAGAAACATGCTATTGGGTATTCTCTTCCTTCGTCACCTTTTTGGGAAAGAACAGCTCCTATGCCATAGTTGGATGCGTCACATTGAACAATGAATGGCCTTTTAAAGTCCTCATGGCGGAATTGATTTTTTTATGTTGTTCATATCCGCTTCCACTTTAGACAGGCGGTCGCCTTGCGGATTTTGAATGGGTGTCACCATAACTTGTTCTGGCTGCTGTTCGGACAGTACATGCGCACCAGTGGTAGTTGGCATTGTCGGCGGCACATTTCTATTGATAATTGTTTCCGACAAGTCCATTATCATCATGTCATTAGGGTTAACCATCTTCAAAGGAGTTTTTAGTGAGCTGTCGATTTTGCGAGTTTTTGATCGTGTCTTGCGGTGTAGCTGTGCTTGTGTTTAATCGCTTTAACTTTTTGGTACGTTTTTGATTGTTTTTAGGCTGGTCCGTCATACATGCAAATCTAAGTTTCGCTTATATCTAAATCTTATTATATTCTATTTATTTATATTTATATTTTATTTTTACCAAAAATCCAAAAAAAAAAAAATTTTAAATAATGAGTCAATCGCACTTATCATAACATTAGTGCGGATCGAGTGAGTCTCAAACGCACTCGATTGATTTTCTTTTACGGGAATTGCCGAAACTGTAAAAATAAATAGTTAAATAGTAGATTTGTGGCCAAATAGTTAAACAAGTGTAAATCTTACGAATTTCCATCTATGCCTTCAACACACTTTTTCAAGGAAGTAATATCGGCTACCGTCTCCTCCAAACTGGTCTTTTAAACATAAGGACCGCCACCCACACATATAAATGATTGGTAAAAAGCTTTGTTATAAATATCATTTTTATTGTACCTTTTTCCACTCTGGAACGCCTAATTGGAGGTCCAATGGAATTTAATTCCTCTTTTAGGTCTCCTCTTGGAATTATTTTTTGCAATATCAGGTGCCTCTTTCATTTTTACAACTAACAAAGCAAACTGTTGAGGGTTCGTAGTCCGTTTTCTAAGAAAAAAATATATATTTATTTGCTTTGCTTTATTTTATTTGTAATAAAATTGTACTTACATTTTTTCTGAATCCATTATTTTTCCAAAATCTTCAAAAATATATGAAATCCGTTGTTCTTTAATTGCGGATGAAAAATGAAACACTGCATGAAATTCGATTCGTTGCAAACAGTTATAATACGAAATATTTGTATACACGAATCAACTGCTTTAACGATCCGCATTCTGTATTATCGATTGTAGAGGGTTTTTCTCTTACGTTTGTTATGATACCAAATTTAACGAATCGAGTAAAAATTCGACCCGCACGAATGTTATGATAAGGGCGAATATTACCAAAAATTGATCAAATAACTCACAATGTCCAAAATACGTTACGAATATGTTCGTATAAGATAATAAATAATTAATCGCGTTATTTACCAAACTAATTTCAATTCTCATTTAATGGGTTCTCACTGTGGTCATGCGAGTTTCGTACAAAATGGTAGTAAAATGTATATAATTGAGGCACTCTTCTGATTGTTCACAGACGACACCGACAAATTCCTACATTGTTAATCCGTGAAGTTAATTCACTATTTGCACTATCATGGCTTCTTTCTCATACGGCATGAGCTGCGTTTAGTAAATCAGATGAACCAGAAACACTACTAATTTGATTCTATTGAATCTATAGGCCGTCGTGACCTACTGGTCATTACCAAAAAAAGAAAAGGAACAAAACATCATTTGAAAATACAAAGGACTTTCGCTTATTTTTTTTTTTAAACCATATCAAGAGCATAAAAGTTAGTAAAATGAACAAAACACATATCTAATGATTGAACACTCTAATTCTTGGATGTGTTCAAACATGTAAACATAAGCATCTCTTTTCATAAGAGAGTTAGTAATTGATTAAGTATATTAGTAACATATAAGGGAATGAACATAAAATGAAATCCTCTTCTTGAGGTTTAGTATAGAAAAAACAGTACAGATATAATTGTAGAAAATCAAATAAGAATTCATTGTCAAAAATAATAAAATTAACCTGATCAAGGTGATTATTGCTCTTCCCCTTCACATTGTTCAACTTGTTCAGGAGCCGGTTGTTGATCACCTGCACGATGGCGATTAATTAAGGAGCATAGTTTGGGGATGCGGTAATTTGCATACAATGAAGTATGGATCAAATTATTAGTTGAACTCCAATCAGGCTTCCAGATGATTTCCAAAATATTGGCATCTCCTTGGTGCAATTGCTCGATGTTGGTCGAGAATATCAGATTATTTGGAACAGTTGCACTATCCTCAGGTAGCAATGGCAGTGGGTGCATTGTTATATACTCAGCTAATGCAGACATGATCCGCCTGAAGGCCTTGTCTTTATCATTTTGGAGACTAATGATCTAGTTAGTCAATTGCCCATGAGGAATTACCACTGGACCACTTGTCGTAGAGCTTGATCTTATTGCTGCTTTTCGCGTAAGCCGCACCTGATCATCTGATTCAGCTGTCATAGTGATATTGTAAGCTCTTAACATTTGTGCCTCGGCAGATTGTGCCTCTGCTGCAACCCTTTGTGACTCGCTGAGAGACCTAGCATATGATTGTAAAAAGGTTTTAGTCTTCCGTATAGACTTTTCTGCAGGAGAAATATATGTTCCAAGTCGGCGCCGGGATTCTCCAATTGCATTATATACGAGTTCCGTTGCAACAAACGCTATGACCACAGTCAGAGGTGGGCCCACCAAGGTGCAAAATGGGTTATGCAGAATCTCTAAGGCAAGGGTGATGATCGACTTGACCTGGTTAATCCCGAAGCTATCCACAAGTGTGGTGTAGGTCACAGTATCATACTTGAGTGTTAAATTGCACAGTGCTGTCAGGCTGCTTACATGTGGTGCCCTAGCCTGCTCAATAATACGTTTGATACTGTCCAAACTGTTGCTATGTGCAAGCTGATAATTAGCTAACAGTCCGGAAATCTTTGTCTTTATATCAGTTGTCTTTATCTGAAAAATGATCTCAAATTGTGTGAGAACATTACGATCTATAGCTTCCATGTCATTCAACTCCGGCATGTCTGTCAGTTGTAAGGACGGGTTCTCCCTTTTATGCTGGGGTAGGCACAATGGTTCAGGGTTCACCCAACAGTAAATTTGTTTTGTTGGGACCACGATGCTCAGGCTTTCGACTCTGTGTGACTATGGGCCAGATAAAACGGCACCTTTCGTCGAACACAGGTCTGGGGCTGTGGGTATGTCTAGCAAGTGTCCTTACGGACGATCCTACCGGATATCTTGCTTAAGGTCACTGAGTTTCATTACTCGATTCACAAATATTTATTCATACAAAAGAAATAATTTCAATGTATCACTACGACTCTAAGTATTACAACAATGTACAGCAATAAATTCAAATCTTATATTACACACATGTTATTTCTACACCTTCAAAAAAAAAAAAAAAGATCAATTTCTAGATCGACGATTTAATCAGCTCAAGGTCCCGAACCAGAGTAATTATTTCATTTTTACACTTTTCTATCATCGAGCCATCGTCCGTGCTCGACTCTCTCTTCCTTTGCTCTCTTGTCAGAGAGGAGAGAGAAAGAAAAAAAACCCAAAAGCAACGAAATGTAGAACCCAGTGGAGGGCGAAAGTGAGCACACAGTTTCGTCCTCACACAGTAAATTTGCCCAGCGAGTAGTAATCCACTGGTCTGTGAATGCGGTCTTAGAGATTGTGGCCGTGAAGGTAAAAAGAGAACTGATGAAATCGTGCTCATAGATTGAATTATTAAGAGCTAAAACAGAAAAGAAAGCTATGATCACTTTTAGGGCGTTTATTTCAGTTGTTGTTGTTGGCAGCGCTTTCCGTTATTTTCCTGCCTGGCCTTATATTGTTCTATGGTTATCGGTCTTGGACCTGGAATTTGAGAAGGTTGATAACTTGGTGGCTCGTTATGTATGCTTGTAATATATCCTGGAACATATTTTTCCATTATTGCTTTAGTAAGTCAATATTGGTTTTTGGTTGATAGGATATCGTTGGACAGGTGGGCAGTATCGCCATGTTGTGAAAATTGTAGGTTTGAAAAATAAAATTCAATTATTTTCGTACGTTGTTTGATCGTGTAATAATTCATAATTAATTCTCCAAATTTTTTTCACAAAATGCTGAAAAAAAAACAAAGAAAAAATAATGGCAGTGTTAGGCGACTTGGAGAATACACTTGTGTGGCCTTGAATATTTTCGTGGTGGTGAACGACCGTTTCAATCGTACGAAATTTCTAAAAACGTAGTCGATCTTTAGGAGCGTTTATTTTTTCGTAAATAGTCTTCGCAAATCCACTTGGTATTTTTAAATAATAATACTTCAGTTAAAAATTTCAAACAGCTAACGCGATGCTCCTTATAACCGTCATCTTCCACTAACCAAGGAAATTGCTCAGACGTTTTCTTTAAGATGTCATCTAAAATTAGCCGACGGACATTACACAGATGGGCACATTTTTGAAAGAATTGCTTATACCACTGTAAAGACTGTTTCCCTCTATGCTGGGGTAGGCCCAACGGCTCAGGGTTCGCCCAACAGTGAATTTATTTTGTTGGGACCACAATGCTCTTATTTTCAACCCTGTGTTACTAAGGGCTGGATGATACGGCACCTTTCGTCAAGCACAGGCCTGGGGACTACGGGTAAAACTAGCAAGTGCCCATTCGAACGATCCTATCGGATATCTTGCTGCAGGGCTAGGACAGACAGCCTCAAAGCGGGCCTTTTTTTGTTCAACAAAGAAAAGAAAACCAATTGGTGACTCACCTTGTCTGCTCTGTCTACTTGTTGAGAAATAGCAACTTTCTAAAGATTTGTTCTTTCACTCACTTGACTTTTTTTTCTCATTAATGTAATATTTATTAAATTTGATACATTAGATAACTTGGCCACATTTTAAATAGATCTTGTAATTTTCTCATAGACACCTCGAACCACTTTACTTCACACCGAGATCAAGAATGATCCCACTTGAAAGTGCAATCGAGTCATCATCGGTACTCGACTCTCTTCACTCACTCTCTTGTTGGGAAAAAAAAGAAATTACAAAAATCACAGTTGAGGGCGAAAGTGTGCAAACAGTTTCGTCCTCACACCACAAAATCTGGTATGAGCAAACCTCATAATACCCATCACTTGGATTAACTAATTTTAGATGATCATCATCCCCATAATTTTTATTTTTAATAAGAAACTCCGACCTATCCTCTAATGAATTATTTTTTTAATCAAACTTTCCATACAATTCTGGCAATTATTTTTTTTTATTTTATTTATAAAAATGACGTACCCTGAAAAATACTTTTCAACTTGCATTTCTACGCTATTATCTGCAACATCCCTAAAGTCGACCTACACTATTGAATCCTCAACATCAAAATCTATCTATCCAGGTTGTTGTCCTCTGCTTCTTCCTCAAGCAAGTCCTTATAGTTGACAGTAAAGTGAAGTGTTTTAAGTCTATACCTGCCGTGGAGGCTTAAATAGACTTTATCGCCGTTTTGATGGCTGCTGCAACCAACTTGCTAAGTGTTTGTACTGCTCTGGATACCGACATCTTGTTGATTGTTGGGGTAGATATGTCTTTCGGTCAGCTTGGGGCACATCTTGATGTGTACATTTTCCCAGTCTATATTGTACATTTCCCTTATGACCTTAAAGCTAGCCATATTTGGGCCAACTTTTACGTTAAATGACAGAAGGGTGTTCCTTGCTAAATTTATTAAGTGGCAATAGTCATATAAACAATAAATGTTTATATGGTTGTGCACAAATTTGGCCTTTGTGTCATTCACACCCAACTGACGGTACAATACTCTATTGTTGGAGCCCTGATCACATATTGCGGCTCTTGGCTTGAGCCCTATGTCCATAAGTACGTCAAGCGTTTCGTTTAAAATTCCATGGAGGGTCCCCACAGACATATCACCTGCGGAGAAATAATAACCCAAAATGAACTTCCACCTTGACGTAATCTCCTTTATCATAACAAATTGACACTTTCTGCCTATTTTCTGCGTCCTGGTTCCACTGCCCAAGTCCTCAAAGCCGTCTATGATGTCTTCAGCTCTGTTATATACTATAGCGGAATAAATTTTACCTGTACAGAGTAAAGAGGGACCGCTCTGACTGTTCTTCCGCCCAACGGACGTAACTGCCTTGGCTCCTTAGGAATGGCCCCTTTATCTGACATCATGCCCGTTGTTGCCATGCGTACCGCCTCGGGCCTCACAGACTGGCCATCGGGCTGATGGGACTCAGCGGCCGGCCTTGCTGCAACAGAGACCCTTAGGTTCGCCAGGATTCCCTCCAGAACATCAGGTGACACTACTGGCTCTTCATGGGAGACGTCACCCGGACGACTATGGCTTGGTGGTGGTGTATCACTGATCGCTAGCGGGTAGACCTTCCCTTGCTTCCTCGGGTTCTCCCAGTACAGCGTCATCTCCACCGTCTTGGTCCACTTCTGATGGTTGCCGAAAGCCACTCCCCTGGTCTCCGTAACCTTGAGCTCTCCGAACCCATAATGTCGCGGATGCTCAACAGACGTAGAGCTAACGGTGCTGGTGGACGGCTCGGAGGGTTGGCGGCGTTCAAGCTCCCGTTCAGGCTCTACCGAGTCTTCGCCCACAGAGAACGACTGGTTACAAAGGTCCGGCTCGAACGTTCTTCTAGATGTACCGGGCATGTGTGGGAGCTGGCTATACCCCTGGTCACCTATGTCGAATGTAGCATCGCATTCCGCAGACCTGGCCTCGGAACTCCAGGTGTTCGGCACGTCACTGTCAGCTTCCCCGATTGACGACAAGTAGGAAATCGTTGACATGAACGAGCCATCGGCGCTGCTGATCGGTTCCGCCTCCGAGCTGGAAAGAACTTCCACAGGTTCAGAAATCGAGGATCGCTAATAGCGTACACCAGTGTGGTGAAGTCGGCGAACAGCTGTGGGAAGAAAAATGCTGCGACATTTTTGTTCTTTACAATACCAAATTTGGTTGTATTGTAATTTCATCAAATACGATACAGTATTGCTTCTCTCGGTCGTTCATATCTTGCGCAGCTTTCTCCAAATTGTCTTTAACGGAGTTCATAATCCCTGGATTAACGTACCTAATGGGTTTCCATGATAATAAGGTTTTAGGATGAGGTAAGTGAAAGTTAAGGCTGTCCCGCATAAAATTATAAGTTTTAGCCTAAAGGTAATTTATTCTGAGTGCCATGGCCCTACACTCAGTACAATACTCTCTCTTTGGCATGCAAATTAATTTTGCGAACTCCGCTGCATTTTTGTTGACGTTATCCAGTTCAATTATGTGTTCCGATTCCAGCTTCTTTATAGCGTCTCCGTAAATTTTTCCCTCCAGTTCCCTCACCGTTTACTCCAGCTCCTTGCATCTATTGGTCAGCTCCAAATTTCGCTTCATGTAGTATAATTCCCTTTTTGCATACTTTTCGCAAGTTATACAATGCTGTATTTGTATTTATTATAAAGTAGTTGGCTACATTGAAATCAGCCAACGTAAACAAGAACAAAGTAATAACAATAAATAAATAAATTGCTTAAGACTATATAATAATCAGTAAAGTAAACTTCAAAATAACCTGAACCAGCTTCCGCAACAACAACAACAACACCCACTGCAACAACAGCCGCTGAAACTTATACAATTAAATATTAAATATGAAATTAAAAATTCTTATACAATTATTAAATGATTATAAAAAAAAAAGATAAATGTAGTACAATTTAATATGAAAAAATAACAAAAAAACAAAAAAAAATTATTAAAATTAATAAAGTATAAGACATAATAAAAATAATATAAATAAAAATAAAAAGAGAACAAAAAATAAAAATAAAAAGAGAAAGTCTGACAGGCAATATAGACTACGAATTAAAAACCACGTCTTTTAATTTGTTTTTGTTATCATTTAAATCAAAGTAATCACAATATGTATTATAAATAGTAAACAAATTTCTTAAAGAACTGAACAACTCGTAGTTCGTGCGACACTGTGATAACTTTAAAAAGCTAAAATTTCGTGTTCGACGTTGAGGAACATTAAAGGAAACTTCACCCAGCAAAACTGGTGAATTAATAAAACCTTTAATCAAGTCAACTATAAATGATAACCTCAGATAATTTCTTCTAATTTCAAGTGAAGGTAAATGAATTAATTTTAAACGATCAGTATAATGCGGCAATGGGATATCCTGTCTCCACCCTAGCCCACGTCACACAAATAAAAGAAACTGCTTTTGAACAGATTATAAACTATCAATCTTATTTCTGTAGTAAGGAGACCAAATAACACATCCATATTCTAAAACAGGCCTGACAATACTAATAAAAAGGGTTTTAAATATATATGGATCATCTAATTTCTTTACTCCATCTTTTTATGAAACCCAACAAAGCCATAGATTTGCCTTTCATCAATTGGGTGTGACTATCAAAGTTCAATTTAGAATCTAACAGAATACCTAAATCTACCGGGTGTTTTTTTTAGTGGTATAGAACTTCGAATTGAAATAAAACACAAGAAAATCGTTTTAATGTCCATCAATTTGGCTTTATTGGAAGGATAATTTTATGGCATTAATGTTTAAATATGATTTCGGGTATGTGACCGCCGCGGCTGGCTCGAATAAAGCCAATTCTAGAGGTCCAATTTTCAACTACTTTTTCGAGCATATGGGGCCGTATGTCGGCAATAACGCCACGAATGTTGGCTTCCAATTCCCCTAATGTTTCTGGTTTGTTGGCGTAGACGAGCGACTTCACATATCCCCAAAGAAAATAATCTAATGGTGTCAAATCACACGATCTTGGTGGCCAATTGACAGGTCCATTCCGCGAAATTATGCGTTCATCGAATGTTTCCTTCAATAAATCAATTGTGACGTGCGCTGTGTGGCATGTAGCGCCGTCTTGTTGGAACCACAACTCATCCACATTCACGCCATCCAATTTGGGAACAAAATAGTCGGTTATCATGGCTCTATACCGGTCTCCATTAACGGTAACTGCCTCTCCAGCATTATTTCGGAAGAAGTATGGTCCAATGACTCCACCAGCCCATAGAGCACACCAAACAGTCAGTTTTTGTGGATGTAATGGTGTCTCAAGGGTCTCATGTGGATTCTCTTCACTCCAAATACGGCAATTTTGCTTGTTGACGTAGCCATTCAACCAAAAATGAGCCTCATCACTGAACAAAATTTTGCGATGAAAATCAGCATCGAGATCAATCTCATTTTCGGCCCATACACCAAAATCAGGACGCATTACATGGTCTCGCGGCTTTAATTCTTGCACAAGCTGGATCTTGTAAGGTCGCAAGCCAAGATCTTTGCGCAAAATCTTCCATAAAGTTGATGGACAAAGCTCCAATTTCTGTGCACGGTGGCGAATCGATTCATTTGGGTCCTCTTCAACACTTTGCTCTACAGCGGCAATTGTTTCTTCGGTGCGCACTGTTCGACGTCTCTGCGGATGCGTATTATCATATAGAGTAAACGTAGTGCGAAAACGATCCATGGTTAACCGAATTAATTGCTCCGATGGATGATTATTTCGACGGGGCTTGCGGTAAACTTCGCGAACTGAACCATTATTTTCGAAATAAATTTGCACGATTTGCAAGCGTTGTTCTTTTGTCAACCTGTTCATGATGAAATGGCAAACCAAACTGAACATAAATGACATTAGAGTTGCCAGATTTGACCACAAAATGTCAGTTTTATCTCTATTCGAAAAACAAACCTGTAAAAAAAACACCCGGTACGTGCATTTTCAATGTAAAAGTTCAAAATGGGTCATTTGACCCGTTATGGTATATTTAGTGTTAATGAGGTCACCAACAGCTGAGCCAGACACAACTCAGCCAAGTTTTGTCTTTTGTAAAATGCTTAATGAGTTTGTTTTTACTTGCCCAACCATTAATAAATCTTAAAATAATTCTGCACCAATTAATAAATCTATTGGGCTAGGTATATCATATGAATCATCAGCTAGTCCTTTCGATATATTTTCGGGTATCTTCAACTGAGAACGATCAATTGATTCTAATGGTTGAAAAGACGTAATTTATGAAATTATTGCTAATATTATTTATATGGAAAAACCGGTTGTTGTAGATTTTACTGTGCAAACGCACTTTTAGTATACATATGTGCCACTTAAACCAAGGCCTGTGATATTTATATTATTTTTGTGTCTAGGAACTTTTAAATGTTAAGCTATGCGTTCTTTGATGAAATGTACTACAATAGATGTGCCATATGGAGTACACAATTCAATTTTAGCTGTTCCCAAAATGACATCAGACCAGTTTGTGTGTCAGTGGACTGATTTAGGTTTGAGTTATTTTGATCGTCATTTGGTGTTAATGATTCAGAAGACTTACTTTTTTCTGAATTTTCGAAGTGTAATATCGTGTGGTGTTTATCTTTACAAAGACGGCGGCGATTTGCTGATGGACAATTGTTTGCCAAATGTTTGGCTCCAAAGCAATTTAGACATAACTTTAATTGCTTTGCATTGCGAAATCTTTCTCTTGTGCTTTGTTTAGTAAATTGATTATATAGAAATGGAGTGTGATATGGCGAGATTTTACAAAATATACATTTGGTGTGTTGCGTAGACGTGATGCTGATTGTTTTGATGATGGTAATTTATGAAATGATTGTTTTGTTGTTGATTGTTATTGATAATATGCAATGTTTTACAACGTTTTTCTAGTAATTCTGCTAATTCGTTCTAAGATGGTTACGTGGAATTTTCGGCAACCTCGCCCTTCCTCTTCACCTTGTTCAACTTGTTCAGGAGCCGGTTGTTGATCACCTGCACGATGGCGATTAATTAAGGAGCATAGTTTGGGGATGCGGTAATTTGCATACAATGAAGTATGGATCAAATTATTAGTTGAACTCCAATCAGGCTTCCAGATGATTTCCAAAATATTGGCATCTCCTTGGTGCAATTGCTCGATGTTGGTCGAGGTTAGCAGATTATTTGGAACAGTTGCACTATCATCAGGTAGCAATGGCAGTGGGTGCATTGTTATACACTCAGCTAATGCAGACATGATCCTCCTGAAGGCCTTGTCTTTATCATGTTGGAGACTAATGATCTAGTTAGTCAATTGCCCATGAGGAATTACCACTGGACCACTTGTCGTAGAGCTTGATCTTATTGCTGCTATTCGCGTAAGCCGCACCTGATCATCTGATTCAGCTGTCATAGTGATATTGTAAGCTCTTAACATTTGTGCCTCGGCAGGTTGTCCCTCTGCTGCAACCCTTTGTGACTCGCTGAGAGACCTAGCATATGATTGTAAAAAGGTTTTAGTCTTCCGTATAGACTCTGTTGCTCAAAATGAGGGCTCCCAATGGGGACTGGCCTAATGAGACCGCCTGGCGGGCTCGGTTGCGTTGCATAGTCAACAGTTGATTGTATTGTGCCATCGCGAATTAGTTAGAATTATAACTTAACATAAGGTTTATGAAAAATATGTGAATAACACCAGTGATAAGATCAATGAAAAAGACCAAACACTGATTTTAGTAAGGCAGGTTGTTGGACTCTGTTAGACCAGGTTTGAACGTATTATAAATTTTTGATCCTTCCTCACTCATTACATATAAAAGAATTGCAATTTTTCTGCTGTCTTTTTCGTTATTCATGTCGCACGCCGTCATATAATTTTTAAATTTTTGGTACCAAATTTTCCATACCTCAAGTTAGGAACATCAAACCTAATTTTTTCAGGTGTACTCAGAAAATTTTCCATTTCTGACTTGAATTGATGTTTGTATCCGTTGGATGGGTTTTAACAAACTTAATGATACAGAAACCCTTTACAACTGATCACGTATATTTTTTTTTTGGCGCAATATTAAGCCTTCACAGCTAAACGAAATAGAATTTGATGAGTTAGTAATCGCAGCCATGAGAAAAAACAGTTTCCCATGATTAGCATTTTTCCCTAGCGTCAACGTCAATATTATTCTAAAGAAAGGAATTTTTCTGCGTTTGCATTTATGGTTGTGTGAACGGACTGTTTCTCGTAGTTAATGCTGTTCTATAGCGTAAATGGTATTAGCTTGCACTAACGCGAAGTTTCCAGACTAATCTGTCAACTAATAGTGCCTTTGAACCACTCATAGATAAATTTAATTCACTTAATTTATTTTTCAAATCGTCAATTCTTGAACTAATCGTACCATTTTCAAATTTTTTTTTTGTTCTTAGAGTTTTAAATATGCTTTTATGGTTGTTTGTTTATACGTTTATATATTTATCTCTTTCTTTCAGAAGTATTTATTTTTATATTATACGTTTTGGATAGAGCACTAAGCATGTAAACGGCTGACGTAATATGTTGAAATTGAATTTTGATATTTCCAAATAATCGTTTCATCGTTTATTAAGCGTTTATCGTTATTTCTTTTAAAACCGTTTATTTAGTTAATATCACGTTTAATTATTCGTTCATATCGTTAGTATTTTTACGCATGTCTGCTTTTTATTATTACATCATTTTCATATTGACGCGTTATTTAGGATGTGTGTTTGTCCCACTTCTGAGTTTAAAAGAATCGTTTTCATAATAAAGGCATTGTTTTCATAAATTAAAACAAAAATTCATTTATTTAATAAAATTCATTAAGACACAAAAAGAAAAAGTTTTTAAAGCACTCACGGCAAACTGCGTAGTAGTTGCGGAAGTAGTTGACAACAGACTAGACAAGAATGGAATACGCACAAGACATAAACACAATTTATAAGACTGGGTTGTTATTATAAAACTGCGTTGTAATCACGTGAAATGCAAGTATGCAAAATTATAATAGGTTACTTAACTTACCTAATGTTACCTTAACATAAATTTACTAAATGCAAGTATACATATTTATCAGCTTATGGCTAAGAATGTTGGTGTAGGTTACTACTTTACATTTATGAGTACAGTACAATGGTGGAATCAGTCCACTGAAATGAGGGGTATTGAGCAAGCTGTAATTCTGATCGTAGGGTATCGATCAATTTTGCCATTAGTTCTGCTCCGCAGAATTCAAGTCTTGGCAGAGAAATGGATTTAATGGATGCTACTTTAGATTTGGCAACTCAAAAGTACACAGAATCAAACCAGCAATATACGGTTTATAAACCGTACACTCTGCCACCAAACCACACAGCATTTTTCCAACCGATCGCTTAACACTGGACCTATATAGTCGAATATAGAACAAATTCGTTGTGTATATTGAACATATACACCATAATATTATAAAATTTGATAGAAGCAAAACAAAAGAACACCTTATTTGCATTTATTAATTAAACATTTATTCATTCATACTATATTAAATTGCATATGCACAAATGTTTACGTCAAAATCTACCGTATTCCCTTTGCTTTGCTATAAGCATAGAAAAAACAACAACAGTACACATGCGTAAAAAACCAAGAACAAAAAAAAACAATTCTTCACTATTTTCGGTCCTGAAAAAACAACAACAGTAAAAAACCACTGTCCAAACGTTTGTAAGTATATGTATTGTATTGTATGTGTAATCTATGGTATTCCCTTTGCTTTGCATAGAAAAAACAACAACAGTACACATGCGTAAAAAACCAAGAACAAACAAAAAACTAATTATCGGTAAATTGGTTATGCATTAGTTAGTATATTCACATGGACACAAAACCCCTTGCTTCCCGCACCTCTTTACCTATACACTTAGGAAATTGTGCAACATCGGCGCAAAGTGGTTGAAAAATCAAAATTTTAACAAGCCTTCACCTCTGCTTTGCTATGTGCGCTATCGAAATAAAAACATATTCGATTCCTCCTTGTATTCTTCTATTTCTAAAATTTCTGGTGGTGTTAACCCATTATTGCATACTTTTTTAGCTAAGCACATAAATAAATCAATAGTTGTGTTTTTTTTATTATTTTATTGAATAATTTTGGAAATACTATTGGAAGCTAATTCCAAAAAATCTTCAAATTTTTCGTTAGTGGTTTTTTTTATTTACGTGGCGAAGAATTAGGAGGAAAATCGTTTAAATCATCTTTGTCTGTTTCTTCAATATTTCCAATAATCCTAAAAGGTTGATATTAAACTTATATTATCATCATATATCAAAACCATTTACCTCGAAGGACAATCAACATCATTAAGAAATTGTAAAAGTTCATAATACTTATATGGACGCTTTTTAAAGATATTTTAAGTTCGGCTTTCTTTTAGACCAACGTTCTTCAGGGCTAATAGTATTTCCACGACATTCTTCACTTAAGCCACTATCCAACAACATACAACGAACTCATTCCATTAACGTTCCATTTATTCTCTCTGCCACCCCGTTTTGTTCAGGAGTATACGGGCAGATAGTTTGGTGGATTATACCATTCGATTTCAAATATTCATTAAAAGCTTTGTTCACATATTCCGTTCCATTGTCTATGCGTAAAATTTTAATACTTTTTTCACACTGCTTTTCTGCCATATTCTTAAATTGGATAAATTTCTCAAATGCATCACTTTTATTTTTTAATGGATAAACAAATACCTTTCTAGACCAATCATCAACACATGTATTGGTACATAAGCAATATGACTTAATTGGTAGTGGTCCGAGTATATCTGAATGAAAAATTTCTAATAATTTAGTTACTCTTGTGCCATTTTCTCTATTTATTTCTTTAGTTTGTTTGCCTTTAATGAATATAACACATTCATGTTTTTCTATATTGCAATTTACGCCTAAACACGCATTTTTAATTTTTTGTAAGTTAACAACACATATATGACCTAATCTTCGGTGTATTGTAAAGACGGGTTTTCCCCTTTATGCTGGGGTAGGCCCAATGGCTCATCATAATATACAAGCATATGTTCAAAAGCTCTCATTGTTTTTGAGTATAAGTAACGTAACCCGAACCAATCATCCAATACAGAGCCTGCTGGTATATCCACAGACTCGTGTCTCATATTGTTATTCCACTTCGAGAAGTCAAAACTGATGTTAAGTATGACGGATTCTGGATGTGCTGTGTGTAATGATCTGAATGAATACATTTTCTTGATGATGACTAACTCATTAGGTGTTAGCAATTGTTCGGGTACATACATATCCATAGGGCTTACAATACCGAACTAAAATCTGGTAAAACCGGTATTTGATATTTGAAATATCGGGATACCGGTATTAAAACCGGTATTATTAATAAAAAATTTACTAGTTATATTTTTACTTACCTCAGTTGTTATATTGACTTATTAACAAATAATATATGAAATCCAATAAATATTGTGGAGTAGATATTATTTATTTTATTACATAGGGTGTAGGAGTAGATAGATACAAAAAAACGTGCAAGTAAAAACAAGTGAAAATATTATAGTCGGTCAAGCCCGACCATTAAATACCCTACACCACTTGATATATAACAATTTAATTTTTTTCTTTTCATAACACCCTGTGAAAAAATTTTTCTTATATGGGGAGGGGTTCTAAAAATGGTCCGATCCGGTCCATTTTCAATAGGGTTCCCCTTTGGGCCAATACGTGTCCTTGTACCAAATTTCATCAAAATATCTCGAAAAATGCGACCTGTAGCTTGCGCACAAATTTAGATGGACAGACACGGGACAGACGGACAGGCGGACAGACGGACATGGTTAAATCGATTCAGATTTTGATTCTGAATCGATCGGTATAATTGAAGATGGGTGTGGCACAAACTTAATATACCCTTTTCCACAGGGTGGTGCAGGGTATAAAAAGTACATATTAAATTCTATGTTACATTTTATATGTAATAGGCTCGTATGGCTTTATATAATGAAAGAAGCAAAAAATATAATTCAATTGAAAGTATTTATGAAATAATATTAATAACTTGCGTTTTGTTTATTAAAGTATGCTCTTAAAAAACATAAACAATCAATCGTTTTATCATCAAGCGAGGACCGAATTTTCGTACAAATATAACCAGCCGCCGAAAAAGCTCTTTCTGATTCTACACTTGTCGGCACTATTGTCATTAAGATATCATACACATTTTGTAAATACCTTCCTCTTGTTCCTGTTTTTTCAAAAAAGGTAATTTCATCTTTTATTTTTTGTTCCAGACCTGGAATTTTTTTAAACGTAGGCACGGGTGAAGTATTTAGTGTTTCGTCTATTGCTGCCTGTAGTCTTTTGTTTAATGCGTTTACCTTGTCAGATTCTAATATTATTTCATTATTAATTTGGGAAGATATTGGAAGGGATGTTTCTTGCACAACTTCCATATCTTCTGTATCTTCTAGCTTTTCATGTGTAAGCCGTTTAGTTAAGCTTACAATTTTTTTAATGATTGTAAATTTGGATATGGGTTTAAATACTTCTCCAACATCTTGTGAGCCCTTTTGCAGATACTGAAGTATTTGTGATAATTCAGTTCGTCGCGGTAAAATTCGAGATTTTAATGCTTCCAATAATTCTAATGCAATTGCAGATTTTTGCTGGGAAAGAGTATCTAACATAAATGTTAAAGAAGCGTCAGCCGTCAAAAGATTTGCATCTTTTCGGCATAATGCATCTACTGTTAATTTTACAGGAGTAAGAGCAGCAATAATTGAAGATAATAAATTAAATTCTTCGTCAGAAAAATGAATATCGGAACTAATGTCAATAAGCGCTTTTTGAATACAAAATTTAATTTCTTCAAATTTTTCTAACATAAATAACATACTGTTCCATCTTGTTTGACAATCTAATTTCAGCGCTGTTTCTTTACCTAATTGTTCTCTCACGTACTTTTGTAAATATTTATCATTTTTAGAAGGTGAATTTTTAAATGTTTTCACTACTTTACGAATTTTTGAAACTAGAGATGATATACCAGTATGTCTAATATTTATATTACTTGTAGTAATACTAGCATCTAACTCTATAATAACTCCATTACCATCTTCTTCGTCGATATCGGCGTCATTGTTATCATCGTCATCGTCAACATCATTAACATCGTCATCATTATAATTTTGCTCCACAACATCAATATTCACACTCGGGTTCAAAGTTGACTTATACAAAATATCAGTAATTGCTAAATTTATGCAATGTGCCATACATTGTTGATGTTCAGCCTCTAGAATTTTTCCTAATTTTACCATAACCGACGCACCGTCAGTAGTTACTCCAACTATGTCTTTAGATATATCTAAATTAAAATCTTTCAATTTTTCTTCTACAAGGGATAAACATTTTTCTGCTGGAACGGATCCGTAAGCGCGCACTAATCCGATATTCCACATTGTTCCTATAACAGAATGTACATTAATGTTTATGTAACGCCGATTACGAATAGATGTCCATTCGTCAAATGTGATACTGAAACGTTTACCTTCAGATTTCAGTCTAGAAATTTCATGCACTGTAGACTGTTTAAGAATTTTACTATATTCAAGTACCATATTTCTAATAGTGACTGCAGATTTTGGTATGTCTTTGAATCCTCTTGCCTTTAAGCCTGCTCTTATGTCATACGATTTTATAAAAATATTAAAAGACAAACCATCGCGAGCTGTCATTCGGGCAAGCACTTCTGAAAGTTTTTCGTTTTTATTATTTTTGAAATAATTTGTTATTAACAATTTCGGCTGTTTAGAAACACTTGATTCGACATCATGGGGGGATTCACATTTCTTTTTAAGATTTAGTCCATGTATCGTTTTTAAGTGTGTATGAAGGCCACTTGTGGATCCTCCTGTACACTTTATTTCTTTCGCGCACTTTTTACATTTAGCAACCTGTCCATTTTTTTCAATCAAAAAATGATTCCAAACTGAAGTTTCGTCCTGTCCTTTTCGGTGCTCCGTAAATGTATTCATCTTTCAGGGGGTATAGCAGTTTATGCTTATTAATTTTAATATTTATAAATGAATTACACTCTAACTTACATTAATACAAATATAAACTTACCGTATCATATAATTCATATGGATTAATCAATATTAAAAAACCGTTATATAATTTTCAATTATTAGAAATATAACCAGAAAACAAGTGCACATCCACACACCACAAGACGCAACGGAATGAAAATATAATTTTTACTTGTAAACACAACAGCTGATTTGCAAAATTAAACAATCTAATCGAATCTAATCATAAACAATCGCTTTATATTGCCGACACCGCCGCTTATCGATGGTGCCATACTCGGCTCGGTATGTGTAATAAATGTGCCTGATATAGATTTTAATACAATAAATTGTTTGTTTATCTTCAAAAAAAATTTCTTGTAATTAATTAATATTATTTTAAATTAAATTTATATTGTGTATAAATTAAATTTTTATCAACTAATGTAATACCAAAATACCGGTATTTTTACATGAATACCGGTTTTTAATCCCGGACAAAAATCGTCCGGGATTCCGGTATTCGGGATCCCGGAATCCCGGTATTGGAAGCCCTAATTACAGATTATTAGAATGAGCTAGCTGATAGTTGGCAACTAATCCAGATACTTCTACGCTCTAACGTAATGGCTAAGCGAATCACGTTAGGAATATATGTTTGCCGCGTGCCGCTATTTAGATTTAATTTTCCTAAAACATATAAAAACGGCTCCTTGTCCATTCTAAACTTCTGTATGAATCTCTATTGTATGTTTAATAATATTAGGTTGGATATAAGCACTATATGTTTTTGTGAACTTACACGTGAGTGGGCAACTCCAAAGGATTTGAAGCATCCCATAAAGTTTTTCTTATTCTAATAAGGTTCCTTTTACGGGAACGAGCACTTTGAATTACAAATGCAGGCGATTAAATATTTCTGCACATCCTTTAATAAATTAATTCATAAGTAATAATTTAATAATGCATTATTATATTAATAATATTAATTATACGAACATTTTTAAAACTTTTTTCAATATTTTTGCTAATTTTAATATCAAATTTCACTAAAACGACACCATATATTCAAGCGTTTCATTTGACACAATTTGACGATAGAATTCAATCGTATAGTGCTTACACAAATAGAAAAAAATATCGTCAAAACGGCACTATAGAATATGTTAGGTTACACAATTAGTTTTTGTCATAAAAACGATATCGTTGACAAAAATGATATCGTTTGAAAATTACGCAATGACCCCCCAGCTTTTAAATACCATGCTATATAAAATAATATCTCTGTTTATTGAATGGACATTTGGTTCTGTTAAGGGTTTGAATCCATCCGTTGGTCCGATTGTTATATAGGTCACACATTCAATACAAAAAAAAAAAAAAATCCCATTATATATTTTTTTGTATATATTCAATTCAACAGCAATTACAGAGTTTAATTTTGTGTTATAAGTTTGTGTTAAATTCAAACGCGTATTCTTGTTTAAAAATAGAGAAAAAACGAGATAAGTACAGTTTTATTTTGTATTATAATTTTGTGTTAAATTCAACCGCGTATTCCTGTTCAAAAATAGAGAAAAACGAGATAATAAAAAAACGTGCTTTGCCAGCGACCAACTTTCCTCAACTCGGTATTGTAGATATACCACCGATGATCGAGGAGAGTTGGAGACCTTTTGACAGCTTCAACGTGTGAAGTTGCCAGCATAAAACATTAACAGGTTCTAACTCCATGCTATGTTCTAATATAAGAGTTTTTATTAAGCCTCCTCTAGCTCTTTATATGTAACATATATTTATGTATATAAAATTAATAAGAATGTATGTATAAAGATAACTGTAAACATGTTTTGTTTTGCTTGCAATACATAAGGGAAGAATCCTAACCAAAGAGAAAATACTGAATAATCATATCCCACAATGTAATTTGACGTCTTTGTTGAATACTGCTTGTTCTACATCTGTCATGTGTAGCCAAAAATTTATACCACGAACCATTTATTTATTTGATCATTTTTCTAAATCCTGCACCCGATGCCACTATTCGCCTTAATTAAATGTAACACCAAAAGCACAATTTTTATTTATATTAAATTTAACTTTAAAAATGTCACTGCTCTCATATGCATAAAATACTTTCTTACCATGAAAATATATTTGCACCTTGCTTTCGTTAAATTTTATAGTGTAGCGATTTTTGATTATTTTGCTGACCGATAAAAATTCAATAGTAATTGTGGAACAAAAATAACATCTGTAAGTGTAATATTTGGAACTGAGATACTTCTAGCTGTTACCTTGATCACACTCATAATTCATAAAACAGATTTTTATTACAACAAAATTGGGAAGATGCCCCACTTTCCAAAATCCAACAATTATCACCTACCATATTGTTTAGGTTTGTATTAATAATAATTATATTTTACGAATTATAAAAGAAATTATATGAATTATACAAATTATGTATAATATAAACGAGTGACCCCTTTCACAATTAGCACACTTCGCTCAAGTGCACTTCTAAGCGCTAAGTGCACTTCTATAATTATAAGATTTAATCGCACTAGAGAGATTTATTGTTTACTCGTAGAGGGTTGACAACCGAAGAGAGTGACCCTTTGTCGATCACTCTCGACAAAGTCTCGGTTTAGTCAAGCGTATGGGAATATCGTGGAAATATTCCAATATGCTTGATCTCGTGGCGGTGAGTGGTGTTACCAGCTAAGCGTAAAATTAGTAAAAATGTTGCCTTAATTCTATTTACAACGTTTATACAGGGTGTCCGCCGGGAAGGTATACTACTTTGTTTGTTTATAATTTTTCATTAAATGAAAGAGAATGGATCTTATATTGATAAATGTTTTATTTAATGTCGCCAATTATGTATGGAATACAATATCAGATAAATGTCCGCCTCTGTTAGCCTCACAAATGCGAGCCCTTTTGAGCACATTTTTCATTACATTCTTACACATTTCACGCGGTATTTCATTAATTTCATCACGAATATTTTGTTTGAGTTGCTCAAGCGTTTCTGCTTTGTTTGCATTAACCTTGCTTTTCAGATACCCCTACAAAAAGAAGTCCGGAACAGTCAAATCAGGCGACCGTGGGGGCCAATCAACATCACCATTTCTTGAAATAACTTGATGTGGAAAGAGGTCTCGCAGTAATTCCATTGTAATCCTGGCTGTATGTGATGTGGCACCGTCTTGTTGATACCACATGTTAATAAAGCCCAAAGCACGCAGTTGTGGCATTAAAAAGTTTTCAATCATATCACAGTTACCGTTACGCCGTTTTCATTTTCAAAGAAGTAAGGTCCAATGATTCCTCCTGACCAAATTGCACACCAGACTGTCACTTTTAATGGATGCAAAGGTAACTGATGAATAATTTGAGGGTTTCCCATTCCCCAGAACCGACTATTCTGTTTAATCACATATCCATTCAAATGAAAATGTGCCTCGTCACTCATTATGATTTTTTCATGAAAATCGGAGTTTTTTTTTTGGCATATGTACGGCGGCGTAAATGGTCTTGTGGAAGAAGCTCTTGTATCAACTGAATCTTATATGGAAACAAATGCAAATCTTTGTGCAAAATTGTGGCCAAAGTTGTCCTTTGAAGACCAAGCTAAGTAAGGGGCGAGGAAAACGACTGGGTAACGACTTTACTCGTCACAACTTTTAATTTATATCAATAGAATTATTCTTTTATTGCTTCAGTTGTTTGATAAGATTCATGCACAATTAGTCACTAAGTTTATCACGAGTTTCACTACTGTCCTACGACAATGCGTTGACAATTCAGATTTTTATTTCTTTCTCCTTTTTTTTTACAAACTTGTAATGAGATTTTCTTAACCGGGGTTGAAGCCGTCGGTTTTCAGGGTGACTCGCACAATTATTTATAAATGGGGAACGCTCGCTTTTCAATTTTTCTCGTAATTTATTTCTCTGATAAATCTCCCAACTCGAGCTTAGTTACTAGATTACTATTTCGACTATATTTATCCAGTTCTTGTCGAGGATTATCACCGTCGACCCTCGGATTGTTTAACTTGTGGCTAGAATAAAGTCTGACAGGTGCTTAACGCCATATCAGTGTTGTTTCCTTTGAGTTTGCAACTGGTTCTTTCCCCTTTGTATGTTTGTCGTTAAGGTCTTCTTGCTTTCACAGCTACTAGCCAAGAGTTCGATGTTCACGCTTACACACCTCACAGCCCAATCTCTGAATTAATGCTTACACTTTCATAGCTCACAGTCCAATCTCCTATCCTTTTCGATTCGATAAGAAGGCATTTTTCCACGTAGGTATTGGAATCGTTAGTTGTCGTATAGTGACCCGACTATGATGACGTGGACATTGAGTGGAGTGGCCAGATTAATACACTTATCAACTAATACAACTTGCTTTATCAATATGCGTTTGTAGCATGCGAGAAAATTGTATAATATTCTAGTTAACATGAATGCTTCTTTATATCTATATGTAAATAAGTATTAACTATTTATGTACTATAATACAAGTAGGATTTGTGTGAGAGGAAAATGAGTGTAGCGATTTTCCTCCGTCACACTACCTCCCCTCCTCAGAAAACGTGTATGGAAACAAATTATGACTAATTTACAATGTTCAATGTGATTCATGGAACTCTATTATTATTATACAGTAAATCAAGTTAGCTTAATCTAACATATTTTCTTTCTATGTAACTTAACCTAACTTGATTTTTAATTCATTAGAATATAATTCACAGCAGTAATTATTTGTATAACGTGTATATATGAAAATACAATTTGTGCCAGTCAGGTTGGTGTTTTCGGTTAACACGCTACTCCTCCTCCTCCTCCAAGTACAATATGTAGATCGTGACCGTTCCGTCCTTAGCGAACGTGACATGTAAACGGCCTTCCTTCGTATGGTACACCCGTTTGCATCGTTTTCCCGGCGGGATCTCTGTCAAAGCTTTTTCGATTTTTGGCACCAACTGAAGCCGTTTTGTTTGTGAAGTGAGTTTCCGAGATAAGCATAATATCTACATCTCTTGATCTTAGGAAGTGCTCTACTTCATTTTTGTGTTGGCTGAGTCCGTTAGCATTCCACTGGCAAATTCTTAATGCAGCCATGGAGTTTATTTTTTGCTTATGAAAATTTGAATTAAGAGATTTTGATTTTTGCACATCTCCTGAATCATGCTCTGCATGTTTACCATCATGGTTTGCATACCTGTCACAAAGGATTGTATTAAGAGTAGAGATGCTATAGAGCTTTCGATTGAACTTGATTGTGGGGTTTCAGATGTTTTTCCTGTAATTGGCTCTGAAGGGTTAGAAGATTTCAGAGCTTGGGCATAAGATAGCCCTTAAGTAGGAACCAAACTTGATGGCATTGCTGGTTGTCTTGTTGTTACACCAATTGGGGCACTAGCTTGCCGATTTTTAGCTGGAGCCTGCTTAATTTGCTGGTATACGGGACAGCCACGGTAATTTGCGGTGTGTCCTCCACCGCAATTACTACATTTTTTTGCGCCATTTTGATTTCTTTGGGTGCATTTTGAACTATGGTGTAGATCACCACATATGACGCAAACCGTTGGCAGTTTGCAATGTTTTTGTATGGCCATATAGCTATGATTTATCATTAGTTTTAACTTTAGGTGTAAATTCACCAAACACATCAATACACTCACCTTTATAAGTAATAATTTTGTCGTGACAGTTTTTGTAAATAGAAAAGTCGTCATGATACTTAGCACTACTTATTTCACTACTTTTTTTTTTTTTATCAACCAAATTGACATGTTTGTTTCTACATACCGCAGCTAGATGACCTGCTTTTCCACATCTATGGCATGAAGCATTTTTATATTTGCACATCTCGTTTTCGTGATTTTTCCAACCGCAATACTTACACCTCTTTCTCTCATTCGTGTTTTTGCCGCCTTTAACCATGTCACTGTTTTTCGAATGTTCTCTGTAGTTACCTTTTTTTGTACGAAACTAACCTCACTTTATTGCTGAAGCTGTATTTTTGCTTCTATTGTTAAAACTTTTTTAAATGCATTTTGCATGGTCAGGCTGTCATCTTCCAGTAACGAATTTGTTAACAAAACTGTCCAATTGTTGGACAAACTTACACTTCATCGCAAATTTTTTTACTCTAGCATACCAGCGGCTTACAGATGTATTTGCAAACTTTTTAACATCAAAAATTATTTGTCGCTCCCGAAAAATAATTACTGGAGGCATATAATGCTATTCTAAATAATTACACAACTCTTCATACCTTTTGCTAGCTGGCAAAACTGGATCGCGTAACAAACTATACGATTCCAAACCAACAGTCTTTAATAGGATTGAAGTTTTAATTTTATCTTTGGTAACACCGACCTCCACATAATGTGTATCTAAAACTTCTTTCCACCTATTCCAATTATCAGTTTCAGGACAAAATCCCCTCACAATCACTGACATGGCAGACGACGCAAATATGCTATCGTTTGCTGTTGCAGAATTTCCACCATTTACTCACCTAAGTGTGTTCTACCCGTGACTTATGCAAATTTGGCCAGCTCGTGTACTAAGAAATCTTCAATTCGTTGTTGTTCAGTGTTTGGCTCAACGTGACTGGATGAAACGGTAATGGTAGCACAGTCGTATTCATTCGTTTCTTCTCCTTGTAGTTGTTGGTATTTTCTGATTGTGAAATTCCGTTCTGCCTCAAATTTACTTTGCACACTTTATCCAGTTTTAAGCAAAGTTATTTGAAGATCAAGTTAAACATGTATATTATTTTATATGGGATATCCGGATGCCCCGGAGGAACACCACGCAAGTGTCCCTGCTCAGGCGCCACTGTAAAGATGATATTTTTCAAAGCTGGGGATCCGGCACCGGTATCCCAGGGTACTTACAGATAATTTCTCTTTCGGGGCGATCCGGACTATAATTGTCCTATTTAACTACACAACGCACCTTTTAATTCTTGTCAATATTTGGATCTTTTGGTTTTGTTAATTTCTATTCAATATTTCCACTTCTTCGAAACAGCATAGATTTTCGAACGAAGTACACAGCTCGTTTTTTCCCTTTTCTTCCTAGTGTCTTTTTAGTTTTTTCTTTACTCCTTCTTCTTTTTTTCTTTAGAGCATAACAACAGGGAAGTTTATAAATATTGATAGATAATTAGAGCATAACAACAGCGAAGCTTAGAAATTAGGTAGATAATTATAACATAATTGATAGATAATATAAAGATATACGTGTAGGAGAAAACGAACGACCGTGACTTTCTCCTTTACAATGTTATGGCTTCGCTTGGATCGTGGGAGTGGCCCTTTGAAATCCGCACATACCGTGCACCATGGTTCATTTGGGATGTGGGACTTGCACTTGGTTGGTCGTGATTATTTACTAATATGCGGTGGCAAGCATTTGTAGGAACACATAGTTTCCATGGTGTATCATCAGCGTCATCTCCATGTACGGTACTCATTGACGTTTTCTATTGTATATTCTGGGTATTTTTCCGGTGACTGTTGTATCTTGCGTTTTAAATTGTTTAGCCATGGACATTGCTCATCGCTAGTTTTAGTTGAACATAATTTTGCTGTCTTGCATGATTGTCGACTCAGTGTGTCTGCTAAAACGTTATATTTGCCTTTACGATAGAGCCACTTTAATGTCAAATGGTCAGTGATAACCTTTAAATGGTAACCCTCGAGGTATGGCTTCATCTTCCGTATGCCCCAAACTATAGCAAGGCACTCTTTTTCTGTGGTCGAATATTTTTCTTCTGCTCCATGTAGGTGACGACTGGCATACGCTATGACTCTTTCTTGGTCATCTTGCACTTGAGTTAGTACGGCCCCAATGCCAACGTTGCTGGCGTCTGTTTGTAACACAAATTGTTGAGTGAAATCTGGGCATGCCAGTACAGGTGCCTCGGTAAGTCGACGCTTTAGTTCATTGAACGCATTCTATTGTTCCTTGCCCCAGGCCCATCTTTTATTCTTTTTCAGTAATGTAGTTAAGGGGTGCACCACGTCTGCAAATTCTGGTACAAATCGATGGTACCATGACGCAGGTCCTAGGCAACGCCGCAGCTCCTTAACGTTTCGTGACGGTTTTAGTTGGCGTATGGTAGCTACTTTGTCAGGGTCGGTGGCGATGCCATTCTCGGTAAACATGTGACCTAAATATTTTAATTCTAGTAATGTATCGACTTCTTCGTTTAATATTTCCTGCACGGCTGGGTTTTGCCGTTGGTACCTTAATTTTATCGGTACATCATCTTTCACGCGTATGTAGTGTTGAATTATGTTCGAGGTTCCACTGATTTGTTCAAAAGCGGCTATCTCACGTTCTAGGAATGATTTAATTTCCTGTTCAGAATCGGTGGCCACTCCTAGGTACCCGTTAGTACCACCACCTGCTCCACCACGCATAATAGGAATGGTTTGTCCACCACAAAGGAGTTGTACACCAACTTCCGCTAGAAAATCCATACCTAAGGTGAGTAGGTCCATGTTATTTTCCAACACTAGTACCTCGATGTCACATAACTTGCTTCCTAGTGCCACAGTAACCAGGATCTCACCGTTTGTGTTTAATGTTGACCCATTAGCTAATGGAATCCTTGTGGAGGCTTCTTGTATCTCTTTTATAAATGGTATACTATCAACACAATTTTGACGTATAAAACGTCTAGTGGCACCGGTATCTAATGTTAACTTATATACTAAAATTACTACAATGAATTTATTAATAATACAACAACAATTTACTAATATGTTAAAACTGATTACTAAGCATAAACTTAAACTTGGTTATTTTAATTGGAAGTGACTGTGAGGGTTATATCTTCTTTGTATCTTTATTTCATTAATGTTGTTAGCTACAAGTTATATCTTAACAGCTAACATAGTATATAATACATAGTTAAGAATAAAAGTTTCAATTTTGCTTAAATCTAAATTTAAATTAAATTATACGTTTGCAATTCAGCAACGATGAAACAACAACAAACAACAACAATCAGGATCGATACAGCTTCTGAAAAAACACTTAGTCTAAACTTAAACTAAATTACACTATGTATGACATGTATATAATATACTATTGAGGTTTTTATTGAGAAAGAAATTTATAATATATATAAATTGATAACTAATAATACAGAGCGTGCTAGATTTGATAGTAAAGTGTATATGTATATACAAGTATGTATATATACTTAACACCTCCCCTCAAATCTGGCATTGTATTGTTTAAAAACCGTTAAATGGTGTCCCTTAACACCAAGGATGTTCATGCACTTGTAGTGTTTTGTTGTGGGCAATCCCTTCGTTAAAAAGTCCGCTGGCATATCTTCTGTATTTAGATATTCTACGTCGACTTCACCTCTCTCCAACGCGTCTCTTATGAAATGGTGTCTTATGTCGACATGTTTGGTTCTATTGTGGTATATAGAATTTTTGCAATTTTTCTGAACTTTGATTATCATTGAAAATTTTAATGGTTCGTTCGATTCCTGTTAGTTCTTTTAAAAATCTTCTCAAATATATTGCTTCTTTCGCGGAGTCAGAGAGAGCCATGTACTCGGCTTCTGTGGTGGACATGGCCACAGTTCTTTGCTTCCTGGATTCCCAGCATATTGCTGCTCCACCGTATTTAAAAGTGTATCCCGTATATGATCTACGGTCGTCCACGTTTGCACCCCAATCCGCGTCGGCGAAGCCTTCTAATTCTTTACCACATTTTTTGAATACTAGTCCTACGTTTGGTGTTCTTTTTAAGTATCTCAGTACACGTTTAGCCGCTATCCAGTGTTGTTAATTATAGCATGTATTATACTGGCTAAGTGCACTTACTGCGTGAGCTATATCAGGTCTTGTTGATACTGCTAGGTACATTATTCAGTGCAATTTCATCATTCTCAAATTCAAAAGTTTCTCAGCTTTCCACTAATTTCGTTTGCGAAATTTTCTAATAATTTATTTATATTTTTTCGTTGGCACAATACTTCTTCTAGTACTTTCTCTATAGCAGGTAGTATTGAAATTGGTCTATAGTTATTAAAATCTGTGTTCACACCGCTCTTATAGATTGGTCTTACTATTGACATTTTTAATGATTTTGGTATAATTGCCGTCTGCAAACTCGAATTCACTATTTGGGCCACTACTGGTCTTATTTCGTAAGCGCGTGTTGTTGTTGTTTTTGTTTTCCGCTATTTTTTACAATTTCTGGCAACATGGCCTCTTTTATTACAATTGTAGCATTTTCCGCCATTCTTAAGTGTCACTACTTTTGTTGCCTGCTGTCCCATGATATCATCAGCTTCTTTACATTGTACATGGCGCTCATTTTCGTCTAAAAGCTCATTTTTTAAAGCATCCAAACTAGGCAATTCATCGCACATTTCAACCGCTATAACAAAGTTTTCAAAATCTTTTAGCTAACTTGAAAGCAAAATATAACTAATAGTTCTTCATTAATTCTAATGCCAAATTCATCTAACTTATCCTTTAATTCAACGAAACTGTGCAGGTGTTCTGACATTAAAGAGGCATCCGTTAAAGTCCAAGCAGCTTTTTATATAAGCTACCTTTCTTTATTGGGCCTTTTGGTTTATAGAGAGTGTAATGATTATATATAGGTGTGTTTTATTACTTTATTTTGAATACTCACAAGGAGCAAATTCCACTAACAAGGAATGCTGTGAGTGTGTGAGTATCCTTTTATTTAGTTATTTTATAAATACTTACATATTGCTTCATCATAGCAAAAACCAATAGCATTTACTGCTGTGTCCGGGTAAGTATTTATTTTTATTTGTTTAGAATAGAAGCGATCAATCAGAGTAGTTCTGTCTTAGATTACTTTATTCATTGATTAAAATTTTTACAATATCTTTTGCTTATATACTAATTCTTAACATTACTATTATTTTGTGTTGGAACTAATTTGACCTACTTACTATGCTTAATTTACAAATTGTAGAATAATGCTTAACATGCGCAATTTATAAATAATGCTTATTATGCTTAATGTGTCAACAGTTTAAATGAGCATAAGAAATAAAGCCATATATAGTGCACAAGAGCTTCCAATTTTAACCAGGTTTCTTCGGCAGTTTCACAATTTTTTACAAGATTTAGCTGGGATACCTTCATAGAAGTGAATACAGGATTTTCAAAGAGTTTGCAATTATTAAACATATCCTGATATTTATCAAATTTTTCGGATAACTTTTTTAAATCCTTACGTAACTCTTTAAAACCACTTTGAGTTTGTTTAAATAATTTATGAAAATCAGTGTTAATTTTGCGACAGTTATGGCAAGCCCATCGAAGCCCTTTAGTGCGGTTTGTAATGTAGTCGAAGTCTCTACCATTAAAACCAGCACATTTAAGATGGGCTGGTCTATCGCACAACCAGCAGAGCAAAAATCTCTCATGATTTGTTTCCTTGCAATTAGAATAAATGCAATCCATCATAACAGATGTTAATATGTTATTGTATATAACAACAGAGTTAAAAATATTAATATGCGTAACTGCTTAACAGTTAATAATGGAATAAATAAAAAAAAAATGTTATGATAATGAGAGAAATGATATAAAAAGAGAAAAAAAAGAAAAATATGATGCATATTTTCTGCTGAGAAGTATACTCTTTGGCCATTCTCTAAGTGTAATCTTCATCGTTAATCATGTCCAGTGGGCGCTGATTTTCACCAGGTGCTATTATGACTCGTTGAAGTGGTATATTTTCGGCTGGTATGTTGTCCAGTAGAGTTTCTTGACCTCCTGGATTAAGTCGTTCTATTTCAAACTCATTAACATCTATTTCACTTTGAGCAATATATTCATCGTCATTTTGATTACGAATTTGGTTTTCAAAAATATCATTTATTGTGCCTCGATCTTGATCATCTGCAACAAAAGGTATAATAGTTTGATAACTGTAATTTCTGAGCCATTCTTCGTCTAGTGTAATTCCATGCTTTATATATAATTCCGTTGTAATTAAAAACCGCATCGCTTCAACAATTTTTGCAGGTCTAATCGTTTCAGTCATATAATCGTGTCTATACTCCATCCTGCGCTTAAGATGCAACTGAATAACCTGCGCTTCATGTAATTCTCTTGGAAGAGATGTTATAATATTATTTACGGAAACCGTAATATGGAGGAACTGCTTTCGTTTGTTTTTGATTTTCCTTTATTTAATTCAATATTTAACACATACAATTCATTTAACAAATTCGACTACTATCCTTTTTAGTTTTATTGCGTTCTCTCTCGCTTCCTTTCTTGTCTACTACTCAGATAAACAACTCTTTTTTCTCTTTTTGCAACTTTGTACACAAGGTGTCCCAACTTCCAAGTATGCCGAGCGGCATAAACACTGCATTACTTCTTGCGTCGCGTGGAACTGTCTGCAGAGACACATGAAAAGATATAGTGCCCGGGATTCCCAAGAACGGGAATAATGTGCATGATGTTGAATCTGGAGGATATGTCATATAAGCAGTCGGGTTCCACGTAAAGGTCAGATCTCCGAGTCTTCCGTACTTCAGTGTATCTGATTGGTTCAGAAAACAGGTGGGCGGGATGTTGGATGGTTGGCTGTGTTGTATTAGTGAGTGGATTAGTGTCAAGATACACAGAGGCATTTCCAATGACAAGCCAGTTATATTGACGAAACTATTTATATCAATAAGGTCAATCAGTGAAAAACCAGCCTGAGTCATGTCAGTCTCTCTGGTCTTATAAAAACCAGCATTTTGAATCTGGGCAGCTACCTCCCTAGATAGTGTTGTTGCAGTGATAGTATTTGAATAGTAGTCGTGGAGTTGAACACTAATTACGCGTAGGCCACCAAGTCGCGGACGGATTTTAGTAAAAGTGATTTCAGTGACCGAATCCCTAGAAAACTGGAGGCCACTGATTTGCTGAAGCGCGCTGGATACATATGGTGTAGCTTGACCTTGTGTTATAATTCCATCCTTCGTCACAGCATCGGCTATGAAGCCAGAATGATCAGTGGGGCTCCTTTGTAACCGATTAAATGAACCCACGTTTGCTAAAACCAAATTATTGTTTGCAGTCGGAATAGCAGGGGGAGCTTCCTGTGTACTAGTCATTAGTGTCCTAATGTCAGGAGCTTCAATTACATCCTTCATTGTATTGGAGAATATGTTACCATTCAATGAATGCACTAGCTTGTTGTGCATCCTTGTACTTGCTTCTACGTAAGCAAGGTTACCCATCTTCCCCAATGATGTTGTCACATGGCTCATGTAATCTGCAGTTATCTTTTTATCAGCGTCAATAAGTGTAGAAATTATGCAGTTAGGTTGTAAGTTTTGTATATAACAGAAAATTACGAATTGTGGGACAGTCATTTCAGTAAGTGACAACCAGTTTATTCCCCATGCGCGGGCTGTGACGTCAATCACAAACTTACGGGGAATCGTAGATATTCTAGCTATCATTGTAGCCTGGTAAGTTGAATTGGTCTGCAATTGTGTGGCAATGCGCTGTATAGTGTTATTCCTCTTTTCTGTCGCTGTCTGAGATGGAGAAGCACTCCATTTCCTCCGATCTCCGTTTCTTTCAGATCTGTCCTTTCCATCAGCGTCCAGGGGATCTTTTTTAACCTTTTTTGAGGCGCCCGTGTTCCTTGCTTCTTGATTCAAGACACCTTTGATATGATCAATGCCAGTGACATCCTCGATATCCTGAGTAGTTATAACCTGGTCGGGACTAACATCTAAAGAGGCCAGCAAAGCGAATCGGTTATCTGTAATCAAGTCAACCGCAGCAAGTACTGGAAGGTAACTCTTGTTTGTTCTTGACACTTGTGACCAATGGTCAAGTAAATAAGTATTGAAAGGGCCAGGATTGGATTCAACTCCCTCACACGTCAGGTCATCCCTATAATTGTTGGTATCAAGAAGGTTACCCGTTTGGAACTGTTGTCTATGATCTGTTATCCACATTGGAGTATCTCTTCCCAGTTGTGGAACCTGGTTACCACCTCTAGCAACACAGACAACTACATTAACCTTTGTTGTTGCGTGCTCACTTATTTTAGTTAGTAAAATTGCGGGATTTTGTATTCTAAAGTTAAGTTTGTAATCTGTTATGGCTGTGTATGTCTTAAAAGATATTAAACCCAATGGTGTAGCATCCTTAGCATTAACCAGATCTATATGTACAGGGTATGAACCATCAAATTGAATGGTCAAACTCATCTTATATGCTCCAGCATCAAGTGGTAAGTTAGATGACCACCTGCGGGCTGATGGTGTATACTCGCTAGTTATAATTAAATCCCCTGACCAAGTCATGTTATTCCAATCTTCAATAGTAGGAAAGACCGGTGCTGCGAGTTTCATGTTCTTTTGTGGCATTGACGGTTCTATCAGAAAACCTTCGTTTTCTGCTTCCTCAGCTATTGATGGAGGGACGGAGTGTATATCAGCTTGAACCGTAATACCCTGTTGTTGCGAATACAATCTTTCCAGACCTAGCAAGGCTATTAATGTTGTTCGTTGGTCATAGGTGAAATTGTACTCAGTCTGAGACTCAAGAGAATCCAAGACATTATTATCCCAGTCAAACATTGACCAGCTATCTAGAGTCGGTGTCAGACTTACGCTTTCGAGAGAGGATATCACCTGGGGTGGAGCTTCAGGAATAAATAAACGTGACAGTACTGCCAACAGCCTGTTAGGTCTAGTCTGTTGGTGATTTAGCTGTTGGGGCTGTCTTGAGAGGTCTGAATGACTTGGGATTGGTAACGGTTGTGTTCTACCTCTCATTGAACTTACGCTGGCGTTACTAACTCGGGCCTGGCGTCGTGTGTAAGGCCCGGGATTTGGCTCTATTCCGAGGGTAGTAAGGTCTGGAATATATTGGTATTCCAGTAAGGCATCAATAAGCAACATGCGGTCAACTGGAAACCGTAAATAATATTATAACAGCATGTTTTGGTTACGTACTCTTTGTCGAGAGTTTTCCAAGAATCTATTATTAACATCGACTCTATGTAAAACGACACGGAGTTGCCTATTTTGGAGAATTTCTCGAACTTGGAAGCGCAGGAACTGCCTCCGTTCTGTATTTCTCAATTGTTCGATTTCACGGTAACCGTTATCTCGTCTACGCAACGCCCTTGCCTCTCTATCACGCAGCCGTTCTGTTTCCCTATATCGAGAATCGTTGCGTCTCAAGACGTGTTGTGCGGTATTACGAGATTGTTCTCCTTCTCGATATTCCACATTTTGGCTGCGGAGATTTCTTCGTCTTACCGTGTCCCGCAACTGTTCTGCTTCTCGATAATGAATATCGCTTCGCCTCGTGATATGTTCTATAGTATTGCGAGATTGTTCCATTTCTCGATATTCGACATTTTGGCTGCGGAGATTCGTTCGTCTTTCCGTGTTTCGCAACTGTTCTGCTTCTCGATAATGAATATCGCTCCGCCTCGTGATATGTTCTAAAGTATTGCGAGATTGTTCCATTTCTCGATATTCGACATTTTGGCTGCGGAGATTCGTTCGTCTTTCCGTGTCTCGCAACTGTTCTGCTTCACGATAATGAATATCGCTCCGCCTTAAAATATGATTTCTGATATTACGAGATTGTTCCCTTTGTCGATATTTGTCATCTTGCATGCGCATATTTCGTCTTTCTGTATTCCGCAACCGTTCATTATAGCGGTAAACAGAGTCTGTTCGAAGATTGCAATGCCGAAGAGTATCCTGCAATTGTTCTTGACTGCGAAATTGCGCATCCTGTCTACGGTTCCTGGGCCAATTATTATTATAACGTGATCTTTGAATAACATTTTCACGTATCTGGCGCATCCTATCCCTTTGTAACCGACGCCTTTGTCTAATACTTTGAATTGTTCTCTGTGGCATAAAAATGGTCCGATCTGGTCCAAATTGGGCACAACCAATTATTAGGCCAATTATCTATTCTTCACCAAATATTGTGAAAAATATTAAGAAGTTAGACTTTTTGCCGTATAAAAACCTCAATTATATGAGGGTCTTATATGGGGAGAGGATCTAAAAATGGTCCGATCCTATTAATTTTCAATAGAGTTCTTCTTTGAATCAATATACATTCTTGTACCAAATTTCAACGAAATATCACCAAAAATAATAAGACTGAGGTATCAGGGGGAGTCTAATCTGGTCCACTTTCAATGGAGTTCTCCTTTGAGCCAATGCATACCATCGTAACAAATTTCATCGAAATATCTCAAAAAATAATAGGACCTCATATGGGGAGGGGTTCTAAAAATGGTCCAATCCGGTCCATTTTCAATAGGGTTCTCCTTCGGGCCATTACATGTGCTTGTACCCAATTTCATCAAAATATCTCAAAAAATGCGACCTGTAGCTTGCGCACAAATTTAGATGGACAGACACGAGGACAGACGGACATAGTTAAATCGAATCAAATTTTGATTCTGAATCGAATTGAAGATGGGTGTGGCATTTGCCGTTTAGATGGGTGTGGCATTTGCCGTTTATGAATTACAAACATCCGCACAAACTTAATATACTCTTTTCCACAGGGTGGTGCAGGGTATAAAAAGGTATGTGATGCATGAAGCGTGAAGTTAAAAAGTTAAAAGCGTGGGCTGGTAGCACCATCCATAGTATAGAGGAAAGTGTTTTGGCTTGAATTCTCATTCTTTTTCTCTCTCTCCTTCTTCTCTCTCTCTCCTTCTTCTCTCTCTCTCCTTCTTCTCTCTCTCTCCTTCTTCTCTCTATCCTTCTTCTCTCTATCCTTCTTATCTCTCTCAGAGAATAATAACTTTTTAAAACTTTTTAACTTCACGCATCTTAAAAAAAACGTCGTATGGATAAAGAGTGCTGCCACATACATAGATAAGACATTTGTTAAGAGGTCTCTGCTGGTACTGTTTTAAAGTGGAAGCTTTAAAAGCTTATTCTTAGAACAAAAGCTTATGTCTTGTATACGTATCTATTAACTATAATTTTAGCAGCACGAAAGTTATATAGCTATAAAACGCAGCTATTGTTTTTCTATCTTTGAAACACCAATGTAAATGATTATGTATCCAATGTAAAAGCTAAAAAAATACAATGCTTACATAAGCATAAACATAAAGTGCGAAATAGATCTGTACATTTGAAATGCCCATGACTGCATATATTACCACAAATACCATGAAAAGTAAAATAGTACAATAAATAATTTCTTATGATTTAATTTATGGTTAACTTCAAGCAATTTATATATATATATATATGTAATATAAATTTGTATGTGTGTGAAAAGAAATAAAAAATAAAAAAAAAGATAATATATGCCGGTTAGACTAGTTCATACATGTTTAAATTTATGTACGAAATATGAAATAAAAATAAAAAATATTTAATAAACGCTATCAAAAAAGATGAATTAAAAATGGCTTTTTTATTTTTGTTTATAATAACATATGTAGTGATCAGGTAAGCACTTCTTAAAATTCACTCTGAAGTAGTAAGAATTCATTTTAAATATGTTGACGCGAGTTTTTTGCAGAACTTATTTTTTAGAAAATAGAAATTTTTTGGTCAAGAAGAAATGTATTCTTTTTCTCTTATTTACTTTAAAGTGAAACTCTCAAGGCAACGAATCTAAAACAAAATTCATAAAGGTGAGTACGTAAAGAAAGGTAATAGTGACGATGATATATGACACATTTGTAGTAATTAATCCCAACGGTGAGTAGATGGTAAACTTTATAAAGTCCACATGTACACGTACGCTCATACGCAACTGTTCATCAAAAACAGGGTATAACTAACTACCTGCACTTATGGGAGGAGTGCATTGAAGTGTACGCAGCGATTTGTAGATAAACGATATGTGTAATGTAATTTTATATATATGTAAATAGTGAAGGCGTAAGATTGTGTAAATAAGTTCACAGAAAATAAGTGTGGACGCAAATTAAATTTAACAAGTAAAAAAACTAAATTTGGCTTAGGCCAAATCTTAAATACTCTCCACATCTATAACAGTGGGCGTGGCAAATATGCATATATATATTGCGTCCTGTAATTAAAATTGTTTTCATTTGTTTACCATGTTATCAAGTACGTGTGCTTGTTTCAATTCCTTATTTGTAATGTTGTCTGTCATATTTTTGTCGTTCTTTTTCTTTCCGGCACTCGAGCTTAAAACAACGAGTCAAGCAAGAAAATAAATTTGAGTATATAAAAATTAATTAATTATGTAAAAAAATCATCATAATCTTGGAAATAATAAAATTAACAATTTTGGATAATTGAACCATTCAGTGCACACATTGATTTACTCCATTTTTTGAAAAATCTTAAAGTTAGGTATCAAATCACTTGGTATAAACATAACTTTATTATTTCATCGCATTTCTCAACTTTTTTTTATGGAGTTTTGTCGAATTGTAATAGAAAACCTTAGAAAACCTCGAATATTGCGTGTACCACATTTTCGGGCGACACATTTTACGACTGTGAGAATTCCAACAAAAAGCTATATTATTCACATGGACGGACAGATTGGTTAAATCAATTTTTCTATTGAAGGTGATCAAGAATATATATATTCTTGGGTGTGTGGCTCGCTCATCTGAACTAAAACAATATATCCGCACATCATTACGATGATGGGTAAAATAAGTAAACATACTAAATTTGGCTTAAGCTAAATCTTATGTATCCTCCACCTCTATGTATTATGTATATGGCGGTAAGTAGTTAATTACGTAATACGAGAAAACTTACGCATTAGATTCTTCAAATGAAAGATTATATTATAGTTTTAGCTATGAGAGCCAAGTGCCACGCCCAAGTACAGAATTTCGGTTCGATATCTCAAAATGTACAACTGTGAGAGTTCCAACAACAGACACTGAGTGTTTGTGTGTTAGTGTCTTAGCTAAATTTTTCTTAGACCCGTTCGGTAGTAACGAAAGGAGTAACAAATTCAGCAAAGCCCCCTATCTATCATGAAGGGTACATAAATACTACTTATAGTTACCCGTACCCTTTTAGGTAACATTTATTCATTTATAAAGTTATAAGCATATTTCCTGAATATATCTACTTCTTCTTAACTATGTACATACAAGCATAATATATCAAACAACACAACGCACACTTTTTGGTTTAATTTGTCATTTGCTAAATTGTTGGTTTGTCGCATGATTGTCACTTGATTACGTTTGTTTATATCCTTATTATACAAATGGACGTGCGAACCGAGTCTTATTCTCTTATACAGATAGTTCTATTCACTGTGTTATTGTATAGTATTGTGTTAGAAACACTTAATCACGCTGCAAATTTCGTAAATAGAAAAAAAGCCTCTCCACACAGATAATCCCAATTATGAAACATATGTATAAATTTTATTGACCGAGAGAAACTGAGAGCGTTTAACGTGAATGAAAACAAGTGATAATCAACCTGTCCATTCGGTGGTGACTATGTAAACATAATTGTAATTACCCGTATTCGTTGCTATGAAAGGACGCATCAGAGGCCCTACAAAGTTTCCATATGCTATTGCATCACACGTATTTGAGTTAAAAAATTTTTGCAACACCGCAGAGCAGGCGTCGGGGACACAAATTATACATATTCTGAATTCTGGTTCCATTTTTAGAACCCCTCCCCATACAAATTTTTTTTTTCATTTCTTAAATAAACAAAATATAAAAAAATTTTGTTACACGTATCATTTTGAAATTTTTGAAAATGCAAGTATAAAAAAATAAAATCTTTTATTTTCAAAGAAAAAAATTAAATTGAATAATATATCAAATGGTGTAGGGTATTTGATGGTCGGGCTTGACCGACTATAATATTTTTACTTGTTTCCTTTCACATTATGGTTTGCGATATATTAAGTTTGTCACAACTCAGGCGCCTAGCAGAAGAAGACTTCATAAATAGCACAAAGTATAAAGTATACCGAGTATGTAAGTTCGCACGACTTCAAGTATTAGACTGAAATTTTTCAATAACAAGGCTGAGATGTGTGTGTTCTCACTTGATCGTTCCACATTTTAGACCATCTCGTTCTTGTTCGTTTTATTCTCTTATAAATGCAAAATGAAAATGACGAGTGGAATATATGTTTACACTACACTAACTTTCTAAATATCATAAAAATTAACAATGTGGAAAACATATTCTTATAATACATACATTTTCCAATAAGTTGCTTGCGTTATTCGTAAAGTATGGCTATTAAAAATTGTCTCTCGATTCCTCTCAACGTGCGTTAATCATACGCCCAATAATCCAATTTTTATTCGGCACTTATGTCATACGATATACTTAGTATATACCTATATGAATCCGTATACAGCCTCCGCTATAGCTATACATTACGCGTAATCTCAGAACGAAGGAGAAAGAGTAATTGAGGGAGATAAGAAAACATGAAAGCAAAAGTGCATTAAGTGAGAGTACGTTAAGTAAATTTATTATCCGCACAATTTATTGCCAATAATTTACAGTTTTATTTAATTGTTGACCTTTTAAGAAGATATCAACCCCACTCATGACTACCACCATTACCACACTGCACTTGGTCCCTCTTCATGTCAGTTATTGACACAATTGATGACATTTTGTTGTTCTTTTTTTGTGATAAGTGTTCGCCTTTGTACGTATGCGAGGTAGTTGCTTTAAGTGTTCTTTTATCCTATATCACTTTGTCCGTGGAGTATATTCAGGTTATAGATATAATTATTGTACACTTACACTTTGAAAAGCAATTTTGCCAATTCCCATTGTTTGTCGATTTCTTTATAAAAATGAAACGGATTCTGATAAGAACGATAATGAAAATAAACGACTTAGTTCCAAAAATTATCTTGTAATGGGTTTAGTTGTATCAGTAAACACGCGGCCTTATCGTATAAGTGGGTCAATAGAGTTCCTCCTTTGGGACAAAACCTGTCCTTGTACCAAATTTCATTAAGAAAAGCTATCTGTTGGACTTAAATTTAGATGGACTTACCGACGGACACATGAACATGGTTAAGTCGATTCAGATATTGATTCTGAATCAATCGGTATACATGGAAGTGGGTGTGGCATTTGCCGCTTAGGAGTTACAAACATCCGCACTTAATATACTTTCTTACCAACTGTGATACAAGGTATAAAATTGATTGGTGAAGATTTACAGACTTTGATTTTTCCTTCTATGAAAAGTTACCTTTTCACGTTTTGTCGGGTTCAATTGCGTTTATTCAATAATGATGTAATTGTTGAAAGGGGTGTAAAAGTAAGACAGAATAGCTCAGCTTACGTGTGACAATCATAATAAATTGTACAAATATTTGTTGTTATTAAAATTATTGATGACATGTGAAATTATTAAAAAGAACAGGCATTGCATAGCTAATCCAGGTGCGTCAGCCAGCAAGTTTTAATTAAAATATAACTGTTAAAAATGCTGCTCTCACTGTCTTCCTCATGTTCGCAGACATACAAACACATTCTTCTGTGCAAGTATAGATGACTTCATTCAAATTCAACAACGTTTATATATATGAATTCATACCTACGCATACACCCTTTTATACATGTACATATAAAAACTACAATCAAAACAAATGGATTATATTATAGGGAAAAACCTAGGCAACACAAACATCAGCACCATCAACCATTCCCAACTGTACGTCGACTAAATGAGCAGAAATATAACTAAGGCAGATGACTTTCAAACATTACGCCAACTGCCAGCTGCTAACACATGGTCACTTTTTTACGCTCATGTGGCGCTTTTCCATTTCATGTGGACGCAAAACATCCATACAGCTGCATCCCTAGTTAAATGCCAACATATAAAATACGTATACCCGCGTATATGATTACAAATATATGTGTAGATGAGCGGTTTCAACTAAATGTGAATATTTTGTGGTAAAAAGTAGTCTTTCACTATTTGTACCTAAGCACGTACTCAAGCAAACAAACTTGCACCATATATATTCTTATATGCATATATCATGTAAGCTAAAGAGCCAAGATTTTTCTACTAATCCTACTACATACACTAAAGCTTTTGTTTTGAGTAGTTTTACACAAAACTTTTCTGCGATTCATTGCAACATAACCGTCAGTGTTTAGGTTACTACCCATCTGTGTCTGTCCGTTGTGGGCACAGTCACACTTTTAGTTTTTGCACGCAGATCGCTATTTAAAATGGGGAAAAATCGGTCATTAGCCACGATCACAATCAACAAAAATATATTCATCTGCCGGAAAAATTAGGCTCTTAAGTTGAAATTTCAAATGCATATTTATGTGCCAAAAATATGCATCCTCGGGTAACAAACACGCCCACAATTTACAAAAAACCATATTCACCATAAAAGTAGGCTTGCTAACTGACACATAATGCATACACTATTGAGGGCGGAATATATACACGCCCACAATTGTAGATGTGGAGGACATGTAAGATTTGGCCTAAGCCAAATTTACTTCATAATTGTTTCCTTGTAATTTTGTTCCTATTGTCTCAACTATGGTGTGAAATCTATTTTTTATACACTCTACATATTATATCCCCATTATATATTATATTAAGTTTGTCATTCCGTTTAAGACATCCAAAAGGGGGTGGATGTCAGAGACCCTACAAAGTATATATATTCTCGTTAGCTTCAAAATCTGAATCGATCTAATCTATTGCAGAAGAGGCGAATGAACACGGCAGCGAACTACTGTCATAAAATTGGGAGAACTGAACTTTGAATACGGCTTCAGAAATGACTCTACGAAAACAACATTGTGCTAAAATAATTATATTTTATTCATATGCAGACGAGATCAAATTATGGACACGCCAACCGTTTACAAAAAAAAAAACTGTAATTCAGAGTAAAGTTAGTTAGATGTTATGTAGCATGTACAACTGAGTCCGCTAATGCATATATTTCCTTCAATATCAGATGTTTTCTTTTCATTCACGTAATAGCGGAAACAAACAAATTTTAAAAACAAACAAACAAACACCCGGTGCCGTGTACAATTTAGAATACATTCACTCAAAGTGTCGCTAACACCTGCACATAATATCTTCTTGGCAAGAAGAACCGCTAACGAGTTTTAGGAATTGCAAAAGTTTAATTTATTGTGTGTGACATGAGCTTACCAACGAAAGCAGATATAGACAAAGGCAAAGAGAGAGGGAGACTAACAATTATACAATACACATATAATTTGGTGCACTTTAGTTTATTCTTACAAAAGTTGAAATGTTATGAAATTCACTTTACAAGTATTGTGTTGTGCCAGCAAAGGAAATGTTCATTTTTTCATCTGTGCACTTTGTTCTCTTTATTGTGTATATGTGAAGGAGTGTTAGGTTTCTAAAGCACTTTCGGTAATTACGGTGACACATTTCATGGCACCCAATGGTTGAGTTGATTTGATTTTAAAGCGTTATACTAAAGTCATACATAAGAATTGTTTTGAAACCAAACGATGCAAATTCACTGTAAATGATGCAAAATAATTATGTTATATTACAATGTACAGAGTGTCCCGAAATTTAACGGGTTAGAGGCCTAACTACATAACTCTGGAAAAAGTGAGTAAAAAGTCAATGTCAAGTGAAATCGCTTCTTATATTGAGTAAAATCTACTATGAACTATAAAGTGGGAATTTCATACATAAGCTATACATATTTATAGATACCCAGTCCATCAAAGTCGGCGTGGTCGCATTACAGTTACGTCTATATTGTACAAAAAACCACACCCAGAGTAAAACACGACTTGAAAAGTGATACTTAAAGAACCACTATTAGAAGGCTTTCATGTACCGATAGTACGTAGATGTGGAAGGTATTTAAGATTTCGTCCAAGCCACATTTAGTTTTTTTTATTTGTTCATTTAGAATCAATTGCTTGTGGAAAGCAATGAAACGGTCCATTCTGTAATGTAACACACTACAAACAAAGCAAATTGTCTGTGACAACGACTATAGTAGAAGTTGGCAATTAACCAAAAATTGTTCGATCTAGCAATGCAAAAATCACATAATTTAGATAAGAAGGAAATACGCCGAGTTGGTTAATCCGTTTGCTACTAGCAGCAACAGGCTGTAGGAAGCTCTGAAATAAAATATAAAGTCTAGATTCGATTAATTGATACTTATGTGTTCGGGCATACGACAGTTGTGGAATGTTCGCCGTAGCAAAATTGAGCTCTAATTTGATACCGAGATTCTTATGACAGGCAGGGAGTTTTTTTTATTGAACAGTCATGTACGCGATTGATGAATATGTCTCAGGGTTACAAAAATGAAATTTGATACTTAAAGCAGTCAAGAAACCACCCGCAATTTCAAAATAAAGTCCTTGGTGCAAAATTTTTAGTGGTTTTGTTGAATTGTAAATTTGTCATAATTTTTTTTTTGGTTATTTAGTATTAAACTCAAATCGGTGAACATTTGTAGCAAATTTGTGCCGATTTGAGTATTATTCTATCTCTCTTCCTTTAACAAACAAATCATTGTTTAGGATACTTATTTAGAAACATAAACACCGCGCTTCTCTATAAATGAACATTATTGCTGGAGTACATAGAGTGTGTTTGGTAAGTGTAGGTATTAAAAGGATACTTGGAGTGCTACACCGGAAGCCATCAATACGCCAATAGAATCGAATGCTCGCACACATGTATTCGTGCGTTTTTGTTTCTATTGTAATAAAGCGTCCAGGTGGTTAACAGTCTAACTCTAATACATAAGTCGCTTGCATTTCACGGTAATACATAAAATATGTACACATATTTAATATGGTAAGGGAGAAGTGGAAAATGTATTCACCCATTTCTTTCTGTCTCCGTTGTTTGTTTGTTTTTTGCATTTAAACCTGTTATTCAATGACTTTAACGGTGTTTACTTTCTTTTCCTTTCTGTTTCTTTTTCGTTTTCTGTAATTAATGCAAATTTATGCTATGTCAGCAATTCCCGCTGACATCAATGGCGGAGAAATATGCGCTCTGAATATCGCATTTGCATTAAAATTGAAATTTAATGTGAAATCGATAAAGTTCAAGAATTGCACAGTTACGACAACAAGAACATAAATAAAATAACGAGTAAAACCACAAAGTTTGGCTTGGGCCAAATCTTAAAAACCCTCCTTTACTATACACAAAGAGTGGCAGTAGCTAGTACATTTATACGTATCGACTTACACGTTAGATTCTGGTCAAAAGAGACTTTTCGTACAGAGGATGCGTTCAATGTCGCATATTCTCAGCACAGCCGTGGAAAGACTATAACGAGTCTTTTGGCATGGTAGCTCAGCTTTTCCCGATTGTGGGCATGACTCTCAAACCATTTCGCTCAAACTAAACAAACCTGTAAAGTGTCTGTGCAAAATTCCAGCTCAATATCTAAAATTGTAGTGACCGTGGTAGTGTCAACGACAAACGGAACAATAAACATAGTCTAACCCCCCACGAAGGACACAAAAAGGAAGAAAAGAGGAAACTATTAAATAAATCTCAACTTAATAAATTTACTTTACCGCCCTAACCAAAAGGGGAACGGGACTAATTTTTAAATTCCGCTACTTTATATTGTATATATGATATATATAAAGATATATGCAACCATATTTGTTTTCTATATATTTGTAATTTACCATACAAAGTCCATCTCAGAGTTATAAATCTTGTACTTATTGAAATATTTGTTAAAAAAAGCAAATCAAATGTAAAACGACCAACTATCTGCCAAATAGAATATTCATGGTCTAGAGTTTATGAATGAGTGTGTAACTAAATTGAAAACAAGTAAAAAAAATAAAAACTTTGTCTTCTTTCCACCTTCCACGAGTACTTACAAACGATGGGCGTGTCATGTATGTATTACGTAACAGCTCAAATTTTACGCTGAGAATGGTTTTTGTAAATTTTGGATGCGACTGTCAGCCGACGACGTCCATTTTTTACACATCGGTGGAGTAATTTAAGATTTCAACTTCATAGCTCGATTTTTGTGGCATATAAATAGACTATTGTTGATTGTGGTCCGTGCTGTTAACCGATTTTTCCCATTTTAAATAGCATTCTGCGGGGCGAAAGTAGAAATGTATGTACAAAATTTCAGTTTTCAAACTGTTTCTGATGCTGATCAAAATTACTTTAGGATCTCTGGTGCGTCCTTCTGGGTGTGGCAAATAGAATGACAAGGGCAGTATACCCAGTATGCAGTATGTGGAGTGTATATTAAAGATTGAAAAGTTCATAAAATACAAATAACTTTTGTCACAGACTTTTCATAGATACGTACACATCCCAACGAAATTCATACACATTCAGAGTATGAAACGTAAAAGATATAGAAGAGCTGTCCCCAACAAGACCGCCCGGCAGCAATCACTTCGCGTTCGAATGAAAATAAAACAATTTACAAAAGATTCTACCGCAATACACTTACCGCTATACCAACATGTACATACTGTACGTATGTATGTAAGTGCAAATATCAGCACATAATATATGAGTAGAGAGGGCGAATTCTTCCAATATTTGCACTGACATTAAGTGACACAAAAGATGTACTTGGCTTAGACCAGATAATTTATACCTTTCCTTTATCAAGGTCTAGTAAGCGTGTGTTGTGCCATTTTTTAAATCATTGTCTGCTCATTAAACCCCGCATCACTTGTGGCAAATGGTATATTAAGTTTGTGCGGATCATTTTTAGAAAAGAATAGTTAATTAGCTTAATAATTGGTTGTGCCAAATTTGGACCCGATTGGACTATTTTGCGTTTACCTTACGTTTACTGACACAACTATATTAATTGTAGCTTAATTTGTGGAACTAAGTGGTGCAAGGTATTAAATGGTCCGGCTTGACTAAGTATAACATTTTCCCTTGCTTTAGAATTACCCGATTCGTTCAAGCATTTTTGCCCAACCCTTAAGAAGATCCATTTATGTTCGGTTATTTAAGAAAACGGGACTATGGTTAAATAATCTCAGATGTTGTTGCTGATACAGAAACCAGGCTCATAATATTCTCCGAACCTTTAAATTTTACTTATGTTAAATGCTGGAAAGCGGTCGAGGAGAGTAATCGTTTAAAAAAGTTGAAATCGGTGAATCATTGATCAACTTTATATAGGGTCGCAACGAATTTGATTTACGGTGTAAAAACTTACGCTTCTCTAAGAGGTTTTTTCAATGTTACAAAGTTATTAACCAAAGTGCATACATGTCTAGCTTGAAGTGCTATCTAGGGAAATGAAGATACAATAAGAAAGATAAGTAAAAAGTAAGTTCCATTTGATTGGGCCAAATCTTGGATACTCTACATACACTTGAGCGTCACACGCAAACAATAGCGTCTTCTTTTATTAACTGTTGAAGGATATATTGTCACAAAGGTCGAAATCTGCAATATATGACATTATTTGTAAGTTATGGGCGTGTCAGTTATCCTCCCACGTCCATATTTTGTAAATCTATTAATTGATCGGAAGTATTTTTTATCCAGACTGACACAGGCACATAACTAAGAATTCTTGCATCTCTGCTGCTTTTCTCTGGGTGTATATGTAACTTAAATGTAACGATGTAATAACGTGAGTGTATCCCTCACTTTTAGGTGATGGGGTATAAAAAATGAAACAAGTGGCAAGTGGAAGACAAGTCAAAGACTACGAATCACTGAATTGGATTGCGGCGCTTATATTCTGTTACACGCTATTATTTGCTTTGTGTATGTGTATGGGTATTCTGAGTATGTGTTTGGATATTTACTTATGCGTTACATACCTATCCACGCATGTGTAAACAAGTTGCTGAGGCTATGGGGATATACCTACCTAACGTGTTCCCTTATTTCATGTATTATACAATCGTAGTCGGTCTGTCTGTCTATTTCTAAATCATGACAGTAGTTTCATTTCAATTGGTTTTTTCTACCAATCCCTTAAAGATATACGTGTGTTATGTATAGTGCATGAGGTATGAGGAATGTGTGTTTGTGTGTGTGGGTTGTAAATGTTTTCATATGCATAAACGTGCGTACCAATGCACATCCAATGACACACATATGTTATATAACATACCCACGAGGCGCATAACTTTTTTCGTTATTATTGTTGCTACGCAGATTAACTTTCATTGTTTTCTTCTTTACTTATTCAAAATTTATTGGATGGTTAGAGATTGTTAAGAAGGTTAAAAAGGATTTTACAAAGAAGAACTTTTACAATATCTAAGAGTGAAATGCATTTAAAAAAGTCCTTACTTTGCTTAATTACTGACTCTATGGTTCTATTGTTTGTATTGTGTATTCGTAAGTGTATGAAAATAAACAAATAAGAAAACTAAATTTGGCTTGGGCCAAATCTTAAATACCCTCCACCTACACAACGGTGGGCGTAGCAAATATATATATATTGTGCCCTCTAATAGTGTATGTCTTACGTATCAGCTTTGTAGTCTATGTAGTATGGTTTTTGGTAAATTGTGGGCGTGTTTATTATCCAATTTCGCCCATTTTTGGCATGTCAATCAAACTATGTATACGCGTCCCAAATTTCAAGTTCCTAGGTCAACTTTTGTGGCAGATATAAAGAGTTTAATTAATTGTGGGCGTGTTTGTAATCCGAATACGCCCATTTTTGGCAAACCGATGAAGCTAATATTATATAATAATGTAGAGTCTCCGTCTGGGTGTTGCAATCGGTAGAACGAACTTAGTATACCCTCATCACTGAGGTGGAGGGTATAAAAACGTCAAAGTGAAACGGGTACGTGAAAGAATAATATGTAACTTAAATGCATTTACATGTAATACTTAGCTGCACATAAGTTGAAGATGACGGACAATGGGGCAACAATTTCCTTGTCAATGTTTGGTTTCATTTAAACGAGAATTGTTCCCCTAAAGTGATGCTTGACTTTTTTCTTCTCTTCTTGCTCACTTCCTCTCTTTCTTATTCGTATTTAAACACACTGAAAAGTCTGGTGCAATGACTTCGTTGAGCAGACGTTTATTTGCACACTAATGTATTTGTTTGGACGCGTGCATTCATGACTTTGGATGTGTGTGTGTGTTAAATCGAATATCATATGTACTCTGATGTAAATGCATATAAATTTAGAAACATTTCCTGGTATTGTCGTCTTCCACTTCAGCCACCCCCTCACACAAGTGCAATATTTTGTATCATAATATTTCATGAAACATTTTATTGCTGAAATAAATAACTTAAACGGATAAACAAGTAAGAAAAGTCAATTTGGCTTAGACCAAATCTTAAATACCCTTCACATCCATAACAGTGGGCGTGGCAATTATATAGATATATTGCGCCTTCTAATAGTGTATGTATTTACGTATCAGCTTGCAAGTATAGTTTTACGTTGAATATGGTTTTTTGTATACTGTTGGCGAGTATGTTATCGAACCATGTCCATTTTTGGCACATCGATGAAGCTAATATTCACAGATAGACATACCAAATTTTAGGTTTGTAGCTCAGTTTTTGTTGCAGATGCATAGATTTTCGTCGATTGTGGGCGTGATCAAGAATATATATACTTGTAGGGTCGCTTACGTCTCTCTGAAGTAAATGCTTTTTTTTTTACATAAAACATTTGTTAAATTTAAAAGATATCTTTCCAAATGTATTTGATGAAATTACAAATTAACAAGACTGGGCATGAAACTCTGCCACATGCATTTTACTCTCAATATATTGGTAAATTTTTGAACTTTTCGATCCGATTCTTTATATAAGAATCAAGTGGGAAATAATGTTAATATTTCTTTGGACTAGAATGACATTTATATATATTTGCATATAGTGGGATATAGCTAATCAATGGTTTGTATATTTCAAAACAAAAGTGTAAAAAATGAAGATGTGTCTCGTAGGTGAGATATTGACTCCAAACTTGACTTGAAACACCACTTGTTTTCGAACTTGCAGTCTCTCCCCTACCTCTTACCTACCGTTACTTCCACATCAGGTTGTAGGTGGTAGGTCATGTAAAAGCATTTTTTTGTACTATGGCGACCACAACATACAAAAAAAAAAGTTAGATTGAATATTCTTGCTGAGAAGATTTATTGTCCTAGGGAAATATAACAAATATTGCAACAAAATAAATTGATTTTAAAGATATATATGTACACAATATATGAATCACATCACCAGCACGTTACTGAATAAACAAAAGACCCAAGCGTGCTGATGTTTACACACTAACGATTCGACGAACTGTTCCAATGCAGTTCAACCTCCCTTCGATAATTGCAAATTATTGAAAAGAATAATAAATGAAAAAAAAAGAAAAGCAGAAAATGTTTAAATAGATACGTAACGGGATGATAGAGAGGCAGACGCATCGATATACAAGTGCACCAAGTATTTTTAATTAAGTTGTAATCATAATAAAATTAATTTGTTTGACACCTAAGTTTTATACGCAACACTTGCAATACACATACCCATCTAGATAAACATAGCGGTGAACTGCACGAGAGACTGAAAGTGAGGTTCAATTCCAGTAAACAAGTAATAATAATAACAATAAACTGTGAGGTTTTTAATATAAAAGTTTCACTTGAAATTCACGTGCCCGTGTATGAGTGCAGTATTTCATTATCAACGCCGTGCAAACGTTACACGTTTAATTTTGTTTGTTTTAAGGATTAAGGCATTTTTAAGCATTCATATGAATGTCCAGTTTTTCAAAAACATACCCATTTAACATTTGAAAGAATTAAAAGAATTATGAGCAATAATTCAATATGTTTGGAAAATGGTCTTGGGCCACCTTCATGTGTGCCTGTATGTATGCGATTTTTCACAAGTGATATTTAAAGTTTATAATAACATATACACTCATGTATGCGTGTTGTTGTTGTACATTTCTGCTTATCTCTATCCTCTTTAAAAAAGAAGAACCAGACAACTGCATAAAATATGTAATGTGCTATGGTAGATGCGGGATATTACTACACATAGCAGCCCTTTGTTATAACCACGTATGCCGGCTGCTAGTGATTGTAAGCTACCGTGACAGTTAGTCAGCCAGTCAGCCAGCCATTATGAGTATGCATTATGCATGCTTTTTGTTTTGTAATTGTAAAGTAACTCTCCTTAAGTGGTACTTCTCTCTACATATGCATCTGCTCGTCTATTCACACATAATCCTCGTGCTGTATATTCAAGTTTACTGTATTTTTCTCATTTATTCTCATTCATATATCCACTTATAATCCTGCTCCATCACATAAATAAATTGCGTTGTTGACAGTTTGCTGCTTGCCTATATATTTTTATATCCTCTACATAAAATGGGGGTATACTAAGTTTGTTCTTATGTTTGCAACACCCAGAAGTAGGAATAAGACACTCTACAAAGTATATATATCCTTGATCAGTATCAAATACTGAGTCGATCTAGACATGTATGTCCGTGTGTCTGTCTGCTGTTGGCATTCTCATAATTTTTTTACTTTTAGTTATGCTCGCAGATAACAATTTAAAGTGGGAAAAATTGGTGAAAGGCCACGCCCACAGTCCATAAAAATTTATATATCTGCCACGAAATTATGTTCTTAGTTTGAAATTTGAATTATTTCGTCGCATGCGCAAAAAATGGGTGTGGCCGGATATCAGATACGCTCACAATTTACAATTTCAAGTTCCTAGGTCAACTTTTGTGGCAGATATAAATATTTTTATTAATTGTGGGCGTGTCTGTAATCAGAATACGTTATTTTTGGCATATCGATGAAGCTAACATTTATAGATGTACGTACCAAATTTCAAGCTTAAAACTCAGATAAATAGTTTTTAGTAGATTTTTGGCGTGGCTTTTGGCCGATTTTGCCCATTTTAAAAAACAATCTGCGTGCAAAAACTTGGAGTGCCTGTACAAAATTTCAGCTCAATATCTCAAAATTTACGACCGTGAGAGTACCAACAACAGACGGACACACGGACACACGGACACGCGGACATACATGTCTAAATCGAGTCAGTTTTTGACGCTGATCAAGAATATATATACTTTGTAGGGTCTCTGACGCCTTCTTCTAGGTGTTGCAAACGGAAGCATAAACTTAATATACACTGAGGTGGAGGGTATAAAAATGGGCTCTTTTAAACGCATGTATGTACATGCGTACAAATTCATATCTATGAATATTTAATAGTAATCGCAGGCACTTATCTACTCCCTACATTTGTTGTCTAGGCCAAGAGTCGGCAATTTGGTGCCCGGAGGATTTTGAGCTGTTTGCGGTTTAACGTCTCGATTCTAAAAACTGTAAATGCTTCAGTTCAAATTTGTACCCACTTTGGTGTTTTACCGAAAGTCATTTGGCCCAAAGTCTGAGAACTGGAAATTCGACTTATGTACCAAATTACAATAATTTGTCTGAAAATTTTCATAGTCAAGCTTCGTATGTAATAAATCTAAGTTGTGTTGATAATTTATATCTAACCAACCAACCAAGCCTTGATATAGGTTACGTATAAATTTTTAAAACATAAAGTGATTGTGTGTGATTTAAAGGTATGGTATGTGATACGAGTAATTTAAAGTTGTTGTTCTCTACCCAGGTAGCTAGCTTACTAGATAAGGTTGCAATCAAAATTTCAATGGATTTAGCACACGCGCTTGTATGGCGGTTGTTGAGGCAGCAGTAAAATTAAGAACTTGTCTGAAGTTCGGTAGAAAAATGTGTATTTTATTTATTTGTATTGCCTACAAATGCTAGATCGGATAACATATACGCCTTCAATTCATAAGAAATCTTTTGAGTGCAGAAATAGTCGTTAAGAGAGAGCACACCTGCAGCCAAATGCTACGCATACATGTCACTTATATACGAGTATAATACATAATAATACAAATAACTACATATAAGTTTTTTTACTTGCTTTTAAAAATCAAATGCGCCTATGAAGTGCTTTTGAAGAGGTTTCTAAGCTACATGGCGTATTATAAACATACCTACCCAAGTGTCATGTGTCTATGCATTTTTCGTAGAAACGTTTATTCTACTTTAAGAATATAAGCGAAATAAAAAAGCAAAATAGGCTCAGGGGTAAAATTAAATTGTTAAACACACACAGAAGTTTGGCTAAAGGTGTACTTTAATTGTCCATATAAGGATGAGAAAATGCTTAAAGGATTTTTTATGTGACTCGGCTTAATGAGTTGGTAAATATTATTGTATTATTAAAGCCGTTTTAAGCTTCTATTTTATAGTTTATCGCTTTGTTCCCTTTGATACCTTCGAAGAATTTTTATTCAACTTCTTCTGGCGTCCTTTGTATTTGATTTATAATGGCAATGTGTAGTTTATCGCATTCTGCTCTTTAAACCCTCTCGTCTGACTCGCTCACATCATATCACTCACATAATAGGCCCCTTGTAGAGACTGGTAGCCGCCATATTAAATTTTAAGTCAATCATTTAGTTTAGAATCAATGGAAGTTAGAGGTAAATGGAGGGAGATTGGGTATGGGTGAATAGTATTAATTTATATTGGACTTGAATCTGAGAATATTAAAGCAGGTAGAAAAGACTTGAACTTGAAGACTAGATGGCTTCATAGAGGGACAGCTCGGTTAAAAGTTATTAGTAGTGCTATACCACGCCCACAGTTATTGTATATACCATGCAAGGATATCCAACACTTGGCTTGAACCCAATACAGCTTTTTTCATCTCCACATTATAATATATAAGTTTGTCATTCCTCATACAAATACCACCAGGATAATTTAGGAACTATCACAGAGTATTTAATGAAGTCCATGCGGTAACTTAAGTAGTATCGCATAAATCGCGAATTTGGACCAAAACGAGGGCATTTCTACAAAGCATTTCCGTAAAGCTGTCAAGTTTCCAAGCTGACAAATTACTTAAATGTGGAAGATACCTCAAATTGGGCTCATTGGACCAAACTTAGACTTTTCCTTTGTTACTTATTTATTTACTCTGGCGCATAAATACAAGGATGATTGGGGGTGAAACAGCATCAATATCATTATTATCACTGTTGCTGTTATTAATGGTGATAATATCTTCCTGTAAGCCCATAGCTTAGCAATGTTTTAATGAAAGTTGGTGTGGTTGGTAGCCGTCGGACACTTACACTTTCTCCTTGATTATGTTCGCTTCATGGCATGAATGAAAAACACAATAAATTCTCCTTATGCTTGCTACACAATGCTACTGAATGTAAGACTCTGTCTGTATATTATATATAATAAATGTTAGGAAGCTTAGTTAAGGAAGCTGCAGTTAAACCTATCTGTTGTTACATGTTTGTAAGGGGACCTTGGACGAAGTAAATGAGAAAAGGGTAAACAGGGACACAAATCAAGCAAGCACATGTTACGATGTACCTTCAACTCATGCGTAAACTTAAGCACGTTCTTAAAGCTTACAATACAATCATACATACACCTTACAAATATAGTACGTCCTCTAATAATAGGAGTTACGCTCCATAACAAATACTTAGAATGGGAAGCTTTGCACAGCAAAAACATAAATTCACATTGTATTGCGTTTTGTGTTATATAATGAAATCAAGCGTATCTAATAATCTCCTTCATGTTGAAATCTCGGGATTATGACTGCATTACTCTGCCTTGACAACCACATATTCTGGTATTATGTTTAAATCAAACCAAACCAATAAATACATATACACATACCTACACCTATAATGTGTACGTTTGTTGCATATGAAAGTGGAGCGTGCCCTGTTTCTGGCACGAGCAAGCACCGTCATCTTCATTGTAATCTAATAATATTTTCATTATTTGTAACGTAGGATGCACGCATATGCTGCGTTTTCAAGAACAAGTAAAAATTTGTATTTGCAAAGTATTTTTGCAAATTGTTAGCTATTGTGGTTAATGAGTTATGTAATAATAAGCTGCAACAAATGTTCTATTTCGAGTTAGATATCTTTCGAGCATATCGAATTTACAGCAAGGGTTTATGGGAAATTGAGCGACAATATTTCTCCCAGAGAGATATGGTGAGGTGGGCATAAGTGTAATGCTAATGTGGCAAATACATGCTTGAATTTTATAGCGAATGAAAAACTTTCACAGATGAGTCCTTCTTGGCTTTCTCATAGCTTTTGTAGAGCTGCTGTCCGCCCAAGTGTGTGTCCGAGTTGATGAGTATTGTTTTGGTTATTTTAACATCTCCATAGCAGCTGTAGAGTGTAAATAAGTTATGAGGTAAACCATCTCTCAATTACATCGCACCTATGTGTTTCCTACGTACAGCTACGCTACTTACCATTTGATTTCGTGGTATTTCAATAATAGAACCATTGTAGATTTTTTCTTCAAACATGTACATATGTATTTTTCTATTTACGTTTTTAATAATTGGTTTAAATTTATGTAGCTTTCAAGTTTAAAATCATTTTACTTGTTATTCGTGTCTAATGCCACTTTAGCTGAAAACTTTTTCATAATCGCGAAACTCTCAAACTAATGTATCAAGAACTACTCAAGCCGTTTGTTTATGATCACACCAGTGCGAGGGTTGCCGCAATCCGTGATCGCATTAAATCGAATACTTTCCCAATTGTTTGCTGTGTTTTATTTTGTTCTTATTTTTATATAAATAATTTTTACTTAGCAATGGTTTAGTTAATGAACACTCTTATAACTACGAGTAACATTAAATAAATGATATTATGCCGGCCACCTAAAATGGGGGACCTATTGTACCAAGTCTGCCATTCCCTTGTGCAACTACCAGCGTGAAATCGAATGTCAGACACATCTACAATTGACAAAAACCTTCCTCATTTCTTTAGTGTAAAAACTCTACGGAAGGTGAAAATGAGTGGAATCGAACATAAGGTACGATACTAAAGAATTCCAACATAGTGTTAAATGTAACGTTAAAAAAGGGCCGAACGCTCACAGTTTATACATAAATGCGGAGACTATTTGAGGTTTGCCTTAATCAAACAATAGGTTGTTGAAATGAGTATTTTTTAATTGATTTCCTTTTTTCCAAATATTTATTCACTAGAATCACACACTCAACCCAGAGTTGGTGTGGGGAAAGTTTCTTTATATCGTTTATGAAATTTATTTGAGTTTTTAATAATTTTTAGTTTTTTAGTAAAAAAAACTCTTACAGACTACACTTTATAATTGTACTGAATTTCATTGGGTTTTCTGTTTATTTTGTCCACTTAGTTAAATAAATGTCAATTGTACATAATTAGATCAATTTCTAATTCACATTTATATTGTGGTAGTTAATATGTAAAACTTTTGTAATGGAAACTAGTCTTTAATGTCAACAGCCAGTTATGTGAATATAATTTTTTTAAATACTTGTAACAACACCTAAGTCACCTAAAATTGGTTTTTTTCTTCATAATAGTTCAAAAGTGTATATAGTTTTTATTTTTGTATACCCACCACCTTGAGGCTAGGGATATTTTCACTTTGTTAAAGCGTCCGTAACAACCAGAAGGAGGCTTCAAACAAAGTTTATGTGTGTACCACGTCTGTTTGTTAGTCGGTTAGTATGGTGAACCTTCTCGTTAGTCGTTAAAATTGAGACATCGATTGCATTTTTGGCTAAAATATTGGTAGCTTCAGTATGCTGATTTCTATGGTCTTCATCAGAATTGGAAATCCGCAGGAGATCTTACTATATGCGTTCAAAAATAGAGACGATCATCCATACCTACTACAAATCATTTTTTGCTGTAATTAAAGTCCGAAATAAACAAAGTGGGAGTTTAGGGTTACGTTAAGCTACCCCCATCATTTGCCAAATAAAATTGCTTTTTAATGTACCAAAGTGACTTTGACATTTTTATTTAAATTTATGAAATTTAATCACTTGACAACACATCCAAAGCTCTGTGTAGTGTTCCGATAAAAATGCAAAGTAATGTACATGGTGTCATTTGTTAGGCTTTCTCTCCTGCATATCATACTGTTTGGCGGCTTTAAATTGATGTGAAATTCTATGCTTTGTAAAAAGATGGTTTTATTAGCCTATCAAATGGGGGCTCATCTCTATCTACATTAGATTGCATACCTTGTGGACTTACTTAAATTTATGTACACATTTTTGTTGTTTTGCTACCTTATCAATATTTACATTTACACTATACATATTCGTTGCTGTTTCTTTAGCGCTATTTTTTGTATACAATGATTTGTTAGTTTTTTATTCGATTGAATTTTGTATAATTACTTATCCGTTAATACTGTTAATGCGAATACTGTTGAGTGGTTTAATGTATTCAATTTTCCCTCCTTTACAAATGCGTTTCTATAATCTGGAAGAAAAGCAGAGAGGCATATTAAGTTTCGTTTGTATTAATAATTTAATGTGTCTGCGTGAAAGATTTGTATCGATATAGCATTAGTACCTAGTTTATATTTACATACTTTTTGCCCCATTTTTTACTGAAGTTATTAATATTAATAATACGCTGTATTTAGCTTAGGCCAAATCTTGGATAGGCTTCGTATTTTTACGCAAACAGTGGGTGTAAGTACGTTTGCGCGCCTTTATAGCGATTGTTACATAATGTATTGCATTTTGGCACTACAATCGCAATCTGTCCCAAAGGGTTTTTTTTTCTCAATTGTGGGCGTGTCCACTTTCAATACTTTACCGCAGTAATATGTCAACTTTGTAGCTCTATTTTCAGCCGCGAGAGATTGCGGGCGTGACTATCGATTAATATTTACTATTTTAAATAGGGAACCGCTTCATGAAGTAAGAATACCTATAATAAATATACATAGAATGCATATGGACGGATATGGACTGGTACATACGAAATGACCATCTTAGTGTACTCTTGAACTCATGTCAAGGTTATAAAATTTGTATATAAGTGGTGATGACAGAAGACATTATTCACTGACCACAGAATTTCTTTAGGAATTCATCATTCATTTTTATAACATTCACATAATGCCTGCATGTCTGTCTCTTATTGGCGATCCCGCAGTCTTAAATTTTGAGCTGAAATTTTGTATAGACGCTTTTACTTAATGCTTTTACTTTCCTTAAATGGGACAAAATCGAGAAAGTGCCACTCGCATCATCTAAAAAAAATGTACTTATCTGCCATAAAAGTTGGGCTATGGACTATGAAGATGAAATTTTGTACACATATTTATAATTGCCTCATCCATCGAAGTGCCCAAAATGGGTGCGGACTGACAACACGTATTCAGCGTAAAACACAATATGCAAGCTGACACGCATTACATACGCTATTAGAGGGTGTAATCATGTACCTGCCACACCCACCGTTTGTATATTTATTTATTTAACATGTAGTTTTTTTACTTCAAAATTTATTGTTGCACTAAAAGACTTTAAAGGGATGTTTACTTTAATTTAATAGGAGAAGTGTTGCTCTTTCGGTTTTTTAAATAATTTTACGAGACAATCAATCACTATAACTGTCAATGCCTTTAACAGCTTACACGAGTCTCGCAAAAGGAATAATAATTTAAGCGAGTGTGTTTTTCATGTATTGTTCTATTTATGACAGCAAGATTGACAGAGTGGGAGTGAGAAGGAGAGAGCAAAAAAAAGCAACCTCAATATAAACATAACTAATAAAATTTTTACAATAAGTCATGCATTGGAATGAGCTTGTGAATGTCATATAAGACACACTCAGGCACACACACACACACCTAAAACATACACTTATACGTGATTTAAGTGACACTGATTTCCTATCCTTGACACTTTGACACCAAACAAGCTGAACGAGCGTTCCTTCCTTATGCGCTGTTGCCTGAGTAGTGATAGCGATTTGAAAATGTATGGTGGTGTGAAAAGGCGTGCGGCAGAGTGGCTTTCTAGTTCATTACGTGTAGCAGGTATTTGTATACGTATGTATGTACACGTACTTGCGGCATAAGCATGCACTCTATACATTTGACTTTTATGAGCCTGTTATGGTTTTATACTACGTAAAAACTACAAACACATAAGAAAAAATATTTATAATAATGACGAGGAAGTTGTAAAACTCTTCAGCAACACCACTATGATGCACAACAAAATTGTAGAAAGCTGTCACATGTACGAATAAATTGAAATTAAGGGAATATGAGAGGATTTGATGTTGTGCTGATATTACAACGGAAACATTCAGCACTTGTTCTGATTGTTTTCGGCAAAATGGTGCAAAATCCAATGTTACGTTACATACAATACTTCAGACAAAAGCACTAATATTTGTTCGATTGTTTATATTGAAGTTTACCAATATGTAAGTGTGTGCGTCATTCGTTGAATTGAAAAAAGGGCTCAAAAGATTTAGGAAACGGTAAATGGGACTTTCTAATTATGGAGATTGCAAATCCTAAAAAACTTATGGCACAATTTTCATGTTGCTCTGAAAACAGAAACGTTTTCGTTCCATTTAATCTCTTTGCAGTGAAGGTCCCCATTATTACAGTTTTGATCGGTATCTTCTTTTTTGTAGAAAACACAAATTCGTTAGAGAATTTATGTACACACACATACACAGACTTAAAAAAGGAAGAAAACCAACAAGGAAAATTTTTATATTTATGGCTTAAATCAACTCTAGGATCTCTATTATATTACAGCATTAAAATTAAATTTATGATTGGCAAAGATGTGCTTGTATTGTGGGTGGGGTTTTATTGCAATTTATGAGTGAAAAGTCGTTTAAAACCGTTTAAAAATGTCTTAAAAGCCGAGATTCTTCAGTTGTTGCTTAACTGCGTGCATGTTTTTCGACTGATTGGCCAACATCAAAACCAAACTAAGTACGAGAACAACCAAAGTACATGTCGATATCTCAGTTTATGCCACCGCGAGACGCCTTTAATGCTTACTGTTAGGGATTCTCAAAGTTTTGACAAAGACCCTTTACAGTAGTATATCTAAATATGTATCTGGAATACCCAGTTGTCTTATACCTTTGTTTTACTCTGTCAACAGTGTGTGGTCAACTCTTACTTTTTCTGTATTCGCTTATGTGCACAAGCTTAACATTATATGTTGTGGAAATTGTAAAAAAACTTTAAATGTAATTTTTGTTGTTATGTGATTATAATTTATATATGTTTGCACTACACTCGCCCTCTATCGCCAAGGAAACGTCCTTTATAGTGTACGAGTAGAAATGTCCCGGGCATTATTTTAAATTTATATTCACATTGTTAATGTGCATCACGTTACTAAGCAGTGGCACATGTTGCTGTTATAAAATTTGCTTCATTCCCTTGCCTTTCTTGTGCACGTTGCAGTTATAGTTGATGGGATGCGATAAAAGAGATTTCATTTATAAAATAATGAAATAAACATTAGAAATATGTTATGCGGAACAGACAGACAGAGAGACAAACATGATTAAAATGTTGCACTAATCAAAAATTGTTGTTTATTTCTTAATGAACAAGAAATTAATGAATTTGTTGTACGAGATAGCTAATAAAGGTTAGTAACGCATGATACCTTCAATTTAAAAGGATTTCACAATTTTACATATCGCACATCCTTAGGACACTTCACAAGTAAAAATCATCATTAAGGTGAAAGGTATAACAAGTAAAAATGTTAGTCAATTATTCTTTACTAAATCTTGCCAAAAAACAATAGAAATAAGGTTTTTTCCCATATAAATACTACCAGTATAAAGGGTCTTTTTATGACGAGAAATTCTAAAAATGGTTCGAACTGGTCCATCGAATCGGTCCGTCCATGGTCCGATCTGGTCAATTTTTAATACGATTCCTCTTTGAGCCAATACATGTACATACTTGTACCAAATTTCGTCGAAATATCTCAAAAATTGCGACATGTAGCTTGTGAACAAATTTATATGGACAGACAGACGGTCATGTTTAAATCGATTCAAATCGGTATAATTGAAGGTGGGTGTGGTATTAGCAGTTACAAACATCTGCACAAACTTAATATACCCTATGCCACAAGTAGTGCAGAGTAAAAATATTGCTAATGATAACGGCAGCGACACTACGTAATATGTTTACTTTTTATATCCTGCACTACTTTTTTATACCCTCCCCCATTTAAATTGGGAAAAATCGGTGAACAATCACGCCCCCAAAAAGTGAGGTATGAAGCTGAAATTTATAATTATGCCATCCTTCGTCCACAATGAAAAAAAAAAAAAACATATTCAGCGTAAAATTCAACTTTTCAGTTAAGACGCAATGCTAGCATTGTAAGCGTGTACCTATAACGTCCACTGCTTGCATGTGGATGGGGAGGGTGTTTAAGATTTGGCCCAAGCCAATTTTTTACTTTTTAAGTGTAGAATAGTTTTGAATTTATCCATGCTTTAAATACGCGTTGTGTGTAATATATTGAAAGAGATGTGAAAGTGTGCGTGTTGTGTTTTTGGTTCCTTTTAAGTAATTTTTTAACTTTTATTTATGTTGTATGTGTGTATGTGGTTTAGTTTTTATGACACTAAACAGTATCATCAACATCGTCCTGCTACTTCATTCTTACTTATACATGCATAAAAAATTAAGTTCATTTTGAATGAGATTATATTACATGCTTTGGTGTGGTGCATGGTTAACCAAACTTGTAAGGTTGTAGATTTAAAAGTACGAATAAAACTGAAACCCTTCACATTATAATAGTATTAGACGAATATATAAGTAGTACAAAAAAAGACCTCCCGCACAATTCACGTAAATTTATCACGATTACAAATAAAGCCACAAAATTCAATTCAATTTATCGAGGTGTTGAAAATTGGCGTGACCGGTCACGATTGCATTTCTAAAAAACTGGTTTCTATTTGGTGCAGAATTCAAGTAATAAAAGGACAACTATCAAATACAAGCCATCATCACTATTTACATAAATAATGATACATTGTTAAGGGTGTCCCAGATTTGGCTTAAACCTATTTTACGTTTTTAATTATTTTACTTACTTTGCCTCAGTTGGGCCAATGTTTGTCAACATCGTTAGTGGTGGCACTGCGGTCTTCCATCTCGTTAGTGGTGCTTGTTGTTTCCATTATGCTGATGCTGGTGTGTGTATCAGAACTAATGAATGGAGTTTCTGTGAAGCGCGACTCCATGTTTCGATCGTGCTGCTGCTGTTGTGGTTGTTTATAGGATATGGTATCAGTTAATAAGATTTCTACTTGTTTAGCACTTTGTACAACAGCGCTACTAATGCCGCGGTTCAAACAAGGAGATAGAGCATTATTATCACGTCCGTTACTGTAGGTGGGTTCACGTGGTATTATGAGTAATTTCTCTTTGGCGGTGGTTATATTTAGACAGGTGTCCTGGGTGATGCCATTCTCATCATCCATATTATTATAATCATCTTGATCTAGACTGCTGCCGCCATGACCCAAACTACCGGCTGCTGCATTACCTCCGTTACCGTGGTGCAGGCGAGGACCGCATGTATTGCGATCGGAACGATTAAAACCTCGTCCCCCAACATTATTGTTGGTTGAAGGATTGAAACAGGGCAGCACATGTTTAAATTCTTTACGGAAATTCTCATTCAACCAGGCATACAAGAATGGATTGTAACAGGTAGAAGACATGGCTATAGAGTGAGCCACAAAAAAGAACAGCGTATAGTACGGCCACTCATTGGACTTTTCATAGAAATCATCAAACATGTTGACAACGTTGAGTGGTAGCCATGATAAGCCAAATACAGCCACCATAGCAATCAACATGCGATTGGTGCGTTTTTTGCGATCGCGATCTGCCTCGTCTTTGCGTGATGATTTTGAACCGGGTTTGGCTTTGGCACGAGCGCTTAATTTCATCGAGATCCATATATAACAAATAGATATAATTAGGAAGGGTAATACGAATTGCAAAATAGTCGTTAGAGATCCGAAAACTTTGCGATAGTGTTCAGAGGGCCAATTTTCTTCACAATAATGAATGGTATCTAACGAACCGTCATTGTTGTTGTTGTCGTTCGACAATACGTCGTAATATGTTTCTTCTGGACTCAAAGAAGAAGCCGCAGAGGTGCTTCTGACGTGATGCATGTGTGGGTTTGTAATATTACGCCGTGCAGTGGTGTTGGCTATACTCACATTTCGCCCGAACAGCGGAAAGGCAGTAATATTCAATGGCTTCTGCTCAGTAGGAAAGGTGACGATGCTACCGCTTGTCGCGTTTTCATTGCTCTTTGCCGTCATCGTCAAGAGACTATCAGCCGATATCACTTTCATGTACATTCCATAGGGTAACGTAGCCAACACGGCTATTACCCATATACTGACTATGATGGCTATACAAGTGGAGAGTTTCATGCGGGGATGAAATGGATAGATTATGACAAAGTAACGGTCTATTGCTATGGAGGTGAGAGTAAGCGTCGATATATAAATACTGCATCCCTGAGCGAAAGACACCAGATGGCATAGAGTGCGTCCAAAGGCCCATCGTCCCATAAACGTGTACAACGGCGTAAACGGTACTGCCAGCACACACAACAATATATCCGACAGGGCTAAATTTGTAATGAAAATATTTGTGACCGTTTGCATGGCTCGATTACGTAACACCACGTAACACACCAATACATTGCCAAATACACCCAAAACGAATACGGTGGTGTACAGAATGCAGAAGAATATTTGAACCAGTTCATTATGTATCAGATCGTCGGTGTTGTTATCGGTGGTGGCATCAGTGGGCGATAATGGTGGCATTTCGTTACCGGTCTCAGGTATCTCAGCATTGACATAGCCGTGCGTGTGGGTGGGATGTAGAGGCGGTGTTGTTGGCGGTGGGTGTTGCACGTTATTAGTATTGTGTTGGGCATGCCACTGTGGCTGATAGTGATACAATGTGGGCAGCAAGCGTTGATCGTAATCGTCCAGCCGATGATAATAATGAGGATATTGATGACGATACGTATCGTTAGTAGCCTTTACGTTGCCGGGAATGAATGCCGGACTCAATATCCAAGTTGTCCAATCAGTGGCGGAGGCAGCAGTATTTGTTATCGGGTAGCTGTTATTGGGCAGAGACGAGCTTACATTTGCGATATTGGACATGTTGTTTTCGTTGCTCCCTGGAAAGTCGTTTAAAGCTACACTAGTTGTTGTTGTAATATTTCTGTTCACTTTTCACTCTTATCTAGCCAACGTTTTTTCGCGTTGTTGCTGTTGCTGATGTTAACATGGTTCCTACTTTCTGATACTTAATGTTCAACACTTCATTATTGTTATCACTTATCGGAGCGTTTTTCCATGTACAAATTTCTACTGAGGGCTGTTTGTGCGCTCGGAATATTGATATTGTTTTCAAGGCTTTTCCTCCCTTTCCATTACATTGGATTAATTCTTGCTATTACTATTATTTCTATTACAATGGAAGTGTTGTTCTTTCTCTTACTTTATCCCTTACAAGTGTTTACTCGGGAGCTCTCTAGCTGATATTTTATTAATTGTCATTCCTGTCGCACACCACGGCGTTTACTCTAATCTCTAAAAAAAAGAAAAAAACAAGTGAAAGAAAAAGAATGTTGGGAAAATTTGTTGCAAATCACATTTTAATTAAGTGTATGTATGAGGCGGGCGTGCTGTGTTTATTAAAAGTATATGGAGAGAATTTTTATTGGCAGATTTCACTTCAACGTATATGTATATATACACATATGTACACATATAAGTATATCCCACAACGTATATGCGAGACGATATATCAAGTTTGTGCGGATGTCTGTAACTCCTAACGGCAAATGCCACCCCCAATAATCACTCTCCAAATCGACACCGCCGTCCACATAAATAACCCATTCGATTAACAATCACCAGCATGCATGTAGTTTACTTCGCAGAAAATTTAATTGAATGGACTGTAGCAGTTGGAATTCCAAATCATTTATTGCATTGAACTGTTAACCCACTAATAGTTAAAGTATTACAAGAGAAGAAGGAGAATCGATCAACCGGTGGCTTGTACGTCACATGTGTTTTGTTAGCGGAAAACTTATGACAAAGTTTTCCGCTGAAACTTGTTCATTTTTTAAATAAATAATGCATACATGTGTGGAAAAGAGCTTCACAAAATAGAAGAAGAAGTATTTTTTTTATAATTTCATGGCAATTACAATAAAAGTTACACGCGTGATAGACTTAATATTCGACCAAACCCCAAAGTAAAGCTCAGTAAAGCTGAATAATCTATCGGCTTTGGAGTACCAATAACCACAACTTAATGCTCTTTAATAAATATTTTATAAATGCGTGTACAAATGAAATTTATAATAATAACTCAATCACATGTATATTCCATAACACGCAGTTGGCAGTTGGGTTATTTCATTTTCATCGAATGTGCGAATGTGTGTATTGCATGATTACTTTTATTTGATTTGTAGCCAGTTAGTACGCTACTGAAGCTGCTATTTCTTTAAAAGTATGATTTATTTGCATGAATGTATATTATGGCCTAATTGCCAGTATGCGGTGTAATCTGCCTCTTCAATGTTTGTTTGTTTGTGTTTTTGTTTTATTAATTTTTGTATAATCAAATTAATGGCCCTTGACGCAACTTGAACAGACCATTAAAATGTATAAAACAAATTTCAGAGATAATTACTTGCACAGAGAATAGACTTTTCGAACGTATTATAAAAAGGCAACAACAAAAACAACAACATAGAAATGTCGCATTTGAAATATGTGGAAAAGCAAGTGAAAAAGTTACTATATTTGGTTGAGACAAAATCTGGAACATCATCATAAACAGTGGGCGTGGCATATATCCGATTACACCCTCTATAGTTTTTGTATTACGTACCAACTAACAAGTTGATGTCTGCTCTAGATAAGGTTTTTTGCAAATTACGTGGGTGTGTCATCCGATCGCGCCCATTTTTGGTATATACATGGATCATTATTGTATAAATATGTGTACGAAATTTCAACTTAATATCTCAAAGTGAACGTTTACGACTAGACAGAATAGACATTCAACACATGGACGGACATTTCTAGATCGACTCAGATATTGTTGGTGATGAAAAATATATTTACTTTGTAGAGCCCCCTTCCTAGTATTGCAAATGGAATTGCACTCTTTGTTTAACTTAACCATTCGTGGGGAGAGCATAAAACCAAGAAACATCGTCGGATAATAAGATAAAAATAAGTACTTATAGTAGAAGAATGAGGAAAAAACATTTATTATTCAACGGCCATAAAACTTGTTCTTTGTAGTGTCTTAAGCTTTATTAGCAAAGAATGTTCTTTTAAATGTAGGAAGAAGTAAGTTAATCGCTCTGGGTGAACCGTTTATGCATTTGACTCGAACAACTCGTATTCATATGACATAGAACATATCTACCGTGTTATATAGGGTCTACTGTATATAAAAAAATTTAAATTTAAAATTTCCTGCACTAATTGTGAAAAAGGTGGGGATGTTTGTAACACCAAAATGGCAAATGCCGCACCCCGTCTTCAATTGCACTGATCGACTCAAAATCAAAATTTGAAGCCATTTAACCATATCCGTCCGTCCTTACATGTGTATTTGTACGCAAGCTACAGGTCGAATTTTTTGAGAGATTTTGATGAAATTTGGTGCAAAGAGGAACCCTATTAAAAATTGACTCAATCGGACAATTTTTATAAACCTTCCCCATATTAGGTACCTTTATAATAGAAGTCTTCATATGTGGTAAAAATGGCAATTTTTAATATTTTTTAACAAATTTTGGCAAACAATAGCTAATCAGCCTAATATTTGGTCAAATTTGGATCCTATCCGACTATTTTTTGAACCTCTTCTCATATAATGATATTTCATAAAGTAACTTAAATGGCAGAACCTCAAGTTTAGCATAATTTAAGGAGCCAAGTGGTGTGGCGTACTAAATGGTCGGGTTTGACCGAGCTTAACATTTTCACTTCTTTTGTTATATGATATTATAACTTTTTATGTTTAATTTTAATTGATCTTTTTTTTATATATAATTGTTTCCGCTTTTAAAAATTTCTGCTTTCGTGAGACCTGAATAAATGATGTCATCATTAAAAAACATGGCGTGACGGGATGCAAAACTACGAGAGACCTTTATTAACAGCACCAGCTTCATCTTGATTATTATGTTATTGTTGCTTGATTCGCATATGTATTTGTGCTCCGTTCACTTGTAAAATTGGTTACAACAAGGTCATTACAATCACGTTCACACAGTCCAACTTTAAAATGTAATGAAAACAATCATGAATAAATGAAAACTTTAGCAATTACAGAAAGTTATGACGTCTTGTAGCCTTACGACGGTAATTATAACCGAAACAATGTACCACAACCACAAAGACACGCATATGGGCGGACTTTGTTAAAAATTTAATTAAATAATGTTTTAAAACTGTAATCAACCAATACATAAACTTTAACCGAAATATCAACTAATTTGACCAAAGAAGTTCCAAGTGCAGGTCAAGCCTTCCTCTTTGTTCCTTGGGACTTGTGTCACTTTCAAAATAGCCCGCATTTGTATATGATTTAATATAGAATATAAAAAATATATATATCTGTATATGTTCGTCCGTATATTTGTAAATACAAATGGAGAGGCTATCACAAAGGTCACAGTGGCGAAAACTGAGATGTCGGCAACTGACTTGGAAAAATTACTTAATAAAATTTATTTCATATATTTTTTTTTCTTTTTAATTTACTTCAATTAATGTATGATAATAATTTTATATAAATTTTATCCTCGTGCTTATGTGGGTCTTTTACTAGCGTTTTGAAGCACAAGGGAAATGTAAAATAATTAATAACTTAGTTGTACAGGAGATAGAATTGAAAGTGATGCATGATTGGCTGACACATGACCTCATATGCTTTTTATATTAAACCCATCCATAATGGTGTCACAACATAGGCAAGCAATTAGTTGTTGGCATTTTTTACAAGTAATGTTCCTCCAGTCCTCCTGTACATGTGCTGTTCTACGTAAGAAACTTTCGTGCAAAAAAGTGCATTTCATTCCTGATGCACATGATTGACAGTTAGTGCATTATTATTAAGTGTTTTTTACGCTCTACACAAGATGGGAGTATACTAAGTTTGTCATTCCGTTTGCAACACCTATAAATAATAGGCGTCAGAATTTGGTACACATACACACACATTGCACCATTCATCGATGTGCCAAAAATGGACACGGTTGGGTAACAGACAAATTGTTCTGAATTTAGTTGGATTGAAGTGAATTCTTTAAAAAAAAAAACTCTCAAAATATTACGTATATTGAAGAGGGATAGTGATGGTAATGGCTCAGTTACTCTGAATACATAAAAGGCCCAGGTAGGAGAGAAGGAGGAAAGCAAACATAAGCAGTAATTTCGGGCTGGGGGTTAACTACCACAGCCGTGTTCTATCGTAATTTTAACTTGGTGACACCATCACTTTGACTGAAGATCTGAACTTACTAAGCCTATATGATTATATAGTAAAAGTTGATGCAAAAACATATTATTGTTTTTCTCTATACTTTGTAAATGGATTATGTGTATATTTGTTGAATGTGACGCTCACATGTCTTTAGAAGACTTATAACAACAACAAAAACAAAGTACTACAGTATAAAAATATTAGTAAAACTAAATAAAGTGCGTCAATGATGTGTAAAAGTGAGTTCATTATTGTATTAAATTCATATATTACAACAAATACAACAATGCCAACAACAACAACAACAAGACAGTGCACTACTGTGCATTCTAACTAAAAGCTCAAATTTTTCGTTTGGAATGAATATCTATCCATATGTTTACGTATGCATACGTATAGATTTGCATAATATATTGACGACAACAACAACAACAACAAATAAGACATTCGTCATGACCCAAATATGTTCATGAGAAGAAACAAAACCTTTTGCTTTTATCTCAGAACTCATACGAACTTATATGGGTCTGTTAAAAATGGCATTTTTCATACCTATCACTCTAAGATCAGGTGGCGTCTTGAATTTATTAATATGTTTGCAACTGCATATTAGAAAAGAACTTTACATACTACATACAAAACAAGTTACATCTGAATTTTCAAGGATTTGGCACCAAGAATAGTTTTTTGTTAATTGTGCTCCTGCCTTTTATCCGATCGCGTCCATTTTTGGCATATCGATGGAAGGGCTAAATATTAATGTATGCACGGAATTTTGACTTCGTAGCTCGTTTGTAGTAATCAAATAGATTTTTGTCGATTGTGGGCGTAGCCCAATTGAAATGTGAAACTACAAATGTCTGTCCCAAATTTTAGCTCGATATCACAAAATTTACGACGAATACACAAATGGACAGACTCAGATTTTTAAGCTGATCAAGAAAACCTTTGACGCCTCCTTTTGGGTGTTGCACATGGAATGATAAACTTCATATACCCCCATCACTAAGGTGGAGGGTTTAATAAAGGGCTTTCTATTGGCTTACTCATTCTTTGACCAAAGCATATATAAATGTCTATAGTCTTTCATCTACCTTAATAAAAGAGTGTATATTGGGTTTCCCTTTGTGTTCAATACTTAACAAGGAACTTCGGCGAACCAAAAATATTTATACCATACTGATGATTAACTTCGAAACTTGAGTATTATTTACTTTATTTATCGATATACATACAGTTGGTTTTTTACGTGTGTACCTGCCGTAGATGCTTAGATACTCGGGATAGAAATTGTTAAGCGTTTCTATCGCCCGAGTAAGTAAGAATTTTAGAAATACATTGTAGGTATACAGATTCTTGGTCGAGGATTTTTTGCCATACATCACAAACCACAGCCCCCGCGATGCCCCTACAAGGGGGACATCCCAAGTACTGGCAGGAACCGAAGTTTCTGATGCTCCAGTACCTCGCGGTACCAGATAATGTCTCTGGTTGGACTGTCGACCCTAATAAGAATCTAAGTTTGAGACAGCTACAGCTCACGGGCTGGTAACCCGTTAATATTATTTGCTACTAAATTCTTATGATCTTTGTATTCTGAACAAAGATCTTCGATCTTGTTAGCACGTTGACTGTAGCCAATATCCATTAACGGTACACCTGGGCCAATATTCCGTATCAAGGCGAGGTCCATCTACCGATGTACAATACAATGTCTATTACAATTAATGGGCATGGCTGTAACACGTACTTTAATAGTCATTTAAATATGGTTCTGTGGTATACATGCTAAGCCGAGCCCTCAGTGGAGGGTGGTCTTTCACTTTTCTAATAATGTTTTTACGTATGTTTGCGTACATTATGCCGTTGGCACAAATATTTGAATCATTCACGCAAAATAAAGTTGAATTCGTATTTACTTTGCACTTATTGTTCTTCCTTTTATTTTTACTTCTTATGATTGCCTTCCACATCTATAACACATTGTTACGTATATATAATACATTTCAACGCAGAATGATTTCCCCATAAACATAATCTCTCAATCCGCTTTTCTGACTCAATCTCTTCCACTCATTATATGTAGCACAGATGCATATCATGTACGAGTATTTTTTATTGGGTTTCAGGCTAAATATTGTTCATGATATATTGTATTAAACTCGGGATGTTTATCTTCATTCATTATTTTAAGTGCTTTTTCAAGGATCATTAAGTAGATTTTTTATCATTATTCCGGCCATACAATCGATCAATTTTATGTGAAACGATTTTTGAATAAAGAAAGTTAATGTGAACAAGAACTAAATTTGGCTTGGGACAAATCTTAAATACCCTCCACATCTACAATAGTGGGCGTGACATATATATAATTACGCCCTTTAATACTGCATGTGTTATGTATGAGCTTGCAAGTCGAGTGGGGTTTTTTTTGTAAATTGTGGGTGCGCCTATTATTCGCCGCCCATTTTTCGCATATCGGTGGATAGGATTATTATCGATACGAGTACTAAATTTCAAATTCATAGGTCAATTTTTGTGGCAGATAAATGGCTTTTTGTCGATTGTGGGCGTGGCTCTTGACCGATTTTACCCATTATATAGATTTGTGTGCAAAAACTAAAAGTGTCTGTACGAAATTTCAGTTCAATATCTCAAAATTTACGCCCGTGAGAATACCAACTACAAATGGACACACGGACATTCATGTCTAGATCGGCTCAGCTTTTTATGCTTCTGAATGTTGCAACCGAATAACAAAATTAGTAAAGCCCCATCTTGTTCGGAAAGTGTGAAAACATGGAGTTAGAAAGAGAAAGAGACCTATATTTTTTTCAATAATCCGAGTTGCCCTTTTTTGTTTTACGCACAAATTACATGCAACATGCACAGCTGGAGCATAATTAACGGGTTAGTGATCCATTTCTTTTCTATAAAACATCTGTGATAATTAATCAACATCTGAATAAATTGTAATTGTTTCGAATTTCATGTTGCAATACGCTTGTTTGGCTAATGGTGCGTATGAGTGACATTTGTATGCTTTGGATTTAATAATATAAACATATGTATGTATGTGTGCACGTTTAATCAATTTCATACGAATTCATTTCCCTGACTCACCTCCGTGAACGCAATAAACATAAAGTATATATATATATATATATATATATATATATACATATATATACATTTTTGCCATCAGTTAAAACTAGAAAATTTACAACGAAATTTTTGCATAAAACAACACTATGAACGAGTTTTTCATTAAATTTTTATTGCTAAAATGCCGCACACCAGTGCTGCTGGTGTTTATTCTGTTGAATCTGTAATTATTAGCGGACCCTACTAAAACGATGATATAATGATTGTGTGGTAATAATAAACTGGCTTCAACTTGCTCGTCAATAATGTTAAAAAGGGGAACAATTCTGGGGAAATGTATACACAATGGTGCGGTTGGATGTATATACATATATTAACAGCAACTGTTTGCTTTTTGTTTTTTTCTTCTTCCTCAACGCAAGAGTATTATCGTTTGATAGTTTCATAGTTTCACATCATTTAGTTTTAGTAGTTACGAGAAAGTCATTATCTGTCGTTATGGAAATTTTCCTAAAGAGTGTTTTTATTTGTTGCAAAAATGATGAAAAGAAAATTAAAACACGGTTGCCACCCATGGCTCTGTACTCAATACAAGCGTCGCTTAAAAGTTTACGCAACGTATTCACGTATTATGTGATGTATTCACTGACGCGTTGATTTAGTCGGTATGTCAAGTCCATTTGCCCGTTTGTCGACTGTGCAATGTAATTGTCATTTATGCACTAACAAACCAACAATCACAAATACAATTACTTGTACGTTTATTAAGGGCAGTTCTTGAAAATCCCAATTTTTTAAAGATTGTACAGATGTTCAAATTTTATGCTGATTAAGACTTTGTAGAGTCTCTGACGCTTACTTCTGGGTGTTGCAACGACCACAGTGGACGTCTTTAAAATTTAAGAAGACTTGGCCTAAGCTTAACTAGTTTTTTATTGTCCTTGCACTTTTTGCATGATTTAAGATCAAATATCTAGCTGGATAGCAAAGCAAAGTAAAGTTTTCCTGCTGAAATTTAAACTTTTAACCCATTAACAGTAAGAATATTACCATGAAAACCGAGATTGGAGCGTTTTTCTAAAAATGACTCGATTCGGATTTTATTTGGTATGTGCTAGTATTCTACTTTCTAACACATAACGTTGTGCCGAATTTCATAGAAATGTGTTCAAATTTAGTCTGAATGTTAAAATAAGTATATACGAATAAAAGGAATACGCACACATAACTAAATAGCTTAACTTGGCCTAGTGAGTTCCTAATAAGTTTAATTAAAATTTAATCAGACAAAAACAGCAGGAAATGGTGTCCATGTTAACAGAATATCATACAACGGATAGAAAGAAGCAAGGAAAGGCGGAAGGACGGAAGGACATAGATATAAAATACATACATTAAGCATATATGTGTATGTGCTTGGTACGTAAATCATGTTACACTATTCCATTCTCCGGTCACTTACACAAACCGCTCTTTATTGAGTGGTGCTGAGACATTGCTGTCACTGGCATTATAAATTCCTTTAGCTGAATTAGTTAAGTTATTCAAGCGAACGTTGCACAGGACACTTAAATCAAGAGATGTGATAAAACTTTGACAATATTTTTCAACTATATTTCTTCCACAACTTCCACTACATTATGAGCAAATTATCTCTAACTTGTATGAATGTGTGACAATTTGCCCGGGTTTGTCACATGCAAACAGCAACAAAACTATAAAACAACAGAGCAAAGAGGATTTCTTTTTCCCGTGCAACAAGTGCAAAAATATATTTTAAGAGAACCGAACTCATTATAAAGAATAGTTAAGAAACTCGCATTTATCTCTCTTTTATTCAACAAACCAAGCTGAACGAATAATGAATTGAGTGTCAATAACTTAGTGACGATATATATTCATTCCATCGCAATTGTCTTCCTTAGCAATAGAGAATTGCTATAATTCTCGTTATACCATCCACTTTAGATGGACGGTATAATAAGTTTATCACTCCGTTTGCAACACCAAGAACGAGGCATCAGAGACCCTACAAAGTATATATATTTCTAATCAGAACCAAAAACTAAGTCGAACTAGACATTTATGCTCGTGTGTCCGTGTCTCACGGTCGTAAATATCGAGATATTAAGCTAAAATTTTTATATAGACACTATTAGTGTACGCGGATGACTATTTAAAATAGCCAAAATCGGTCAAGAGCCACGCCCACAATCGACAAAAATCTATTTACCTGACACAAAAATTGAACAATGAAGTTGGACTAAATAAATATACATATATATAACTATCCCTTCCATCAATGTGCCAAAAATAGTCATAGTCCTATAGCAGGCATGCCCACCGTACGCAGCTTGCAAGCTGTTACGTAACGCATGTACTATTAGAGTGCGTAATAATTATAATTGCCCCATTCATCGATATGCCAAAAATGGACACGGTCGGTGTAACAGATTGCCACGAAAACCGCCCTCAGCGTAAAATTCGACTTGCAATCCGATGCGTAACACATGCACTACAAAAGCGCGTAATCATATACTTGCCATCCCCACCGTTTGTATGTAGACGTGGAGGGTATTTAAATTGTGGCCTAAACCAAATTCAGTTTTCTTACTCGTTTTATTATTCGCTTCATGAGATAAAAAGTTGATGTCAGTACAGCAGTAAAATAAAACAAAAATTTGCAATTCTATCGTTTTAAGCATATTGTTGTGGAATATGCAAATGCATACAAATCTTTCACTGGAATGCAAACTAAACTGAAATGATGTGTAAAACATTTAATATTTCCACAAGATCTAACAAAGCATTTTTTGTAGCAATTAACCTCAAAGGACTGATTTTAAAAATGCAGAAAAAAGAACAACAACCGACGACCAATATAAACGTGGACCCGGCTAGTTCAATTCAGATTTTTATGATAATCCAAAAATTAAGTACTTGAGAAGGTCTGCGGAGCTTCCATCTGAGTGTTGCAAACGAAATAATAAACTTAGTGCACATCTTTTCATGAGTAGATTATAATAAAAAAATGCAAAAATTATAAAAATAATGTAATTTTCAAACATTTTCATTTTGTTTATAAAACGTTCTGTTTTCGATATCCCAGGAATTGTTTGCTTTTTTCCCTTGTACAATAAATTCTTGGTTCTCTAATTAATTGCTGGAATGTTTTTAATTGAAAATTGAAATCTCTTTATGTCGTTTTAAATCTAAACCAGAAAAATTGTGCAAGTTTTATACAGAAAGTAATAATAACTGTCACTTGCCCTTGGCCAACATATTCTGCATCTTCTTGCATCTCATTACTTTATTATCTTTAAACTTGGCCATACTCAATTATTTCAAATGATGATATTGATCAGAAGCTTTATATAGTATAGTAAGATGTTCAGTTGTGAACTATGCCAGAAATTGGTCAAAACATTTAATGACAACATGAAACCATAAAAAAGACTTGCTAAAAAGGCATGCTGTTCACGTCGTGTACAGAAAACGGTGTGACGTTTCAAAGTTCAGATAAGTTTAAAATAGTTTTCAATCATGTAAATTTTACATCAGTAAATAATTTTGAATCGATAGTTGTCCTTGAGTGCATTTAAAAATATTTTGTGACGATGTTGACTTGCTGAAAACAAACAACAGAAAAATACTAACTTGAAAAATTCACTTTCCTGCTCAGTGTTTACAAATGTTCGAATCAAATCAAGTTATACGGTTGTTGTTTGTGTAACATCCGCATTCTTACGATTGCTTTTATGTGTGTACGTCCAAGTAATAAAACTGAGATTATGAAAGTTTATGATGTTTTTCCGTACTGCACGCCAAGAATTTATTTACAACTAAAATTTTTAATTGTAATAAATAGACAAAGAAAAACTTTTCCGTATTATTATGTTTTTATAAAACGTCTACCTTAGGGAAGAGGGTATATTCATTTTGATTATCCGTTTACAACATATCGAAGGAAGCCTCGGAGACCCCACAAACCATATATATTCTTAATCAGCATGAAAAGAGGAATCGTTTGAGACATGTCCGTCCGTGTGTCCGTATGTCCGTCTGTTGTTGGCACTCTCACGTGTTCTATCAGCTTTTTTTTTATTTTGATGCTTTTCTCTTACAGAAGCGTACTTGACGTATTTTCTAAAAGGATTTACAATAATAATAATAATAATACAATAACTGCTGTATTTATGTATGGAAATGGTTTCATTTTACATACTCCACATAAGTCGGAGACCTTACATTGTATATATAACAACAATCAACAATCTAGATCGATCTAACCATGTGTATTGGTTGCAGAATTTTAAATACTTCCTTGAAATTAGATTCGAACACTTTTAGCGTATGCACGCGGGTTTCTATTTTTAATCAGAAATACATGGGTCAAGAGGCGCGCCCGCAATTGACGGTCATATCTCACAGCCATAAAAAGAAAGCTGCAAAGTTGAAATTCGTGGTCGTATAACTGACACGCTCACAATTTGTAAAGCAATCATTATTTGGCGTAGAATACAACCAGTGAGGGAAAACGTATCCCGTGTGGTGTTTTATTTATTTAAAAGAGGGCGCAACAATGTCTATGCCACGCCTTCAAGGGTATTTAAGATGTGGTTCATGTATTTAGTATTTTATTCGTACACATACACGTACATGCTTACTTACCAATGTTATGGAGAACTTGGATGAATAAATAAACATTGTTTTAAATATTAAACGTAATGCAAGAAGAATGGATATAAATGCGACGGCAAAAAATAAAAGGAATAAAGAAGAAAATAATACAGTATGATAAGCGGAGATTATGAGATGACAATAAATGCAGTAAACGTGGCAACAAATGCTTATTTTACAGACGCCATTGGGTATTGTTATAACAGTTTAACTACTTAAAATATTGTATCACGTTCTCACGTTCTCACGTTCTGTGTGTATGTATTCGAGAGCGATTGTTGGGATATTTAATTAAATTTATAATCTGAGTGAGACTTGTGATCTTCAATTCAACCGATTGACGAAATTTTCATTACATTGTTCAATAATTATTTTTACTCTTAAAAAGTTTGTACTGGCTAAATATTTTATAAACAAGAGTTCTTTGGTATTTGAAGCACATGTTAAAACTCCGCTATAAATAAGTTCATTTAGCGGTGAACGAAGTGTATGGTTTCAACAATCAGGGGTTTACGGTGTCTTGAATCGGAAGTAGTGGGAGAATTCGATTACCTAGGTTCGTCCGTAAATATCTCTAATAGTGTCACCATACTACTACGGGCTAAGTAAGCAACTTAACGTGCAAGAGACTTACCGAATTTTAAAATTTGCCAAAGCTTGGTATAAAAGACTAAAAAAGATGTGAGAAAGACCAGAACGTGTGGCGCTCTCTTTTGCAACAGGCTAAATACGATGATGATGATGGTTAAGTTCGAAAGTTGTTTTGTTAATGAAATGTATTGTTCTAGTCGGTAATTAAGGATTTCTAATCTTCCCCTAAAAGGAGTCCATTTAATCAAATTATTTGTAACTACATTTATAATAATTTGAAATTCTGAGTCAATGTAATCAAGATTCTTTGTCTGGCTATCCTTCTGCTTCATCTGCCTATCGACTTTAAACTTCTGAAACTGATCTAAAATTTTGCATAAACATTTCTTCTATTGCACACAGCTTCCTATTTCAATTAGGCGAGTTTGCTCCGCCTACACAAACCGAACCATTAAGTTAATTATTGCACCTGTAATAAATATTTAATGCGTTATCTACGGCAAGTCAAGTTTCGCTACAATTTGAAAGGGAGATTCTTTTCTTTACAATAATATATATACAAATATATATATACACAAATCTGCTATGAGTACTGATGCACAATTGGAAAATCCATAAATAAGTGGGTTTTCTAACGATTTTTATCGCTCCCATCAATTGCTTTTATTACAAATTTTATGGATTGTGTTTATGTTATAATATTTTATGTACACTCATAAAAACCCTTCGCATTGAGCATAATGCATTATTGATATGTACGGTTTCAATGAAAAGAAAACACAGATAAATGAATTTATGGGAGATTTAGAACAAATGTATTTTGCACAATAGTTTGTATGCTAAAAATTATACAACAGAACGACAACTTTGTTTTTGGGGAAATATTAAATTTATTTATAAATTTAGAGTCCCCACAATATGACATAATTAAATAGACGCCACACCTATTATTTCAAAGTAAATGTAAATATATAAATACACACACCGCCTAATGTAATAATTCTTCAAGTCCCTACGGCGTATGAGAAACATTTTGAATTGTGTATATATCTTCTATATCACACCACATTCATTACGAGTGGGCTACCTCCGACCATTTAATACCTCACACCACTTAGATCTTTAAATTATGCTACAATTAGTTTAGTGGTGTAAGTTACTTAGTGAAATATAATTATATGGGAAGGGGTTCTAAAGAGGCCCGATTCGTTCCATTTTCAATAGGGTTACCCCTTGGGCCAATACATGTCCTCGTACCAATTTTCATTAAAATATCTCAAAACATACCGTATATGTATATACATGGACAGACAGACTGACATGGTTAAATTGATTCAAATTTTGATTCTGAACTAGTAACTGGTAACTGTTTCTTAAACATAGTGGGGATATACTCACTTCGCTAAACTGTTTGTAACACTCAGTCGAAGGAGTTGCAAATCCAAATATATACATATATATACTTCGATCAGCATTGCATTTCGAATCTATTAGTGTCCGTCCGTCCATTTGTAGTAAGCATTCCCACAGTCGTAAACATTGGATAAAATTGTTGATAGTTTTCAGTGCACTGCTTGGTATTGAAAATAGGTAAAGGCCACAGTACACTAAAACCTCTAAAAGAAAGATGTTTTTTCCGTATTGGGCATTAAATATGAAATAGAGAAATTTGTGTAATATTTAAAAGGCTTCCGTGTATCGCATTGTGTTGTTTTTTATGTCTTTGTTATTTATATTGTTTAAGTACCCACCTAAGATAGTTACCACTAATACGTATTAATCACGTCCGCGTAAAATGATACATTTTGTTTTTTTTAATTGTCAACACACATGTGTCATGGTTTGTATACGTTTTAGTAGTGCACCATAAAGTTGAAACTATAACCAAGACAACAACCACTTACAACTGTTTTAGAAAATAATTTTATTTCACTGTGCATATAATTTCTTGGAATTGATGCATTTGTTTTTCGTTGCTGTGTTTGTTTTTATTATTATTTTGTACAATTGACGGTAATTGACAAATATTTTTAGACAGTAGATAAAGGTATTGCTAAAAAACGTGCAAAAGAAAACATTATATTAAGTTTATCATTCCCTAACAAAGTAAATATTTTCTTGATCAGCATCAAAATCTGAGTTCATCTAGACATGTATGTCCGTGTGTTCGTCTGTTGTTGACGTTCTCAGGTTGCAAATTTGGAGAATTGAAATTTTATACAATTTTTTTCGTTTAGTTGTTGTTTTTTTATAAATGATTAGTTTTTGTACCCATCGTGTATTGGTTTGTGCAAACTTTTATAACGTCCAGAAGGAGGCATGCCACACCCCAAAAAGTGTATATATCTTGTTCAGTATCTATAGCCAAATCGATTTAGCCTTTCTGCCTGTCGCAATGCTAATAAAACACAATATAATTTGTTTTCGACCGGCACTCGCACGTCCCCAAAAGCTGAGATGTTATTCTGAAATTAGGACGAATCCTTTTTACATATATATGTAGAATAGTGCTAAAATTGGATTGAATCAAACCAATGATGCAAATACAATGTAGGGGTTTTCCTTTATTACAGACAAAACGCAGAAGATTCTGAAGGTAAATTTTACCAGAACATTAAAGAAAATTTTATAAGTATTTACGTTAATTTGTTTTAGGGATGTATTTAGAATATTTTATGTGATCTTGATTGGTTATACAATAGCTACCTAAAAACTTCAATTACGCATTACTTGCGTTACGGCACCTTTCATTGGCCGTCTGTTCCGTTCTGTGCCGTCTACAAAGACAATGATGGTGGGTACCATAGATTTGGCGTACGCTTAATATAGCTTTTTCTTACTTGTTTTTTTTTTTTTGTTAATTTCATTTATTAATTTAATTTAAAAAAATATTTATTTATTAATTATTATTTATTTATACTTCTGGAGAAGCTGGTGGGTATTTAAGATTTGGTCTCAGCCAAATACAGTTTTCTTTACTTGTTTTTATTATTGGATAGTTGTGCTGATTGGTTTCAATAAATTTTTTGTATTTTTAACATTGTTCTTTTTAAATTTAATAATATCGTTGACTTTTTATGTTTCCCCTTAAGTTCTAATGGAACCCTAATGTACTGATTTCATTTTCTTCTTTCACTCGTACACTTACAAAAATTTTTTAACAAGAATTTCACTTTTTATCAATGTTTCAGCAGGATGGCAAATTATGAAATTTTATTTTTAAGCAAAAACCAAGAACCATCGGTGGCGAGTGTTCGTTAACAACTGAATCGTATTGTAGCTGCTTTTTGGATTCTGTTCCTCATTGCATTCTCGCTCTCGTGCGTATGTGTATTTGTATAATATATTGTCTTCATTGATAATCTATGGCCGATGTATCAGAGTGTTTGAGTATTTGTCTGTATAAGTTTCGCAGAAAAGGCCAGGAAGTGTTTAAACGGAGATCGGGGTAAGAAGGATTTGTTTTTATTGTGGTTGAACGAGTACATACTCATATGTATTACCATCAACAACAGGTTATTTTATGTAGGAAAATATAGAGAGACGCCAAACATGTGTGATAAGAGAGACGACATGGAGAATTTATTGAAAGAAAAAAAAAAAACATAAAGTATCTCTTTCCTTCCCTTTGTGACCGTGTGTTGATATTAGTTAAAGGGTTATGCTAGACGTATATTAGCATTAGTTTACCTTTCTTTTTCTGCCGGCATTTCTTGTAGGAGCATAATTAATATAATATTATGCCTTCTCCAATTTCAAAAAAGGCTAAAAGGTCAATTCTACATTTTATTGACTGTAATAAGGACATGGCAATATTTATCAAACATAATAACGACGATGTTGGTGAAAGCCTGCTTAATAACGCTTCTTTTATACTCTCTACCTTTAGTGATGAGGGTATACTAAGTTTGTTCTTCCGTTTGCAACACCCAGAAGAAGGCGTCAGAGACCCTACAAAGAATATATATTCTTGATCAGCATCAAAACTTGTGTCCGTTTGTTGTTGGTATTCTCATAGGCGTAAATTTTGAGATATTGAGCTGAAATTTTGTACAGGCACTTTAAAATGGGCAAAATCAGTCCAGATCCACGCCCACAATTGCCATAACTCTATTTATCTGCCACAAAAATTGATCTATGAACTTGAAATTTTCTAAACATATTTATAGTGCCCCCATTCACAAATGTGCATAAAATGGATGTGATCGGTTAGCAGACGCGCCCACAATCGACATAAAGCTTTATATCTGCCACAAAAGTTGACCTATGAACTTGAAATTTAGTGCACATATTTAGTATTCTGCCAAAAATGGGCATACATACATTATTAGAGGCCGATATATATTATACATATCTGCCACGCCCACTATTATATATGTGAAGGGCATTTAAGATTTGGCCAAAGGCAAATTTAGTTTTCTTACTTACTGTTACTCTTACTGTTTTTTTTTGTCATTTGGGGTAAAGTTTTGCTTAGGCCAAATCTTAAACTTCCACATTTATATACACACTAAATGTGGCAGGTCCGCTTTCTAATAGATATGTATAAAATATAAACTTACAAATCGAGTTTAAGGTTAAATAGAGTTTTTTGTGTAATTTGTGGCCGGCCACGCCTATACAAGTACATAGCAAACTTCAATTTCAAGCTCTATTTTTGTGCAGATAGAAACGTTTTTACCGATTGGGAGCGTGCCTCTCTAAACCGATTTGGGCAATTTAAATAATAAGTAATGCGACCGTGAGAGATATATCTGAGCAATATAATAGTACTACAAAAAGCTTCATGTAAGAAAATGCTTGTCGTAAAAAGTATGTATTACTAGATTTTTAAAATTGCTCTCAACAGTTGTTCTATGGTGGACAAATTTTCAAAAGTTCAAAATGAAAACAAACAAGACATTCCCGAAAAGTATTTATCAAACTAATTATTACATTACAATTATAAAATTATGCAGCCATCAATAGGAATACACTTTTATAATTATACGTATAAATACTCGTTAATAATCGTTGCGATAAATAGGTACATAAGATTTTCATTAACATTAAGTGACTGTTTTATTTAATTTCCATTTTCCTTTTGATGTGTTTTTTACTCAGCTGATACGTAAAACTCGTTCGCCCTTCTTCCTTCTTCTTCTCATCAAGAAATATTAAAATGGAATCATGGCATCTGATACTTATTAATAAAATTTTACCCCAAGTGCAGGTAATTAAGCAGAAATATCCATAAAATATAAAACATAAAACAGCACAAGTAATCATCAACCAAGAAAATTACAATGAAAACTTTCACAACTTTTCATTTTTCATTTTTCAATTAAAGGTTACAGTTAATAGTTTGAAATCAACAAGCCGGGAATGTGGCACACAAGTAAAGTAGAAAACAAAAGACTTCTATTATCTTGACCTAATTATGGAATGGCGACACCCCAAGCAAGGCAACTACGTATAATAGTTTTCAGTATTTTTCGTTATTTCCACTCTTAAAGATGATTTGTGTGACGCTTTATTGAAAAGATAAGATCAGTGTAATAACAGAGTGCAAACAGGTTAAGCAACATGTAATCTTTTTATTTTTACACCCTACAGTGTTTATGGAAATATTTGTAACGCCCATAAACGGAGCCCCTTTTTTATCACATCAAATAATTTAGCAACGTGTAGGCGTATTATTCTATTATTCTATTCTACTTCGTGCCCATCCTACATCACCATTTTCGTTCATTAAATAAAAATCTTTTAGTTCCGAAGGATTTTTATCTCCTCCACATAAGATGGTAGGTGCAATAAGTTTGCCAAGTATATATTCTGGCTCAGCATCAAAATCTGAGTTCGTACGTTTGTTCTCTGTCGTAAATTTTGAGATAATGTTAAAATTTTGTATAGGTACATCTAGTATCCCCACATTTACAATCCACAATTAATATATGTGGAGGGTATTTAAGAATTGGCCAATGTAAACCATAGTTTTTTAACTTGTTATACCCTATAGCACATGTGGTAAGAGGGTATATTAAGTTTGTAACTTCTAAACGGCAAATGCCACAAAATCTGGATCGACTTAACCATGTCCGTCTCTTTGTCCAGGTAAATTTGTGTACAAGCTTCAGATTGCTTTTGATTGGGATTTTTCAATGAAATTTGGTACAAGAACATTTATTGATCTAAAGGGGAATACTATTGAAAACAAACCGGATCGGACCATTTCTAGAACCCCTCCCCATATTCTGTTGTTATGGAAGTCTGTATGGGGCAAAATATCGTAATTCTTAATATTTTTTGACAAAAATGGGCAAAGAATATTTCATTGACTTAATATTTGGCTGTGCCCAATTTGAATCCGATCGGACCACTATTAGAACCGCTTTCCATATAATGATATTTCTCGAAGTGACTTATACGGCAGTTCCTCGCGTATATATTAAATCTCTAAGTTTTATATTGTGAGTGGCAATTATCTAGTTAATGAATGTTGCAAAAAGTATGTTCTGCCTTCGATCCTTTGCATTATATACATTTGGACAACATCAAGACATCAAGACAAGTATTTATATCAAGAAGACACAACTCGATATAGATAAGTCCCTTGTATCTTGAAACGTGTCTGACGTTTGTTACTTAAGAGGATTTCATATGACATTCCTCCCATTTATTTCAAATTGCATAATAGCCTTCCTTTTACAGATAATAACGAAACAACTTCGCGTACGAGTGCACATGGATGAGTAACCAAAATTATTTTGTACGAAGAATTGAAAAAACCTATTTGGTTACTCTGCAGCTGGGTAGAGATCCAACGAATAATGAGTTTCGAGCACATAAGCCGGCAACTATTGTACTCCAGCATCATATATCAACAAATGCGTTCCTTTAAGACATACAAAAAAAAAAACAAAAAAAAAGATTACCCTTTTCATTGAAACGGATGGATGAGCAACAATCTTACCGTAATTCGTGTAACGTGACTCTATTTGAAATGAAAGCATCAAATGATAATCAGATTTACCAACGTAGGAAGCGGGTTGCTACCATAACATCAATCCAACTACAGCTTTAAGCAAGCAAGACACAGGTTCAAAAAGAAAACACTGAATTGAAATTTTAAAGCAATGATTCTAGGGAAAGCGCTTCTCCTCCCAACTTACGTATATATAATATAAATTTCATCTCGAGGGTCAACACAAAAACTATTAAGAAATTTAATTAACAGTCTGTTGTGCAAATTTAATTATAGATCCAACACTTTCCTAAATAACATCTATTAGTCTGTCAGGGAGAATATTTCGTGAAATAAGCCACACACATGAGGCTATTTTCAAGTGAAGATATTAAAAAAAAACTGCCACCACACCCAAATCGTCAGGCAATAAGGCTTGTAGTCATGAGTTGCGCCTAAATGTAATAAATAATTAGCAAAACGTACGTAAAGAGATGTATGTGCATATAATATTCTTAGTATATGAGAAAATTAATGCAACGAAATTATATATGGCACGTATCCCTAGGAGCACAATGTGTGCCCCCACAATAAAAGCAATTAATTGAATACGCGCGTGCCCCATTTCTCAGTGGGATACAAGCTAACAAATGTTTAATCATGAAAGCAGATGGAATAGTGAACGTTTTTGTACCCTGCACATAACAGATGGGGGCTATGTTTGTCATTACACTTGCAACACCCAGAAGAAGGTGACTCTCTGTTTTAGAACATTCCTTATAGACCCCCTGGTTACCATGTGAATTGAGTCAAAGCGTCCACAATCAACACACCCATTACCAGGCATAAAGATTGAATGTCCACAAAAAATCCGCCTCGTTAATTGTTACATAATACATAACCTAAAAAGGATTTAATCGGGGAGGGCATTTAGGAGTTGGCTCAATCTAAATATAGTATTTCAATGTGTTTAAATTAAAGTAAAATATTTAATAAATCCAAACGTAAATAAAACTGTGATAATTACACGTGCATGGTATTTGAAATTCTTACTGCACCATTACGACAGCAATTAAACATTAAAGTGTTTAATGGAAACTTACTTAAACTTGAATACCTTGTCAACAGTTATAATAGGTAAGTAGATAGGTAAGAGAACAACTCCAAGGAATATCAATAAGGTGTGAAAAGCCTGCTCCACTGTTTTAAATAATGAATGGCATGCGGGAATATGTGTTCGGGAAAGGGAACTTGTATTCTCAATAATCGAACTTTAACTACCGTTTACGATGTCTTTTTATACCACGAAATATCGACTTTTGCAAGATGCTTCATTAATTATTAAGTGTGTACACGAAATGCCTAAAAGGCTTATAACTACGTATGCACAATCTGTGTAATATACAAACATATGTGTATCGACAATAATTTATGTCATAATCGGAAATTATTTAACTGTCACTCACGAATTGTACAAAAATTTGCCCATTTGTCATTACGTTAATAAAAATTGTGATGGATAATGTTAATTTTTTTACAATTTTATAGAATAGTTAAATATATAAATCGTATTATGAATAAAAGGGAAGATTTTTATACTATCAAATTCAATTTATGAAAACGCAATATATTGTTATAGAGAGATATACGCAACAACATGTATGATATATGAAATTTACCGAAATTTATCACCAAATATAAGGCTTTATAGGCATTTATAGAATAGCTCATTAGAACGTGATATTGGCCGCATTATTGATAATATTATGACGACTTTAACCGTGAAAGACTTGTTCTACGATATGTCATAGTTTGGACTGTGTTAAAAATAGTAAAGTAGTTTAAAAATCATGCCGAAATATAGGACACTCAAATGTAGCTGCTTTGTGACTTGTTTCTATAAAAGTTAATGAACATGTTTTTGTTTAATTTGTATGAGTAATGTATAAATTTAAGTACATTTAATTACTGAATAATGAACAAAAATATATTACTATTACTTGGGAGTCTACATCTAATCATTAAAGCGTTTACAGAAGAAAGTTTCGGAGACGTTAAAAACTGCATGGTTTTGTAGATGTCCGTCTGTCCGCCTATTTATGAGATATATTTACACTTAATACTCCGAAATTGGCCACAAAGGCATGTCGACAATGCAGAAGCAGTGAAGAAGAAGCACATTACTCATAAATTTCAAAATCTGAAGATACGCACACGTATCTCTTAAGAAACTTCAATAATACAAGTTCAAAAAAAGAGATTATTTGGCATGGATAGCACAAAATGTAGCATAATTCTTTTCAGAGTGGAAAGGGAAGGTATACCTCGCCCATTATCTAGTCATGCTGGTCTTTTAGCTATAAATTTTATTTTAGTGTATGACTGTTAAGGGGGTGTACTGTACTGTAAAGTGGTGGGCATCCAAAATGTGACTTAAGCCAAATATAGTTTTTATGCACGTAATGGTTATGCACAATATTAATGTTATACGCATTATCCACTTTGCATGTCATTTATTATTACATTATATTTCACATAAATTGCAGTAATCTGCTTAGCCTTTCACTTAAGGAAAGAAAATATTCATAGTACACAGTAATAAGTGTTTGTGTGACGTTTGAAAAAAAGTTTTCAAATGTGATATTTATCCCAATGTAGAGGACTAATGCATACAATTTGAATAAAATTATCACTTATAATTAATCCGGTCTGTATGTCCGTACTACAACTCGATAATGCACTCATTTTTTACACAACAAAGTTTAAAAGGGGCTTTCAAAATTCGATACCATTCATATATACTTATTTGTAAATTGCTATGGTAATAAATCAATTCTGTTATACTGTCAGTTGTTGCCATCGCAGCAATATGGTCCTATCTTAAGCGTAGTGCTGCTGATGGTGATTTTATTTAATAATAAACAAGTGGAAAAACTAAATTTGGTTTAGGCCAAAAATTAGCCTCACTTACAACGGTGAGCGTGGCAGATATTTATATATATACACCCTCTAATAGCGTACGTTTTACGTGTCAGCTTGCAAGTTTAGTTTTACATTAAGTATGGTTTTATTAATTGTGGGCGTGCCTGTTATCCAGCATATGTTATTTTTGGCACATTGATGGATGCGATACTTATAAACTTGTGTACCAAATTTCAAGTTTATAGGTCAATTGTACTCATTTTAAATAGCGACCTTCGCGTAGGAACTAAAAGTGTGCGCAGAAAATTTTAGCTCAACATCTCAAAATTTTCGAACGTGAAGATGCCAAAAATAGACGGACACCCGGACATACATATCTAGATCGACTCAGTTTTCAATGCTGATCAAGAATATGAACACTTTGTAGGGTTTCTGACGTCTCCTTTTGGGTGTTGCAATTGATAGAACAAACTTAGTATACCCTCATTACTGTGGTGGAGGGTATAAAAAATAAAATGCCGCAGAATCAACTGGCCACACGGTATGAACGTGTACAAACTATTGTATAATAATAGCAGTCTTTAAGCGGTATTTATTATTTAATTATAATAATGCATTATATGCACACAACTTTGAGGTGCGCGATATTTTGTTACAATATTTATAACAACCTTCAAAGACCCCATAATGTGAACCATATGTGTATACCTTGATTGATTGAATGCTGAATTAAACTTATTTTGAACGTTTGTTACAAACATTTTTGTGTGTGCTGCTGATGTACAAATAAATATCTTCACGAAAAAGTTTACCTAAATGTAAAAGAGAAACTTTTTCGATACAAAGATATTTCCCGCTCAACTGTTGAATAAAATTTTTATACACTTTAAGTCCCTACACTTTTATAATACTCTCAATTAAGGAAACATAGCCACTGGAAGATTGACGCAAAGTTCAATTTTGTTTAAGAATATATTTAATTTATGAATTTTATAATATTTTGGATTTGCTCATTAATTGTTCTCAAATAATGAATTATAATAAACTGATTGGAATCATTTATCTACAACATATCCCAAAGCACTGTCATGGAGAAGCAAGTACAGCGAGAACTGTTTTATGCATTTTTTGTTGTTACACTTTAAAATAAACTAAAACTTATTACGATAAATATAAATTTGACATAAACGACAAATTAATATTCTGAAAATAATTGGATGTCACAAGACATTTAAATCCCTTCATTCCATATTAATAATTTCATCTTTATTCAAACTAGTATATGTACTGTAAAATTGTCGTAAGAAACCACTACTTCATGGGAAGTTTAAGATTAATAGACATGCATATATTAAATATACGTATGAATGTATTAAAAAATCATTCTGAGCCATCGTATACACCATCAAATGTTAAGACCCACCCAGTGCCATCATAATTTACCGTTTTGTGGAAACGTATGCTAAGGAAACTTTTGGTAGACCGGTACTCATCCGGATTATCCTGTGAATGAACACATAAAAGATAAAAACAAGTAAGAAAACTAAATTTGACTTATGCCAAATCTTAAGTACCCTCCACATATACAAACTATGGCCCTGGTGGGCATGGCATATACATGATTACGCCCTCTAATAGTATATACACTGCGTATCAGCTGGAAAGTCGAGTAAATTTTTGTAAGTTGTGGGTGCGTATATTTTTGGACCACGCCCATTTTTGGTATATCGATAGATTAGATAATTATTGATTTGCCTACCAAATTTCAAGTTCAATTCAAGGACTTTTTTTGTGGCAGTTATATATATTTTTGTCGATAGTAGGCGTTAGCATTTTAGATACATAAATACGCAGACATACGGAAGAAATGGACATTTTACATGGAGGGTTCTATTCACTGGTGTTTACATACCCCTCCGCAATATTGTCGCATTACTTTCTCGGAACCATCGTTCTGTTGTTCAATAATCTGCAAATAATCCGTGTGACAAGTACTACTAGCTCCCATATCAAAAACTAAAAATAATAAGTGATCAAATATAATATCATGTCTAGGCATAAAACTACCGCCATCACCTTACCCGAAAACTTGATTGAAACTTTTAAATTGTGAGGTACTCGTATATTCCAATCACAAATTGAATTATTCCGTATATGTTGAGGATAATAGGGATTTGTCAAAACACCTGCGATGTTGTATAAATCACCGCCGCACCCTGGACCCTGGATAGAGGCCACATAAGTTAATGACATTTGCGAATAGTTCCCATCTAATTGCAACTGCAAACGTAACTCATTTGTCTGACTAAATAGGGCTTTTCCCAGTTCCGCAAAATGGCAAATTTTTTGCAATGATGTATTCGTATGAACATCGAACACCTCAATGTATTCTTTTGTACAATCGAACTCACTGAAAATGACTTCTTGATAGTACAAACTGAGTGTAGTATTTTTAGGTGATGTTATAAATATAACACAATCGTTAATGAACTCCCTAAAAAGTATGCGCCCTTGAATACCAGTGAAATTTTGATAGCAAACACCTGATTGTGATATTTTTAAATTAAAGCCTGTGTTAGTGACATTTTCGTTGGAATGGAATTTAATGAACACCACTTTGGAGCCACTATAATAATCGCTAGGTTTTTGATTTCCGCAATAGATGTGTTCAGCTGCATATTCATAACCAACTAAAAGTCCATCTAAATGTACCAAAGGTTTGCCTCCATTAAATATCATCTGGGAACCAAACCCTTTTTCTATCATGCCTATGTCCTGAAACCACACATAATACCTCTAAATTTATTTCAATAAAAAAATTAAGTCATCTTACTCCACTATTAACGAATTTTAGATAATCTCTACTGCAAAAGCCATCGTTGTCGGGACCTTCCAGATCCAATTTATCGAAATGAAAATGTATGAAAGTCTTACTTTCAATTTTCCAAATGCAATTGATGTTCGTGGGGTATTTACCATTGGTTTCCTCGGGAGATTGTATGGTAATAATCTAAAAATGTTTGTATTGAGCATCAATTTTTAAAGGACATGGGGACATGTTCACCTGATTATTATCTAAATGTAAACTATGTGCGCCACACAATGTTGGTATAGCTTTGATGTTGGCGGAGAAACCTCTATTGATGCCCTTTGCATCACTGACGAATCTTAACATAACCGCGTTACCCGATGAAGTTACATCTAGTGGTATATTATGACCACAAAATTTACCAATCAAATCCGCAAATATTCCCTTGCCATCATGTATTTCAATATAATCATCCATACAATCCTTCGAATCTTCGATATGAAAGCTCTCAAACTCAATTAACAACTGATATCCCGGGACTGTGGTGAATAGCCAAGAACAATCCAAATTATTATCGTACTGCTGAGAATAGTCATTAAAGTTGTAGGTGGCATTATGTGGTGGATTCAAAAATATACTGCGATCACAATTCTTTATGAACGACACTAAAGCACGAAAACCCCTAGAGCTGTCTTGATTATCGGAGTAGCTGACTAGCGCAGCCGTATTTTGAGGTATATGCATAAAGTGGAAATGTTCCGTCAAATTACCGCAAAGCTTAGCTAAACGATCATCTGGATTCGTTTGAAGGCCTTTATAAATTTCTAAGCCATCATAAGAGCATGCACGCTGAGATTCAAAATCTAATTGTTGGAATTTTAGAAGAATATTATAATGTTCTGGGGCTTGTAAGTACCATATACATTTTGTGCTATGTGGGTAATCATTATTTTCATAATCTTTAGGTGATTGAATTATTGTACTATTGGTAATGGTGGCCCCACACTTATTCGGTCCATACTCAAAAAGAAATCCTTGCGAACTATAAGATTCATCAGTGCGCAATACAATTGATATGGACTTAGTGCCTCTAACTTCATAATTTGATTTTTTTCCGCATAACACCGATTCGGTAGTATGATCATAATAATCTGTTGTGTATATGGTAACATTATCAAATATACATGACAGTACCATCGCGGCTTCCACTTCAAAACTTAAGAAACGCACCAATAGGTTGTTACCGCCTTGTAGATGTGTTAATTCGGGAGAAGGCAGAATTGTATAATTGCAGGTAATATTGGAAGGATAGGCGTCAGGGTAACCAGGTGATTTAATTTGTTGCATTTCATTGGTTGTATAGAACTCACCACCACAATTACGTTCAATTTGGATGGTGAAACCATCTCCCGTAGTATCATTGTCGGATCGGAATATAATTCGCATTTCAGAGCGACTGCTGTTAATTATAGGAGGTGGTGTGCGACCACATAATATATAAAAGTCCTGCCACTCCGCATCGCCGGGAGAACGTTGCTGAAACTTAAGATAATCCTTGCTACAATTTGTACTGCTTTCGATAAAGAAACGATGTAAAAATCTGATTCCGAAATGAAATCCAGGTTCTGATATCACTTCCCATATACATTCGATATTATTTTTATAGGATGGATATGTTATCTTCTTAAAGGGATACGTAAGTTTTCCGCCACATTCATCACTTTCCCACAATGACATATTAAACGTGGACTGATTGCTGTAACTATTGGTGACAAACTCAAAAAATAAGCCTCCATTAATTGTGATAGAGGTGATTGACGATTGCTGACAAAACCGACCTAAATGCGGCCAATTTTGATTCGGGCCATTATACAACATAATGTATTCGTCATCGCACTTGCCCTTGAAGTCGGTCCTAAGTTTAATATTTATTTGAATATCTCTGTTTTTTACAGAATCGTATATAGAAGAGAGACTACTTGAAGCTAATTGCGTACGAGGTAATACTAACCAAGCACATTCTACACGACTGTTCTGATTAAATGAATGTGGTTCACTTATATTTAATCCATCTCCTACTAGTGGCCAAGTACCTCCGCACTTATACATTTGGTATTGCAACTCTAAGAAATGCAACCTATTCCGATTGTTACCCGATAAAATCAATTGAATGGGATCAGAATAAGGTAACCGTATGACAGGTTGACTTACATTCCGACATAATATATTAGGGAGAAGTTTTTCATCTCCCATCATAATTTTCAAGGGCGACCAAGCAACACACGTGTATACGATCATAAAGGCAGGATCATATTGTTTTTTCTGTAAAACTTTCAAAACTAATGTGTGATTTGCATCTATGTTTATATCAAATTTACAATAGATGGCCGTTTCATTGGTTCGAGTGAAGTTGAAAGTCTGAGGGCCAGAGTGACTCAACTGTAGTGGAAAGTCACATTGAATGGAATTTTCCAGGGCAGTGTATCTTAATTTAAAACCGCGATTTTGTGAAAATGATAACAAAAAAGCATCTATGCCCATTGTGTTATCTGTGGAATATAGCACAGCAGGGGGATTTGAAGAAATTCTGGCTATAATGGATGTCATGGCAAAATCATTGGCTACTACTAAGCGGCCTCGAAAACCAGGTGGGGAAAAATGCATATGTGGAGACCAAGTTCCGGTATCAAAATCTAAAATTTCCAATTTAATACGTTTCCCCTTGGGCGCCTGTATACGCCACGAGCACATAGTAGGCATACGTGTACCACGAGGATAATCAGGTGTCTGTAAAATGCCGTGATAGCCTTTTATAGTTTGTCCGCAACGTGTACCCACTGCCCTGTATGATATTTCGAACTTATCACTATCAAGTAATTGGTTTTTAATTCTAAATTTGATTTTCAGTTTATTCGCTTCCACAATAAAACGGGATGGAAATTTCACACCACATAAAATCAAGGTATCTGTTACGTTTTCCTCCACAGCATTAAGAGAAATAATTTCTTGTAATTCAACATGCGTTACTCTAGTGCAATTATAATCAAAGGGTAAATGTAAGTTTTTTACTTCGATTGTGATTGTAGAGCCTAGAGGTACTTCAACATTATATATACACTCCACTTCTGTCTCATCACTTCGAAATTTAATATTTTCCGGTGATTTTATAACACCATCTTTATCATAGTATGAGCCTCCACAACGTGTTATCGTTACGTTGGCTTTAAATCCCGAATGTGGCTCAGATAAGTCAGTAAAATATAATAAACGCAGAATATTAGAAGTAGACTGTAAAGTGTTGGGCTTTTTCGTACCACAAAAACGTCCTAACAAAGGTGCTGCATTTGTTGACCCATCGTTTATCTGGACATACTCTCGATCACATATAACTGTGTTTACCTCAAAACTCTGAGCTAAATCATAACTATCCCAAAAATGTACACTAATTGTTTTATGGAACGGTGCGGTTATCGTCCATATGCACTCAGAATGGGGATTTGGTAAATTTGGATAATTTGGTGATGTAATCGTTTCTGTACTATCACCTTGATAATTATCGCTAAGATCTATATCTTTTGAACAGCCTTGTGTTATTTCCTCATAGTGGAAAGAGGCACGAAATTTCCGAAAATTAGACATAGAAAATTTCACGTAAGCATGATTCGATGACGTCTCTAATATATCGTTTATGTTATTATTACAGTATTTGCCTTTATTGAGAAACGGCGAATCTTCAGCAATACCGTTGCGTATTAGAAAATATGTGTTACATTCTTCAACGCTTTCTTCTGATTCATGTAAAAAAGAATCGAGAATTTTAATGCGGATACGACGTCCTTGTCGCACTCGTATTGTCCACACACAGTTCACTTTAAAGTGATTATGACTAATTTCTGTTATATTGACGAAACCACGTCGCCTATTTAGCGGAGAGCCACATTCAGTGGTAACAACTGATGAAAATCCAGTATTATTTACGTAACTATCGGTTACAAAATCCACTTTCAAATACGGTTCACCTTTATATGTTACGATATTGTTAGTTGCTTTTTTACACGTGTTTTCTATGTGTTTCCAATTCTGTAAATCGGAACTGGATGATATGCTTACAAAATCAGCACATTCATTATCATTCTCCAAATCAATTACTGTAAAGAGCAGTTCTACATGAAGAAGGTCGTTGGCGGCAAGCAGTACCCATGAACAGTTAAGATTACTTTCATAACCAAGAGGATAGCCGGGTGACTGAAATTGTATTTGAGAATCCACACGAATCAAATTGGAACCACATAATTGTGCAATGCGTTGTGCAGTGCGATTTTCTCGAACAATGTCCTTAGATAACTGTTGCCATTCAAAATGAAAAGGACCCCGAGTAGCAGTAAAGTAAAGGATATTAGTGCTGCTCTGTAATACCCGAGTATTCTCGTAGTCGATTGGTGCACCAATATCCGTATAACCATCATAAAACTACGAGAAATCATCAGTTAACCAATATACTCGTATACATAACGCGTTATAAAAATTTGCTTTAAATGAGGTTTAATTTTGCTTACCTGTATAAAAGGTACATCTTTAGCATGAATTAATTTGATATAAAGCAATACCACATAATCTTTGCCCACCGTAATGCGCCAACTATACTTTTCTGTACTATAGAACTCACCAGGAAAGATGGGAGACTGTATCGTACCCTCAGTGGAATTTAATTCATTATGCATAGCTTAGAAAGGAAAACGATTAAAATACCTACAGACACTATAACTAGTTGCTTTTATACCATAATTGTAAGAGGCAACAAACCCTCCACCTACGACTCCATTTCCATCACTTCTGAATTTTAACCATATTTCAGGTTTCGGCCCAAAAGATTCAGGTAACTGATTGCCACAAAGCACTCCTAATAAAGCACCTGTTTCCCTATGTTCTCGTATCTCCAGAAAATCATTATTACAATCCATTGAATCTTCTAGATCTAGAAATTCAATAGTCATTATCATGGAATTACCCAAAGTGGCAGTTAAAGTCCACTCGCAATCCATATCATGCGTATAAGATGCAGGATAGTATGGAGACGTAAATTTGCCAGATATTGAACCAGAGTACACAGCATGCATACCGCAGGTTCGGGTCATGAGTGTGGCAGAAGCACTAAATCGGCTTATAATGCCCATAGGAACGGTTAATGTTAAGGCATGACCATTGGATATTACGGCTGGTGGGTTGTGCTTACAAAATTTTTCACGTACTGGTCCTGAAATTTCAAGACCTTCATAAATGACACCTCCATGATCTAAACAATCGTCTTGTGTTGCAAATCTCTCCGACCAAATTTTATTTAAGTGAACATGATCTATAGTTAATAAAACTCGTTCAACAGCATTTTTGGCTTCAAACTGCCATTGACATGTTTGATTACGATCCTCGAATGCTTGCTCTAATCCCATAAATGCGAAAAACTCTTTTTCGAGTAAGATGTGTGATCCACAATCCTGAGGGTAATTAAAAAACATTTTACATATTTATGGTCTCACACGTACAAGCCTTTAAAATACCTCATAATAGCTTAATTTGAATCCTTTACCGCCTACAGATGTATCTGTATAAAAACGAACAGTAACAACATTGGATGTGCTACGCCAAGTAGTATTGTTTTTCCATTCTAAAGTACCACATAATTTAAATAATTGAACATTGTTAGAATCCTCGGCCTCGACATAGTCCGCAGTGCAGCTTTGATAATCTTCTACATCCAGTTCTTCCATAACCAATATAATCGAATGGTATGGTGATACCTTTATAGTCCATTCACAATCTGACTCTATAGGGTAATCTTTGGGGTAGTTAGGCGATGTGATAACGCCATGTTTATTTTTGAATACACCGCCACACACTAAAACAATGGATTGTTGAAACATAATATAGTATAAATATATTTTACTATAAATTACCACTTGGAACAGTTGTGTACCCAGCTAGAAATCCTTGACCAGTAGTTGTAGCATCACTATAAAACTTTAGATACAAATGATGACCTGCACTAGTTATAATCGTTCCATTGCTTACACCACAATATCTCTCCTTAATATGGGGCGTTTGGGGATGCGAAGTAACTATTAAAGCATCCTTTGTACAATTAATGGAGTCCTGCATGTGCATTTTGAATATATGTAACCGTATTACTTGCCCTGGTATAGTTATAATATCCCAAGAGCATTCGATATTGTTAGGATAGTTTTGTGGATAGTTTGGTGTTGATATGTTTCCACTCGGAGCGAACAAATTTTGTACGCACCCTAAAACTTTATATTCTAAACGAAAACTTACAAATTTGTTGGTTTGCCTTAATATTAATGTATTGCCGGTAGAGTTCAATTCATAATGATTTTCAGCAATCTTAAAAGTTTTATTACTATCCTCAACAGATACAAAATGATGATCGTCCAAAGCAAAGAAATGAGAGAATTGTAAATGTACTTGATTTCCTTTCGGAGCTTTTATAGTCCAAGTACAATTGATGTCTTGTTCATCGTGATTCAGGTCTCCTCCAAAATTTGGACTTTCAATAACCCCGAAAGCTTGATTTAATGTCGCAGTACAATTGTAATGAAAGGATAATAAAAAACCTCGATATCTGTTAGAGTCGTCCGAAACAAAACGCACCAGAGCCTCATTGTATTTCGATATAAATTGTCGCGTTTCGTTTTTATCATCGGATGAACATATTGAACCAATACGATTATGCATTATTTTCGGATCCTCATATAATTCCAATACATCATATTGACAATTAGAAGAAGATTCCAAAGCAAAATCGTCTACGCTAAAATGTATTAAAGAGCCGCTGGGTACACGTATATTCCATTCGCATACTGCATTGTTAGGGTAAGGCTTTGGATATAGTGGCGACGTGATAATGCCAGCGTTAGCATTTAAATTTCCTCCACAATCCTTTGATAAAATAAGCCAATGTATTTGAAAACCTCTTTGATTTAAAAAGGCGTTGGTGTGAAAGTTCAGCCATAATTGATTCGTAAACGAGGGTATCACATCAGGTATAGTGGAATAGTTGCCACAAAATCTTCCCATTAAAGTGGAATGATTGGAACCACCATTTCTGAAAGTTATGTCATAAAGAAAATAAAAGGGATTTGTGGGAAAACTATATTATTCACTTACCTGATTTCCAACCAATCATTAGCACAGTTTTTACTAAACTCCAAATCAAATATTTCAATCTTTAATTCCATTTGTGTGCCTACAGCCGTATTAATGATCCAGGTGCAATCCATATTGGATGTATAGTTTAAAGGCCAATTTGGGCTATTAATTCTCCCTGTCGTGGCATGTATATTACCGCCACATTGATCACTAGCATCAATGAACTCATATGTCAATTGAAAACCTTCCATTGTATCAAAGGCATCCGACACAAATTTCACTGTTAGAGCAGACGAGAAATATAAAGTTGGTTGTGGTTTGTGAGCATTGCAGTATCTGAAAAAGATTATAAATATGTTTCATAATATACATTCCATAATAAACTTTATGTAACCTTTCCAAGAGGGTATTCTTTCCCAAGTCATCATATATATCTACGTAATCATAACTGCAATCGGCAGAATCTTCTAACCGGAAGGATAACCAATTTAGAAAAATTATTTTTTGGGGGGGAGCTAATATAATCCAATAACATTCCATATTATGCATATAGAAACCCTCCTCATCTTTAGGTAAACTTATCACATAGCCTGGCTTCGTATACACTCCGCCACAATCTGTTTTACCCAATGGCAGAGACTTATATTCCATTTTGAAACCTCGTCCTGACGAGGCGAACGTACTTTTGAATATAAATGAAAGCATATTTGTTTTTGAAACCAAATGTTGAGCAGGAGGGTTCGTGTTACAATAAGGACCCGTGGTATTCCAGATATCCATATTATCGAAAACCTACCCAAAATATATTGGGAAAAAGCTTACTTGAAGAAATAAAAATAAAAATACTATTATGTCACACCTTCAAGTATGTGTTGGAACAGTCGTCTTCATCCTGGCTGGAACTAACCGCCTGGAACAAATCGAAATCACTAATATCAAGAGATATAATTGTATTTGGCTCTGTTATTATTCTATAGGTGCAGTAAAAGTCTTGTTGTGGCAAATTGGGATAATTTGGGGACAGGACAGTTCCAGTCGGTGCTGCATATGTTTTTGAACAATCTATAAAGAAACCATTTGAACCACCAATTTTACATGAAATAGAAGAAATCGCAATATACCTGCTTGATACACCATTCGGAAATTAGAACCCGTTTTACCATGAAATTTCAATAAGACTCGGTTAAATGCCAATCGTATTATAGGCGGTATTATGTTATAATCTCCACAGTATTTAGCTTTTAATAGTTTTTCTTCACTTCTTACGCCATAAATCTGATTTAAAAGGTATAAAATAATATTTTATTTTACACTTATTTATAAAATAAAACTCGCTGGGAAACCCTGTTTTTAAACTTACCATAACGCAATCATCGGCGTTACTTAAGTGAAATTTCTTGAATTCCAATGTTAATGATTCAACACTCGGCATAACAATTTCATATTCGCACGATAAAGTGTCCTCAATAAACGTTGGTGACTGTATTTGTCCTTTCCGGGCAGTATAAGTACCACCACAACCAGGTATACGTTCCTCAGTGGAATAATATATCTGAAAGCCGCTGTCCGTGCCAAGGTTATCCGAATGAAAATATATGTCAGCCTCATTAGTGGGCAGTAACAATGGCTGCGGGTGAGTAGTGTTGCAATATTTCTCTAATATGTTGCCGGATATGGCATCAGTGATCTGAAATATGCTTCTATTCTTATATGATCAAAAAAAGCCTCTAATCTCTGTTACCCACCTTTACAAAATCGTAGTTACAATCATTGTGCTGTTCAATGTTTAAGCGGAAAAATGTCAATTTTAAACGTTTGTCATTTGCAGCCTTCAATTGCCAGCGGCAATCACGATTTTTCGGGTAATTTCCGGGAGCTCCAGGGGTGGCAATAGTACCATGCGATTGGACTTGTACTAAACCACCGCACTGAGGTGGTATGGAATTCCACTCTAAATCGAAGCCCTCCTTTGATGTGGAATTATCTGACTTAAACCACAAATACAAATTATGGGTGGAAGATATAATGTTACCACCCAATGGTTTACGAGAACCGCAAAACCGTCCAATTAATTGATCAGCTGCGGTGCGACCGTCATTCATTTGTAACCAATCAAAACGACACTCAGTACCATCCTCCAATTCGAATTTGTTAAAAGTTACATTTAAAACGGACGATTCATTGGTCCGTATAACCCAAGCGCACTGAGCGTTATTTTCATAAAGAGATCCTAATGGATAAGTTAATCGGCCTTTATCACTGGCCAAAACACCGCCACAACGATTGAAACGTCTTTCACAGCGTCGTCCACCAAATCCAGGTAAGCATTGACACCATTGTTGGCCGGGCTGGGAAACGCAGCGTCCATTATTTAGACAAGGATTAGGATTGCAAGGGTCTTGTTCGGGTGTACAATTTGGTGGTACATAACCACTTAAACATAAGCACTTGTAGGTGTCACCAATATCGAAACATGTGCCACCATTCTAAGAGATTTTATGTCATGTGATGTGCGATTGTGGTTTCCAATATACGAATGAACAATACCTGACATGGTTGGTTGATACAATTCTTATTTGTGCCCCGAACACAACCGTTAGAACCAACACCACTGCCTACCATACCAGCTGGGCAACTGCACACAACTGTATTGGAGATTTCGTTGCATGTAGCCAACGGATGACAAATATTATTATTCGAACAACTGGCTACACTATTAGAACGAGCACCAGCTCCGGCACCATCCCCACCAGTTGTATCCATGGCATTAGTTGAAGTACTTTGAACACACGTACGGCCATCACCCACCCAACCAAGCGGGCATTCGCCACAATAATAAGACCCCTATAATTAATTAAAGGATTAAATTCTGATACCAAATCGAGAATGTTCACCCACAGCGCTTTGGCATCTTTTAACTCACATAAGTGTTGATGCAATGGACTTTCGGATTTTTACTGCAACCACCGTTATAAACCGCACATTCATCAATGTCCACACAATTAATGCCATTGCCCGTCAAACCGGTAGCACATGGAGCACATGTGAATGAGCCTGGTAGATTAATGCATTTCGTAGTGCACGTTGTGTGACTTTCGGTGCATTCATCCACGTCCACCGTGCAGGCGGGTGTTAGGCCATTCGTTTTCCAACCTTGATCGCAGAGACATTTATAACCAAAGGTGTCGTTGCTACTAACGCAAATACCATGACCGCACAGTTCCCATGACGAAGATTGCATACAATCGCCTTTACGCTGACTGCAGTGGATGCCAAACCAACCGGGCTGGCAAATGCAACTAAACGTTCCGAACTGATTAACACATTGAGCATCATTTTGACAACCCAAATCAGTGCCGGCATATAAAGCACATTCATTGACATCAAGATTACATGTTCGTCCCTAAAAAAAATCACATGTATGCTTACACACAAAAATAAAAACGCCCCTAACGTTCGAATCATGCGACAATATTAAGCATTGCATTATATAATGATTACCTCAAAATATTTCGAGCATTTGCAAATGAATCCTCCAAAACCGCTGAAACATGTGCCACCATTTTCACAAGGATTTGAACGACAATTATCCTTCTCCAAACGCTCGTAGAGATTTTGAACTCTGGTCTCCACGCGCTGCATACGAATAGCGTAGCGCCGCAAAAGCTGTTGAGTGATGCGTGTATTATTTAGCAATAAACCGAAACGTTGCTTCAAGCCAGACGCACCAAACACGTGTTGTCTTATAGAATCAATCTCTGTCGCCAACTGCTTAAGTGTTGCTTCTTCCTCTTCGGACCACTCTTCATGATCTCCATCCGCTGTTGACACAATTGTACGCCCCTTTTTTGTTTGCATCAATAAATCCAACAAATCGTATTCATCGTTTATATTCAAGCGTGATTTTCCCTTCAAACGAAAACTAATATTCCGATCTAAACCAGATTCAAATACTAAATTTCCATCTTTAGCTATAATTTTGGGACTGCAAGTACAAGAAATACATGATTGAAAATGTTTCAAAACACCCACATTCATACGCGTTGAATTCTTACGCATTGACTAAAGTTGATGCTTCAGGAACATTGTACATAGCTATCAAAATGAAAACTATCACATTCACCAGCCACATGGTGATGTTTGAGAATGTAGTCCTTATATATTTACTTTTATATCCTGTGATCTTATTTCTAATGTGTTTGCATGTTTTTCTATTTTAGTAACTTGATTAAACCGTTTCCAATACCGAACGTTATGAGGATCACTTCTATACTAATTATTGTATAGTCACAGATCTCTTTGAAAAAACTTTTTGTGGGCGTTTTCATTCATTCATTCATTCATTCTTTCACTGAGTATTTGATAAGCACACCATTCTCCAGTTGCGTACCGCAAAGTTTATTTAATTGAAAAATTACCAAAAATCAGTAATAAAACTAAATTTGCCTTAGGTCAAATCTTAAATATCCTCCACATCTGCTCATCTCACACATTGTGTGTACAAAAAGTAGGTGTGACAGTTATATGATTACGCCCTCTAAGAGTGTATTTCACGTGTATGGGTCAATTTTTGTGGCAGATAAATCGATTTTTGTCGATTGTAGGCATGGCTCTTGAACAATTTTGTCCATTTGAAATAGCGACCTGCAAAAACTAAAAATGTGTATATGCAAAATTTCAGTTCAATATATCAAAATTAACGACAGTGAGAATGCCTACAACAGACGGACACACCGACATTCATGTGGAGATCGACCCAGTTTTTGATGCTGATCACGAATATATATACTTACGATGATGCGTTTATAACAAAAACAAAACAGAACTTATGCTACTTTCATATTCATATTTTCACTTGACAAATTGTTTATCAATAGTTGTGGCGGTGTTTGTTGAATTTGAACTAAGAGTCCATTTGCAACATTTCATCACATTTGCAACATTTTATCACTAGTTTAGGCGACTGCAGCTATGTCTACGCTAATAAAGACACACGCGATCACAAGAACACCGTTGAATCATCTCGGATCTTTTGTGGTAGTTGTTGACTTGATAAAAAAGTTATATTTTGCTTGGGCGAAATCTTGGTTAAAACCAAATACGTAACCAGCAATGATACTTATATATTGCGTACGTGGTTTTAACGTAACTCTTAAGTGAAATCTCGTTTTTCTTTTACTTTAAAAATTTCCAAAAAACGAAAATGACAATTTCGTCCACCTCATGTGTGTAAGCGTGTATGACCGTGTATGTGTTTTACGCAAAAAGCGCTTAAAACATTCCTTAAATGCCGAATTGGTTACGGCTTTGAATTTTAAAAAGGTCATCATCATCCATCATCATTCATTGCTTTCACCTGCTCTCATATTGCTGCAATGAGGTGGGCGCTTTCACGATTTCATTTCCGTAAAATATAACTCCACTACGTCAAATTGGTGTAAATTGTTTTCTTTTTTTTTATTGTTTATTAGAAAATATTCCGATGTACTTGTATACATGAACATATTGTCCGGTAGGGCATCTTGGGACCATAATTAAGGTCGCGTAAAGGTTAGAGGCAGATATAACAAAGTGATTTATTACCATCCAATTAAACAAACGAAAGATAAACCATATGACAAGTGTTACAAATCACTTAAATTTCACCATTTGAAACTGTTCATTAATTAATTTTTTAGTTTCAAAACAATTTAAGCACAATCCTTTTAATACGATTATGATTATAGCATTGTATTTAACTAGGCGGCATAGGACGGCTGGTAAGGAATTCTCTCTTAGTGTAGCCGTGCCTTGATTAATGAATGTGAGGAATATCTTAAATGTATAATACTTCTCTACAAAGTTCACTTTGTTCTAAATAGTTCCATTTATTTCATTAGATCCATATTTGTCACAACTACATTTTACACTAAATAAATTTATTTATTTATATTCGTAGTGTGTTAGTATTAGCACAACTACCGCTCCTATGATAGTTAGTTTTGAAATATGGATATATTGGAGCAAGGAAATAGTTCGTTGTTGTTGGGTAAATCTCCTTGAAAATTTGCAACTTTGCAACTATAGGAGCGCCTACTCTAATTTTCAGTCGTAAAAATCGTTCCACCAGATGGGCTGTGCGTACTACAGGGGATAAGTTCGAGTCAAAATATTCATTAGTGAATGTTACCGTGCCAGTGAGATAACACACTGGTCGAAGTACTGAATATATTGTAATTCTACGGACGTTCACAAGACTTACGAATCTCAAAAAAACCGATGTGCTTTATTAAAATGTGCTTTATTTAAATACGAAATTGTTATGTGCTCATTGAAAAACCTTTTATTGATATGAAATGAAGTTTAGTAAAAATTCGTTACTGAATATAACGCATTAATCGCATTTGCATTAAGTAATTGAAACGCTCGTTATATAACTGTATGGTAAGTATGTATGTACTGGCCAATGCATTACTGTTCAGTATTAATCAAATTGTAAACGGTACCGCCAGGTAGTTGCGACAGCGGGAAAGTGTGCAAAATCTTTTTACGAAAGTATCAAGTACTAAATAAAACATTATCACGCAGTTCACATTAATTCGGAGGGGGTTTGTTTTGTTTATACACATGGAATGAATGTACAAAGTCCTTTACAAATACGCAACACACTTCATTACACAGAATGATATTGTAATAATACTTAAAAATTGTTAATTATAAAACCAAATAAATACATGTACATCTAAAATCTATCTATGTACCGTATGCATGTACAAAGGACACACCACAATCGACTTATGTGAAGTGTAGTGTAGGCTGTGGAGGTACAAAAAACACGTGATCGTGATCTCTCCCTTTCCTTCTCTTCCTTATATAAGCATTGCATAGTTATGCATTCCCACTATTCTTACGAGTTGTTAAATATACACCACATGCTATCATAACGAAGAGAAATGCTAGTATTAGTCTAAGTAACAACGTACGTATTCATAACATGAAAGGCACACTCAAGAACGCGCACATACTCTCCTTCAATGCAAATAATATTCTTTATCAACTGAATTTATAAACTCTTATGGAAATGATTGTTGAAAGAGGGTGGTAGACGCAACACGGTTGCATAACTAGGGTGTGTTCTTCTGATGATACGTTACCCCCAAAAGTATTCAAACGTGTGTTATGTGCATAAATCTGCATAAAATATATCTTTCTTTTCTTACACAATGCAAACACAAATAATTCATCAAATATACACATATTTATAAATTTGTATTTTTATTGAAAATCATTTTTTGGAAAAGTCCCAAAACCACAACGATTGCTGAATTTTGTTAATAACATTTCATGGAACGAAGTTTATTTGTAGTGGAAAGCACACACAAAAGAAACAATTTGAATTTTCGTCAAGCATTATCAAGCATTATATTGCACATATTGTGCCTGCAGTAACTCTTGCATTTATTAACAACCACTAACCGCAAAATCCATTCAACAGACATGAATTACTACTTAGACCCAAGACTTACGGACATTTTTCCCAAACCCTTGTTGCAGAAGTCATTCGCAAACTGGAATAGTCCAAGTCACGAATGCAATTAAAAACAATTAAAAGGGTATAAAAATGGGCCAATAAATTGGTTATAAAATGCAAATCTCTAACTTTTGCCTAAAATGCTCGAAATTACATTTAAACAAGTAAAAAAACTGAATTTGGCTTCGACCAAATATTAAATACCCTCCACCTCTACACGAAAAGGCGTGGCAAATATATATATATATTGCGCCCTCTAAAAGTGTATGTCTTAGCATGTAAGTCTACTTTTACGTTAAATTAGGTTTTTTAAAAATTGTGGGCTTGTCTGTTATCCGACCACGCCCATTTTTGGCATGTCAGTCAATGGGATAACTATGTATACGCGTACCAAATTTAAAGTTCCTAGATCAACTTTTGTGGCAGATACAAAGGTTTTTATTAATTGTGGGCGTGTCTGTAGTTCGAGTACGCCCATTTTTGGCATATCGATGAAGATAATATTCATAGATATACATACCTAATTTCAAGTTTGTAGCTCATATTTTGTGGTAGATAAATAGATTTTTGTCGATTGTGGGCGTGGCTCTTGGCCGATTTTGCCCATTTTAAATAGAGATCTGCGTGCAAAGACTTAAAGTGCCTGTACAAAATTTCAGCTCAATATCTCAAAATTTACGCCCGTGAGAGTGCCAACAACAGACGGACACACGAACACACGGACACACGGACACACGGACATACATGTCTAAATCGACTCAGTTTTTGACGCTGATCAAGAATATATATACTTTGTAGGGTCTCTGACGCCTCCTTCTGGGTGTTGTAAACGGAAGAACAAACTTAGTATACCCTCATCACTGAGATGGAGGGTATAAAAACAAGTGAAAGGGCCGCTTAAGAATTACAAACGTCTACAGAAATTACAAGTGGTGCTGGGCATAATAAATGACATGGAAATTCTTCGTTATCTTTATCGTTTTATTCAAAAATGTTCCTTGAATGCATTTTCAATAATTGATTTTTAATACTTTCAATTTATTTGCTACCAACTTTTCCAAAATATTTGATTTGCTTTTCTACTAATAAAGAAAATCCCCTTTCACAAAAATTCGGCGCACTTTCAAATCAACAAACCGTAATAGTGATTGCATTTTAATTCGATACTATATGCAGTAAATGAAATATTGCAAAACCGTAAAGAATTGTTTAATATTGTATTTACATTAACCTCAATCATAAAGATCAACAAGAGACAAAAGTGTAGTCCACAGAGTCTGCAGTGCAGCACAAAATATATGCAATAAAATGCCATTTTGTGTATATATGAGGCAGGCAGGCTTTTCACTACCCTCCACCTTAGTAATAATACCAAATGCAACGCCCAAGTCGGAAGCATCAAAGACCTTACAAAGTATATATATTCTTAATCGACATCAAAGTCTAAATCGGTATGGGCATGTCCGTCTGCTGCCTTTTATTAGCACTCTCACAGTGCTTGTACTTAACGCCAACATGTGTACAATACATGCAACAAGAATAGAATGTATTGACATAATAAGTTTGATGATTGAGAATTGAAAATTGATTTTCTGCTACAAAACTTTCCCTTGCAGTTACTTAAAATCCTGTCATGAAACTGGTAGAATGCTTTACAATCCAATTTCATGAAATGCAATGAACACTATAAATCATCAAATGAGTTGAGAATGTTTGTCAATTTCAATAAATCGTTACATTACATTTAAAAGCACAAGTATTGTATTCAGCATTACTTGCTGGTCACGAAATTTCACCATATATAGATGGGAAGGGATTCTAAAATTGATTCTCGGCAATACAATCTTACTAAAAATCTATTGGGATTAATGTGCAAATTCTCATTGAAAATAATTTATTTAGTACATATGTTTGTGCAGCTGTTTCAAATGTCTCCTTTACGCAATCAATTCTTTGCAGAAATATGCTACAAACTAAATGATTGAAAAGTTCTGTACCTTTTATTTATTAACACAATCAATGTGGTAAAGTGAAACATTATTTGAAACGAGTTTTCAACTTGAAATCACTTATCAAAGTGAGTTATTGGACGCAACGTGCTCGAAACAGAATTTAAAATCTGTGAGAAACGAAAAACTTTTCAAATATGTGCAACATCCAAGAGAGACGAACCATTGAAACTACACTCCGAATGAACCAATGAACCATTTTATATCCCAGCCCAGCTAACAAACACAATAATGCATATATACAATACCTTTATAAACACAGTGTTCTATTCAATAAAGGCGATACTTTGTTTAAATGGTTTTTAATTTTTTTTAAGAGTCTTCCTGTACATTTACTACAAAGCAAGTAAAATTGTTATAGTCGATCAAGTCCGACCATTTAATAACCTCCTTAAAGTATCCTACAATTAGTTTAATAGTATCTTTATCCGTGAGGTTAATTCGTGAAATATAATTATATGGATATGGGTTCTAAAAATAGTCCGATCGGATCCAAATTAGGCACCGATAAAGATTAAGCCAATTAACTATTCTTGACTAAATATTGTCCAAAAACATTAGTAATTGCGATTTTTTCCACATTAAGACTTTATATGGGGAGGGGTTCTAAAAATGGTCTACTTCGGTACATTTTGGGCCACTTCTTGTTCTTTTAGCGAATTTCATCGAAATATTTAAATAATTTGGCCTGGAGCTTGCGCACAAATTTAAAAGACGGACAGACAGACATATTTAAATCGTTTCCGATTTTGCTTCTGAATAAATCGGTATAAGATGAAGGTGATTGTGACATTTGTTGTTTAAGAGTTACAAAACCATTAGCCACATATAGTGCAGAGTATAAACATATACACATAAGTAACTTTTAAATGATATCAACAAAAACTTTGTTGAAACAAAAATTTACATACAAACGATACAACAGTTGTGAGGCAAGAAGTTTATCTAGCCTTTCATTCTCTTCACTCTTAATTACATTAAAAGTTCAGCAGTTCAGTTCTAAAAGTGTTGTAATTAATTAGAAAGATGAACTCGATAAATCAATGTTTATTACAAGCCAAACAAAATAATGACTTTCAAATTAATTGTCTGTACAAGCGAAATGGTATATCATATGTATTATTGAGGTATAGAGGCGAACTTGTAAATACATATTATTAGCTTTTATTGTATTGTTATAAAAGATTCATTCACTGGAGTTATATTACAATTATTCACGTTTATTAGGTAAATTCCAGATTATCATTAATATTATCAATATTGATGACGTGTCCTTGTGTCTGTCTCTTGTTGGTACGGTCATGAATTATGAGATATTGAACTGAAGTTTGCATTGGGTAAAATCAGTTGGGAGACACGCCTACAATTGACAAAAATCTATCTCTTAGCCACAAAAATCTAACTATGAAACTGAAATTTGTCACGGATATTTGTTATAAGCATTTCCATCGATGTGCCAAAAATGTGCGATTTGGGATAACAGGCACGCTCATGGGAATGGGATAGGAGATATTTTGCCCATTTTCAATAAAGTAAGAATATTTATACGAAGTGTTAGCTCAATAACTCAATAACTTAATTCGTCAACACTCACACATATGATTGCATAGATTCACACATGGGATTGGGTGGGCCACCTAAGAGCATGTCTATAACCTCTGGATATGAATGTGTGGTAGTATGTTTATTCCAAAACTTAAAGTTAACTATTATTATTATTTCATTCATCCTAAAATGAAACAAATAGATTGAATTTTGCCAAAGCTTTGCATTCTAGTTTTAACTTTGTTGTTATTGTAGTTATTTATGACATAAAAAAAATTTACAACAAAACACCCATAATCACAATCCATTGGAAAATACAAGATAGTTATAAATTTACGCAGACCTTGCACATGAATGCAAGAGCATAATACAAATAAGTGCCAACAACAATACGTTTATGGTCATATAGGCCGCAAAAATTTCTAAACATTGTAAATTTCCTGTAAAAATGCGATTACAAAACGTTGTGGTATTGTTACAATAAGTTCATCTTTAGCAGTAATGTGGAAGAAATTAGTATGCGTGTGAGTATTGCGTCCGATATAGATTGCTATCTTCTAACGTAATATCGTGCATGGTTGCACACTATTACACAAGTCTTTGCTGATGCCCAAATATAATATGTAGAAGTGTGGTGTTATAGGTGTTTGTTTTAAGAAGTCCCAGTATATATAAAAATATTACATTAAAAGCCAACTCTTGTAAAAATTAAGCAAAGACTAAAAGTGGTAAATTTGTCAGGTTTTTTCCACTCAAAAACTGCATCAGTGTACATTTTAATATGTTACAGTAATCGCCTGATCAAAATACAACTTAACCAAAACTAGACGTAGATTATTAGTATATATTATATATATATATATATATAATATTATATATTACTATATATATATATATTATATAATATATTAGTATATATTAGTATATATTATATATATATATAGTAATATATATAATATATATTATATATTATAATATTATAAAAATATATTAGCATATATTATTATTAGTAGACGGTAGACGGTAGACGGTAGACGGTAGACGGTAGACGGTAGACGGTAGACGGTAGACGGTAGACGGTAGACGGTAGACGGTAGACGGTAGACGGTAGACGGTAGACGGTAGACGGTAGACGGTAGACGGTAGACGGTAGACGGTAGACGGTAGACGGTAGACGGTAGACGGTAGACGGTAGACGGTAGACGGTAGACGGTAGACGGTAGACGGTAGACGGTAGACGGTAGACGGTAGACGGT